>CANXME010000398.1:580000-645000 GCA_948144175.1 Closterium sp. NIES-65
CAATAGGATTACAATTGTTACGGGTGAAATGAATCGAAGTAGCGAGAATTGCACTAAGGTGTCAAACGAGTACAAAATGTGAGCGAAGGCATGAGCAAACATTTATACGTGAAACATGCAAACGGTAACGCGGTGCGTGCGAGCTAGCTAGTGCTACGCTGGAAGCGAGGCTCGGGCTAGTCCCGAAGCGTAAGCCGACACGACCAGGCCAGCAGTGCGAGGCTTGGTGAAACAGTGCGCGCGAAGTCGGTGAAGCCCCGTTAGCAGTAACGGGCGAACAACGGTTGCTGCTGTACGCGATGTAGCAGGGTGCGCTAAGGAATATCGAGAAAATTCCTTACACTACCCCCCCCCCCCCTCAAAAAGCCCCCTCCGCTACGCGAATACGTGTATATCGTGGAAGCCCCGGCTCCTCAAGTACGCTTGCAGAGCAGGGTGGATTTCGATGTTGGCCAGGGGCACCCAGCTGTCCTCAGTTGGCGTGCGATCCTTCCAGCGAACGAGGAATTCAATCCTCTTGATTCCCGTAGGGTGTCGAATCCGATGGCTCAGGATTTTTTCGGGCGCGATGATCGGCTCCAATGCAGGGCGACTCATGGATGGCGGGCGGTGGCGAGGCAGTTGGCTTGTGATTGTGATGTAGGGGCGAAGCAAGCTGACGTGGAACGAAGGGCTGATGTACCAGTCGGTCAGTAACAGTAGGTGCGCGGTTACTCGCGTGATCATGTGGCTGATTTGGAATGGGCCACAGTAGCGCGGTCGGAGTTTTGGTACGTCGGGCAGTCGCAGATTTTGCGTGTCGAGTAGTACGTAATCCCCTGACTAGTATGTGACTGGGCGGCGGTGGCGGTTAGTGTTGCGCTTAGCGATGACGTTTGCTTTTTTAATTGCTTCTACGGCTTTGGTGCGGGCAGCTTGCAGAATTTCGGCGAATTGCTGTGCGCGTGGTGTTGGGTTGTCCGGACTCGGCGTCATGGGCACTGTAGGGTTTTGCTTGTAGTTCAGGTAGAAGGGGGACTGCTGCGTCGTCGCTGACGTGGCATTATTGTACGCGAACTCGATCAGCGGCAGCTGCTGCTCCCAGCGGCAGCTGCTGCTCCCAAGTCGTGGGGTTGTCGCACGTGGCACGAATCAACTGCTCCATCATCTGATTCGTCCGCTCCGTTTGACCATCAGTCTCAGGGAGGTACAACGAACTGAACTGTAGCCTGGTCCCGAACTGATCCCAGAGGTTCTTCCTGAAGTTGCTGGTGAACTTCGTGTCCCTGTCGCTGATAAATGCTGTTGGTATCCCGTGCAGGCGAATAATGGCTGCGATGAACAGACGAGCGGCCTCCTCGGCGAACAACGGCTGCAGTTGCTGTCGCGTTTTTTCTACCCCAAAATGTCCCGAGGTAATTCTGAGAAAATTGAAACGAGAATGGAACACTAAGGAATGGAATGTGGTACAAATATGCAACCCTAGAAATGTGTACCCCATATGGGCTACCCCACTACAGCCTACAGAACATCATGATTTGACACACCCCCGTAGGCCAAGTGGGGGAGAACAAGGGGTCACAAGACCAGTCAAGCAGAACAAAGCAAAGCCCAGGGTGGATCACAAAGTCACCACACATTCCGAGCACAAGTTCAAGGCCACAAGGCCAGTCCACATGCAGGAGCACATATATATATAAAAGGCTAAACAAGCAAGAGCAGGAGTATATATATGTGACAGTACAAGCAAGGTCAAGAGGTGAGCAAGTGAGGCAAGGCAGGCACAAGACCAAGCTGAGTACAGAAGCGCTGATGATCACAAGGCGCAAGTGCCTTAGTGAAGATATCAGCAGTGTTGGCCTCAGAGGCCAGGTACGCAAGTCGCAACTGACCACGCTGCTGCAGCTCACGAGCAAGAAAGTAGCGGAGAGCAATGTGCTTCGTTCTGTGCTCCAAGCGCTGCTCCCGACACAAGGCCAGCATGGCCTTGTTGTCTACGTACAGCACTGGAGGAGAACGAGGCGGCTCTCCGAGGTTAGTCAGTAGGTAGGTGAGCCAGCGAAGCTCCTGTGCAGCCATGGCTCCTGCGTAGATCTCAGCCTCACAACTGGAGCCGAGAACCGAAGACGAGCGAGTAGACCGCCACGAGACAGAGCCGGAACCAAGGCTGAAGGTGTAACACTGTGACAACCGCTGTGTAGCCTGGTCGTCAGCCCAAGAAGCGTCTGCGTGCCTAGTGAGGACCACTGGACTCTGCCCTCCAAGCACTAGCCCCATGCCCGACGTACTGCACAAGTAGCGCAACACCCTCTTCGCTGCAGCCATGTGCTCCGGTCTGTGTCTCCCAGGAGCAACATAGCGTGCAAGAATGCTAAGAGGGTATGCAAGGTTAGGTCGTGTGCAGGTCATCAGGTACATGAGGCAGCCAACAAGCTCTGGGTACGGGCCACTCGACTCTACGGACTCATCCGAAGGCAGAGTTGAGAGCGAGTGGCGAGTAGGCAGAGGAGTGGCCTGAGGCGAGGAGTACGTGAAGCCGAAGCGCTGAAAGACCTACTGCACCATGTGTGACTGAGTCAGGGCAATGGTGCGGCGTGCTCTGTCCCGCGTGATTTGCAGGCCAAGGTAGCCGCGCAGTTCACCCAGGTCTGAGCACGTGTATCTCTTCTGCAGCTCGGACTTCACGTGGGCGAGTCCAGCAATGTCAGCTATGGCAAAGACCAAGTCGTCGACGTACACGAGGATGTAGAACGGCGGCAAAGAAGTGTCGGTGCGCAGAAACAGCGACGGGTCGGCAGTAGAGGGAGCAAACCCAAGAGCCGCAAGTGTAGTCCTCAGTGTGTCGTGCCACTCACGCGGTGCCTGGCGGAGACCGTAGACTGGCCGCCGGAGGCTCCACTGGGTGCCAGGAGGGAAAGACCCAGTGAAGCCAGGTGGGCGACGCAGCCAGATCTCCTCGTGCAGGCTGCCCTGCAAGAAAGCAGTGCTGAAATCAAGAGAGTGCAGCTCGTAGTCACGGTGAGCAGCTATGTGCAGCAGTACCCGAAGAGTGGTCATCTTCGGGGTGGGAGAGAAGGTCTGAAAGTAGTCAACTCCCTGCCGCTGTCTGAAGCCACGAGCCACGTAACGCGCCTTGAAGACAGGCGGAGAACCCGGCGGCCGCTTCACCCTGAAAATCCGCATGCCACTGACGATGTTCGCCCCAGGCGGGGGAACCTCGTCAACGTAGGTGCCTGTGGACTTCCAGGAAGCCATCTCTGTGTCCATAGCTGCCTGCCACCGAGAGGAGTAGGGACCCTCTATCGCCTCCGCGTAAGAGCGCGGAGTCGGGATGTCAAGTGCATCCGGGTCTCCCTCAGGGGTAAGGAGTACGGACACGAGATGAGGTGAAGCAGTAGCCAGACACTGGAACTCCTCCTGCGTGTCCTCAAGGACGTCCGTGCCAAGGGCACACTCACCCCCGACGCACGGAGGACAGACAGACTCAGGCTCAGCGACAAGACTTGCAGCGTAGTCTAGACGACAGCGAGCAGCAAAGTCTAGGAGCTCAGCAACTAGGGCAGACGCAGCAGTGGACTCAAAAGAAGGGTCAGTGACGACAGTAGCAAGGAGACGCGTGACAGTAGGAGTGGAAGCACGAAGAGAGTCCGACTCCGGGTCGGCAAGAGCAGGAAGAGAAGACTTAGGAGGAGAAGGCAAAGGGGCACACAGAGGAGCAGTGGACGGACACAGAGACTTCCGGTGCGTGCCAGGGACAGGAGGAGGACGCGGACGCGAACTGCGACCACTAGTGCGAGCAGCACGGACAAGCGACGTTGGGCGAGACGCAGGCTCACGACGCTCAGCAAGACCTCCAGTAGGACTAGTGTAAGGAGAAGGAGCAGGCAGTGGGGAGGCCGGCTGTAACTGTAACTGTGACGGAACAGGCTGTGGACACTCTAAGGGAGGAGGAGGACCAGTAGAAGGCGGAAGACCAAGAACCTGCTGAAGGAGCGGAACGAAGTACGGCCGAGGCCGCGCGGCGACTCCAGACACAGCAGGGACAGCACCAGTACCACTAGTGGCAGCACCAGTGCCAGCAGCACCTCCAGCTCCAGCACCCCCAGCAGCTCCAGTAGCTCCAGGACCTCCAGCAGCACCAGTAGCTTCCCCAGCAGGACCGCCTCCAGGACCGACAGCAGTAGCCTCAGCGCGAACACCCTCAGCAGCTCCAGCTCAAGTCGTACCCGCAGGCCCAGCAGTTCCAGTACTCCTAGTACGAGCACCTCCCACCCGCGACACCAGCACCCTCAGTAGCCGAAGAACCTCCTGCTCCAGCAGAACGCCTCCAGCGCTGGGCAAACCACTCACGCAGCTCCTGTGGAGAGAGTAGCTCCCGCCGAGACGAAGCACCCGGAGAACCTCCAGGCACACTACCGCCAGACGCGACACGAGCAGGCCAAGCTCCCTCAGGCTCCGCACCCCCAGGCTCAGCACCTCCAGGCGTAGAAACCCCAGGCTCAGCACCCCAGTCATAGCACCCCCAGGCTTAGCACCCCCAAGCGTAGCACCCCCTGGCTCAGCACCCCAAGTAGTAGCACCCTCAGGCTCAGCACCCCCAGGCGTAGCACCCACACGCTCAGCACCCCCAGAGTCAGCACCCCCAGGCTCAGCACCCTCAGCAGCACCAGAGTCACCAGCAACCTCGACAGGCTCGACTGCGTCTACCTGGGACACACCTGAAGGGGCAGGACCCTGAGGGGGGAGGGGGTCTACCGGGGGGGGACCTGGCACAAGGAAGAGTGGTGGCGGGGGGAGGGACGGAGTGCGGTAGGGGAAGAGGCGGTAGTAGGGGACCGACTCATCAAACGTGACGTCCTGCGAGGACAGAACACGACGAGAGGTGGGGTGGTAGAACTGCAACCCTGGCGCGTTAGGGGGGAAGCCAAGGAAGACGCAAGGAGCAGCACGAGGGGATAGCTTGTCCGCAGACAAGTCGCGGACAAACGCCCGAGATCCCCAGACACGGAACGCAGACGCATCGCCTACCTAACCCGTCCACAGCAAAGCTGGGGAGGTCTCCGGCATGGAGACCCTGGGGTGAAGGTTGATCTGATGCGCCGCGTACCGAACTGCAAACAGCCACAGAAAATGGGGAGCAGCCGCATGGATCATGGACGTACGGGCGACGTCCATGACCATGCCAATGCGGTGCTCAGCAATCCCATTTTGCTGTGGAGAGTCCGGAAGCGTAAAGGTCTGGCAGATGCCTCGCGCACGACAGTAGGCTCGCAGAAGGCCAGAGGAGAACTCTCCGCCTCGGTCAGAGTGCAGAGGCAGAACAGGAAAGTCCGAGCCGAAGCTCCTCCTGAGCTAGAGACAAGCTGTGCGGATCCAGTCGATCAACACCGTAGTGACATCACCCTTGCTGCGCAAGGGGAAGACTGTGGTGTAACGCGAGTAGTCGTCAACCACCAGCAGGAAGTAGCGCTCGTGACCCTGTCCACGGACGCGGGCCAGGCCCCACACGTCCATGTGAAGCGTCTGCAGCGGGGCCTCTGTCGGGGGAAACTGAGAGGAGTGAGGGGCAGCCCGCAGCCGCCCCTCGACATAGGGGACGCAGGTGGGGCCAGGCCCCGGAGGAAGGGGAGGGAGGGACCGGGGAAGACCAGAGACAAGGACACGGGAGGCCATGCCTTGAAGACAAGGCAGGGAGGGGTGACGAAGGCGGTGGTGCCAGAGAAGAGTCTTGTGAGACAAGAGGCGACCCGAGCAGGGGGCAGACTCAGGACCAGACCTGGACGCTGCAGCAAACACCTGACCCGACGCAGCTACCCGACCAGACGCAGGGACAGGAGGAGACTCAGTGGTCAGGGTGTACAGGCTCGACCCCGGCCGACGCGTAAACGTGGCCAGGTGCCGGCCCGTGCGAGCGTCCGAGCAGTGGGTCACCCGCTGACTCGCAGGAGTAAACTGGTGAACCCCCGCATCCTGTAGGTCAGCACCACTCACCAAGTTCGTCAAGAACGAGGGGAGGTAAAGACTAGACAAGGTGCCAGAGGGGGCCGCCGGACACGGGAGGACAGTGGAGAAGTGAGAAAGGACAGGACCCCCAAAGGGGTGTGCCAGGGAGACTGCAACCGGCCGACCAAGCGGCGTGAGTGTGGTGCGGTCTCGAAAGAAGGAGCGAGAAGCCCCTGAGACAAGTTTGAAGGTGAGGGAGGCCGAAGCCAACGCGGTACGTGCGAGCGTAGACTTACCAGCACCTGAGGACGCAGCACACTGGCACCTAGAGAAGCAGCCTAAGTGGCACCTAAAGCAGCAGCCTCACCAGTACCTAGAGCAGCAGTCTCAATGCCCGGGTCGGGCGGGAAACACCGGTAACAGTCACCCTCATCACTAATAGACACAGCATACATGGCAGAAAGGATAGCATCAAAATCAAGATCATAGATGGCAACTCCCGCCCTAGACAGCTCGCCCCAGCGAGGGATCTCAGTGGCCTCCGGGAACTGGTGACGCCACGCGTCTGTCAGGCGGCCAAAGCAGCGCTGGGTGGGGTGCGCACCCCCACACTGCTCACCCGCACGGTCGCCGGTGCGCAGGACGTAGGTGCACGGACCAAAGCCCCCACCCCGCTGGCGTGCAGTGTACCACTCACGGAGCTGCAGAGGGGACAGGGTCTCACGACCGCGCTGCTGCTGCTGGCGCGGACCACCATCGTAGCCACTCCTCTGCGTAGACCCGCGACCAGCTCCACCGCCACCCCCGCCGCCTCCGCCGCCTCCGCCGCCTCCGCTACTACCGCCGCCTCCGCTGCCTCCTCCACCGCCGCCACCTCCGCCACCTCCGCTCCCACCGCCACCGCCGCCGCCGCCTCCGCCTCCACTGCCGCCACCGACACCTCCACCCCCGCCTCCACTCCCACCGCCACCCCCACTCCCCCCGCCGCCTCCACCTCCACCTCCACCGCCCCCGCTCGCTCCTCCAGCGCCCCTGCCCCCCTTGCCCTTGCCAGGGCGGCGTCTCCCGCTAGGGGCAGACGCCGCACCGACCGACTCAAGACCAAGGAGGTCGGACGCAGCAACAGAGGCAATAGAGGGCAGAAGGGGGGAGGGGGAACACCCCTCAAATATGGGGGTGCGCGGGTCACCACGAGAGGCCCCTACAGGGACTATGCTCTTCTCGGCCGCTAGGAGGGACTTCTCGAGGAGGTCAACAGTGAGAGTGGTGGGACAGACTGAGAGGAAGTGGTCCCTGACTACGCGAAGGGAGTCAGGGAGGCGAGTGACTACGTAGTAGAGAGTGATGTACATGGGGGAGGGGGTTCTTGGCGCAGAACTCAGCACGAAGCGCAGCGCGGTAGCGAGTGTCACTAGTGCGGAGGTGCGTAATGAGGTCAGCGACTGTGGGAAAGGAAGCAAGGTCAGGGAAGAGGTACGGTAGCATGAGACGGCTCAGTGCAACAGTGGCAGGGGAGGAGTAGCGTGCAACTACAACGTCGTACAGGGTGTGAGCACTCTTGTACTGACTAAAGTGCACACGCTTAGAGGTAGGGAGGTGGCGACGCACAGCAAGACGTGCAGCAGCATCGCGCGTGGCCCACTGTGAGCGAACGGTGGCGTCAGCATTAGCAGCAGGAGCAGGAGAGGCACCAGAGGTGAGGTCAAAGAGGGAGAGACCGTCTGCCCTATCGCACTGTAAGAACAGCTGCAGGTCATCTACCCAGATGTCAAAGTCAATGGCTCGACCCTCGGCGTCAAAAGCGAGGACACTAGGGGTAGCCATGACAACAGTAGACTAGCAGCGCACACTGTAGGGAAAGGGCAGTGCAGTGACAGAGGCGCTGTGCTTACCGGACGGGGCTGCTCGGGCGGCTCGGAGGCTCGGTGGCTCGGCTGTACGGCGGCTCGGCTGCAGGGCGGCTCGGCTGCTGGGCGGCTCGGCTTCAGGGCGGCTTGGCTGCTCGGCTGCTGGGCGGCTCGGCTGCAGGGCGGCTCGGCTGCTCGGCTGTTCGGTTGCTCAGCTGCTGGGCGGCGCGGCTGTGCTGCTGTACGGCGGCGCGGCGGTGGGCTGCTCGGCTAGGTGAGGCGGCTCGGGCGGCTCGGGTGGCGGGCGGCACTGCAGCAGATGACGAGGCCGCAGGGAAGGCGGCGGGGCCGCAAGTGAGGGCGGCGGGTACCGCAAGTAAGGGCGGCGGGGGCCGCAGGTAAGGGCGGCGGGGACCGCAGGTGAGTGCGGCGGGGCCGCAGGTAGGGCGGCTGGGCTGTAGGTAGGGCGGCTGGGCCGCAGGTAGGGCGGCTGGGCCGCAGGTAGGGCGGCGGGGCTGCAGGTAGGGCGGCTGGGCCGCAGGTAGGGCGGCGGGGCGGGGCCGTAGGTAGGGCGACGGGGCAGGGTCGAAGGTAGGGCGACGGGGCCGGTATGCAGGTAGGGCGACGGGGCCGGGGCCGGGGCGCAGGTAGGGCGACGGGGCCGGGGCCAGGGCGCAGGTAAGGCGACGGGGCCGGGGTCGGAGGTGGGGCGACGGGGCCGGGGCCGGAAGCAGGGCGACGGGGCCGGGGCCGGGGCGCAGGTAGGGCGACGGGGCTAGGGCCGGGGCCGCAGGTATGGCGACGGGGCCAGGGTCGCAGTTAGGGCGACGGGGCCGGGGCGCAGGTAGGGCGACGGGGCCGAGGCGCAGTTAGGGCGACGGGGCCGGAGCCGTAGGTAGGGCGACGGGGTCGCTAGGGCGACGAATCAGGGGCCGCTAAGGCGGCGTGACTTGGCCGCTAGGGCGGCTCGACGAAGTCAGAGAGGGGAGCGCGACTCGGGCTGAGCGCGCTCCGGGCAGGAAAAAAAAACTTTCGACTTGGTGGGCCCTAGGCACAGTTCCCAAGAGGGAGCCTGCTCTGATACCATGAGATAACTGAAACGAGAATGGAACACTAAGGAATGGAATGTGGTACAAATATGCAACCCTAGAAATGTGTACCCCATATGGGCTACCCCACTACAGCCTACAGTACATCATGTTTTGACAAATTCCGTCGTGTGCCTCCTGCAGTAGCAGCTCCCTCAGTAGTGAGTACGCGGGTATCCAGATGCGGTTAATGCCTGTTTTTACGTAATAAACTCCTTCAGCTTCTGCCAATTGCTGTGAGTTTCCAGTCGTGAAAAATGGGTCGATGCGGTATCCGTGGGTGAATAGGCCTGTTAAAAGCGGGTTGGTCTGGGCGAGTAGGATGGCGTGGAGTTGGGCGGTAGGGCGGGTGAGTGCGTCGGCGATGTTGGATGCGCCTTTCTTGTACGTAAACCTGTAGTGGAAGTTGGACTCGAGGTAGTCCAACCAGTGAATCTGTCGTGGATTGAGATTCGGTTGGGCGCGTAAGTACTGTAGTGATCGGTGGTCTGTCCGTACTGTCACGTCGGCGCCAGTCAGGTAACACCGCCAAACTTTGAACGCGTGCACGATCGCCAACATTTCGCGGTCGTGCATCGGGTAGTTGCGATCGGGCGGGTGCAGCTTGCGGGACTTCTACGCGATTGGCTGTAAGCCGTTCCCAAAATCCTGCAACAGTACTGCTCCCACAGCGATGTCACTTGTGTCAGTGATGAGCTCAAACGGACGGTGCGGATCTGCGATGTGAAGCACGGGCGGTGAGCACAAAATGTTTTTGAGGGCCGAGAAGGCAGCTTGCTCTTTCTCCCCCCACGTGTACTCAACCCCCTTCCTCAGCAGGTCTGTCAGTGGGGCAGTCAGCTTCGCCATGTCGGGGACGAACCGGCGCACGTAGTTGACGAACCCCAAAAAACTCTGCAACTCGGTCAAGTTGGTCGGCGCGTGCCATCGTCGCAATTTTCTTCGGGTCTATCTCCACTCCTGCAGCTGAAAAAACGTGTCCCAAAAACTCCAGGCGATCCTGTAAAAGCTCACACTTAGACGCTTTTGTCAGTAGGCGGTTCTCACTCAGTATTTTAAAAACTGCTTCGATGTCCTGTAAGTGCTGTGCTCTGTCAGGGCTGTAAATCAGTATGTCGTCCATGTATACTATGACGCACGTATCTAAGAGCGGGCGGAAAGCTTCGTTCATGGTCATTTGGAAAGTGGCGGGGGCGTTGGTCAGTCCGAAGGGCATGACGGTGTATTCGAAGGATCCGTAGCGTGTGCGAACTGCGGTGTTAGGGCAGTCGGGCGGGTTGACGCGAATCTGGTGGCAACCCCCTCGAAGGTCGATTTTCGAGAAAACCCGGGCTGTGCGCAGTTGGTCGATCAGCTCGTCGGCTCGCGAGATGGGGTAACAGGATTTGATGGTAACCCTGTTCAGTGCCCTGTAGTCTATGCACATGCGAAATCCCACGTCTTTTTTCGGTGTGAACAGTATCAGTGTTGCGAAAGGCGACAAACTAGGGCGAATGAATTCCTTCTCGAGAAAGTAATCGAGCTGCTTCCTCAGTTCGTCCAGTTCGGGCTGTACTGTTGGCTGTGCCCCCGGTTCTAGCTCTATCTTGTGGTCGTGCGGTCGTTGAGGTGGCAGTCCCGTCGGTAAATCGTCCGGGAAAATGTCGCTGTACTGCTTCAACAGTGCTGCCAGGTCACTTGGTACATCGGCCAGCAGTTTCTGTAAATCCCTTCCTTTGTCTGCTGCCTCGGCTTCCCGAATGTCGACCGCATACACGTCAGCTCCTGCCGCTACGGTGCGTTTCATCGTGATCGCGTTGACACGCGCCGACGAAGACTCAGGCGAGCCCCAGCGAGATAGGGCGATGTTGTTACCGTTCACTCGCACGGTGCAGTCACCCGTCGTCCAGCCGATTCGCGGATTGTGTCGTTGCAGCCAATCACGCCCGAGTAAAATGTCGGTTCCGTCGAGGGTCGTTGCGAACATTCCCTGGTTAAACGTGAAGTTACCCCCACATCGAATCCGAACCCGGTCTACGCGTTCTCGTATTGCAAGCGGCGTGCCGTCTACCAGTCGTGCGTCGATCACAGGTAAACATCTGTCCAGTGGCAGTCGCACTTTTCGTGCTGTAGCATTGTTGATGAGGCTGTGGCTAGCTCCCCCGTCTACGAAGATTTTAACTAAGTCCGTCCCGATTTTCCCATTAAGCAGTATGGGGCTGTCTACCGTAGTCCCCTCCTTATTCGGCCGAGGGTGGTCGATTGCGTGAACCGGCACAATCACTCGGTGAGGGTCGGTTGGGTCGGGCGAGCGGCATGACCTATCAGTAGAGGTGCTACTGACTCCCAGCGTTTCCCTGCTGCTTGGTCTATTTCTACTGCTCCGCTTCCCCCTTTCCCTTAGCGTTTTCCGGGCATTCGCTCTTGCGATGTCCCGGCCGATTGCACGCAAAGCAACGCCCTTTGAACGGTGCGGCAGCGGCATTTGCGGCGACGGCACGTATCGTGGTGCCCTCGTTCGTCCCACGATGCCGATGTCCCCAATGGCTGCTCCCGTAGGACCTCGGTCTCGGTCGGCGGAAGAAGTCAAGTTTCTCCGCCATAGCGAGAATTTCTTGAAAGTCGGTGACGCCGCGAAGCTGGATATCCTGAGCGATGTCCTGCTTCAGGCCGCCGATGTAGCAGTCGATGCGCTCGCTCTCGTGCATATATCCCACCTGCTCGCATAGCGCCATAAATCCGCTCGTGTAGTCTTGGACGGAACCGAGTTGGCGCCAAGTGCGGAGCTTCTGTCGCGCCGCGATCGAAGCCGCGATTGGCTCGAAACGAGCGCACAGACCTGCGCACCACGCGTCCTACGTGCGATACTGGGGCACCTCCTACACGTCGTATCCTCCAAGACGTAGTTCGCGTCGAAGAAGACGTTCAACGTGAAGAGCCACGCCTGAACGGTAGGACCACCCTGCTGACTTGGGTCAAAGCGTGGCGGACGCTGCGGCTTAAGGGGCATCGGCGATGGAAGAGCTGATTCGCCGGCCGGCACTGAAATTGTGACTCGAGGTTGAGTCCTGGCCGCATTCGTCGCGTCGGGGTGTGTCGTGCCGTGGTCGTTGTGTCCGTCATGGCAGACGACGCCATCACTTGCAGCGCTCGCAGGTTGCCCTACACTTCCATGCTGTGATGTCTGTGGTGCGGGCTGAATCGGAGTGCCAGATGCTTGGGATTGTGCCCGTGTGAGGTCGTTTTGCAGGGACGAGCGTTCTGCCGTCAGCGTCGCGATTTCCTCGGCGCTCTCGCGGATTTGTCGCAGCAGATCGTTCAAGTGCTCTTGCGTGAGGGTCGTGACATCGATATGTTCAGCCATTTCAAAGGGCGTCGGCTCGTCTTAGTCTAGGTGCAGTCGTGGATGCACGCGTTTACGAGAGAACGCGAGGACAGCGGCTCCTAGGTGCTGAGGTACGTGAGTCCCTTCGAGTGAAAAATCAAAAGTTGATTTCTTGGGGTGCGGAGATGCGCGGTCCGAAAAGGAAAGAGGCTATGAATACCAAGTGTTACGGATGCAATGAATCGAAGTAGCGAGAATTGCACTAAGGTGTCAAACGAGTACAAAATGTGAGCGAAGGCATGAGCGAACATTTATACGTGAAACATGCAAACGGTAACACGGTGCGTGCGAGCTAGCTAGTGCTGAGAAAACTGAAACGAGAATGAATGTACTATGAAAGAGTTGGGTACAAGTACTAACCCTAATTGGGTTGTACCCTATATGGGCTACCACACTACAGCCTACACAAAAGCATAAGCTATAATGTTCTGACACACCCCCATAGGCAAAGTGGGGGAGTACAAGGGGTCACAAGACCAGTCAAGCAAAGCAAAGCAAAGCAAGCACAGGGTGGATCACAAAGTCACCACACATTCCGAGCACAAGGTCAAGGCCAAAAGGCCAGTTCTCATGCAGGAGTACATATATATATAAAAGGCTAGACAAGCAAGAGAAGGGTATGTATATATATGTAACAGTACAAGCAAGGTCAAGAGGTAAGCAAGTGAGGCAAGGCGGGCACAAGACCCAGCTGAGTTTAGAAGCGCTGATGATCACAAGGCGCAAGTGCCTTGGTGAAGATATCAGCGGTGTTGGCCTCAGAGGCCACGTACGCAAGACGCAGCTGACCACGCTGCTGCAGCTCACGAGCAAGGAAGTAGCGAAGAGCAATGTGCATTGTTCTTTGCTCAAGTCTCTGCTCTCGACACAAGGCCAGCATGGCCTTGTTGTCTACGTACAGCACTGGAGGAGAACGAGGCGGCTCTCCGAGGTCAGTCAGCAGGTAGGTGAGCCAGCGAAGCTCCTGTGCAGCCATGGCCCCGGCGTAGATCTCAGCCTCACAACTGGAGCCGAGAACAGAAGACGAGCAGGTAGCCCGCCACGAAACAGAGCCAAAACCAAGGCTGAAGGTGTAACCCTGTGACGACTGCTGCGTAGCCTGGTCGTCAGCCTAAGAAGCGTCTGCGTGCCTAGTGAGGACCACTGGACTCTGCCCTCCAAGCACAAGCCCCATGCCCGACGTACTGCACAAGTAGCGCAACACCCTCTTCGCTGCAGCCATGTGCTCCAGTCCGTGTCTCCCAGGAGCAACATAGCGTGCGAGAATGCTAAGAGGGTATGCAAGGTCAGGTCGAGTGCAGGTCATCAGGTACATGAGGTAGCCAACAAGCTCTGGGTACGGGCCACTCGACTCTACGGACTCATC
This sequence comes from Closterium sp. NIES-65, assembly GCA_948144175.1. Lineage (NCBI taxonomy): Eukaryota > Viridiplantae > Streptophyta > Zygnematophyceae > Desmidiales > Closteriaceae > Closterium > Closterium sp. NIES-65. The sequence goes on from CANXME010000398.1 coordinate 593,588, forward strand.
CGAAGGCAGAGCTGAGAGCGAGTGGCGAGTAGGCAGAGGAGTGGCCTGAGGCGAGGAGTACGTGAAGCCGAAGCGCTGAAGGACCTGCTGCACCATGTGTGAGTGAGTCAGGGTAATGGTGCGGCGTGCTCTGTCTCGGGTGATCTGCAAGCCAAGGTAGCTGCGCAGTTCACCCAGGTCTGTGCACGTGTGTCTCTTCTGCAGCTCGGACTTCACGTGGGCGAGTCCAGCAATGTCAGCTGTGGCAAAGACCAAGTCGTCGACGTACACGAGGATGTAGAACGGCGGCAAAGAAATGTCAGTGCGCAGAAACAGCGACGGGTTGGCAGTAGAGGGAGCAAATCCAAGAGCCGCAAGTGTAGTCCTCAGTGTGTCGTGCCACTCACGCGGTGCCTGGCGGAGTCCGTAGACTGGCCGCCGAAGGCTCCACTGGGTGCCAGGAGGAAAAGACCCAGTGAAGCCAGGTGGGTGACGCAGCCAGATTTCCTCGTGCAGGCTGCCCTGGAGGAAAGCTGTGCTGAAGTCAAAAGAGTGCAGCTCGTAGTCACGGTGAGCAGCTATGTGCAGCAGCACCCGAAGAGTGGTCATCTTCGGGGTGGGAGAGAAGGTCTGAAAGTAGTCAACTCCCTGCCGCTGACTGAAGCCACGAGCCACGTAGCGCGCCTTGAAGACAGGCGGAGAACCCGGCGGCCGCTTCACCCTGAAAGTCCACATGCCACTGACGATGTTCGCCCCAGGCGGGGGAACCTCGTCAACGTAGGTGCCTGTGGACTTCCAGGAAGCCATCTCTGCGTCCATAGCTGCCTGCCACTGAGAGGAGTAGGGACCCTCTATCGCCTCCGTGTAAGAGCTCGGAGTCGGGATGTCAAGTGCATCCGGGTCTCCCTCAGGGGTAAGCAGTACGGACACGAGATGAGGTGAAGCAGCAGCTAGACACTGGAACTCCTCCTGCCTGTCCTCAAGGACGTTCATGCCCAGGGCACACTCACCCCCGACGGACGGAGGACAGACAGATTCAGACTCAGCGACAAGACTAGCAGCGTAGTCTAGACGACAGCGAGCAGCAAAGTCGACGAGCTCAGTGACTAGGGCAGACGCAGTAGTGGCCTCAAAGGAAGGTTCAGTGACGACAGTAGCAAGGAGACGCGTGACAGTAGGACTGGCAGCACGAAGAGAGTCCGACTCCGGGCCGGCAAGAGCAGGAAGAGAGGACTCAGGAGGAGAAGGCAAAGGGGCACGCAGAAGAGCAGTGGACGGACGCAGAGACATCCGGTGCGTGCCAAGGACAGGAGGAGGACGCTGACGCGAACCACGACCACTAGTGCGAGCAGGGCGGACAGGCGACGCAGGGCGAGACGCAGGCTCACGACGCTCAGCAAGACCTCCAGTAGGACCAGTGTAGGGAGAAGGAGCAGGTAGCGGGGAGGAGGGAGAAGGAGCAGGTAGCGGGGAGGCAGGCTCTAACTGTAACTGTGACGGGACAGGCTGTGGACACTCTAAGGGAGGAGAAGGACCAGTAGAAGGCGGGAGACCAAGAACCTGCTGAAGGAGCGGAACGAAGTACGGCCGAGGCCGCGCGGCGACTCCAGATACAGCAGGGACAGCATCAGTTGTCAGAACATATAGCTTGTGCTTATTGTGTAGGCTTTAGTGTGGTAGCCCATAAGGGGTACAAACCAATTGGGGTTAGTACTTGTACTCAGTTCATGCATAGTTCATTCATTCTCGTTTCAATCTTCTCATGGTATCAGAGCAGGTTCCCTCGTGGGAACTGTGCCTAGGGCCCACCAAGTCGAAAGTTTTTCCTGCCCGGAGCGCGCTCAGCCCGAGTCGCGCTCCCCTCTCTGACATCGTCGAGCCGCCCTAGCGGCCAAGTCGCGCCGCCTTAGCGGCCCCTGATTCGTCACCCTAGCGACCCCGTCGCCCTACCTACGGCCCCGGCCCCGTCGCCCTACCTGCGCCTCGGCCCCGCCGCCCTACCTGCGACCCCGGCCCCGTCGCCCCCCTTGCGACCCTGGCCCCGTCGCCCTTCTTGCGACCCCGGCCCCGTCGTCCCACCTCCGACCCCGGCCCCGGCCCCGTCGCCCTGCCTGCGCACCGGCCCCGTCGCCCTACCTTCAACCCGGCCCCGTCGCCCTACCTACGGCCCGGCCCCGGCCCCGTCTCCCTACCTACGGCCCGGCCCCGGCCCCGTCGCCCTACCTACGACCCGGCCCCGGCCCCGTCGCCCTACCTACGGCCCGGCCCCGGCCCCGTCGCCCTACCTTGACCCGGCCCCGTCGCCCTACGTGCGCCCCGGCCTCGGCCCCGTCGCCCTACCTGCGCACCGGCCCCGTCGCCCTACCTTCGACCCGGCCCCGTCGCCCTACCTACGGCCCTGCCCGATAGCCTACGCAGCCGAGCCGCCCGTTCCGCTCGAGCCGCCCGAGCCACCCGAGCCGCTCGAGCCGCCCGAGCCGCCCGAGCCGCCTGAGCAGCTGAGGGGCCGAGCCGCGGGTGCCGCCGAGCCGCAGTTGCTGCCGAGCCGCCCGAACTGCCCGAACCGTCCTGTCTGGTGAGTGCAGCGCCTTTGTCACGGCACTGCCCCTGCTCTACAGTTAGCGCTGCTAGTCTACTGCTGTCATGGCTACCCCCAGTGTTCTCACTTTTGACGCTGAGGGTCGGGCCATTGACTTTGACGTCTGGGTAGATGACCTGCAGCTTTCCCTACAGTGCGATAGGGTAGACGGTCTCTCCCTCTTTGACCTCACCTCTGGTGCTTCCCCTGCCCCTCCTGCCGATGCCGACGCCACCGTTCGCTCACAGTGGGCCACTCGCGATGCTGCTGCACGTCTTGCTGTGCGTCGCCACCTGCCTACCACTGAGCGCGCGCACTTTAGTCAGTACAAGAGTGCTCAGACCTTGTACGACGCTGTAGTTGCGCGCTACTCTTCCCCTGCCACTGCTGCACTGAGCCGCCTCATGCTACCGTACCTCTTCCCTGACCTTGCTGCCTTTCCCACAGTCGCTGACCTCATTACGCACCTCCGCACTAGTGACACTCGCTACCACGCTGCGCTTCCTGCTGACTTCTGCGCCAAGAACCCCCCCCCCATGTACATCAATCTCTACTACATAGTCACTCGCCTCCCTGACTCCCTTCGCGTAGTCAGGGACCACTTCCTCTCAGTCTGTCCCACCACTCTCACTGTTGACCTCCTCGAGAAGTCCCTCCTAGCGGCCGAGAAGAGCATAGTCGCTGTAGGGGCCTCTCGTGGAGACCCGCGCACCCTCATCTTTGAGGGGTGTTCCCCCTCCCCCCTTCTACCCTCCGTTGCCTCTGCTGCTGCGACCGACCCCCTTGGTCTTGAGGCGGTCGGTGCGGCGTCTGCCCCTAGCGGGAGACGCCGCTCTGGCAAGGGCAAGGGGGGCAGGGGCACTGGAGGAGCGAGCGGGGGCGGTGGAGGTGGAGGTGGAGGCGGCGAGGGGAGTGGGGGTGGCGGTGGGAGTGGAGGTGGGGGTGGAGGTGTCGGTGGCGGCAGTGGAGGCGGAGGCGGCGGCGGCGGTGGCGGTGGGAGCGGAGGTGGCGGAGGTGGTGGCGGTGGAGGAGGCGGCGGAGGCGGCGGTAGTAGCGGAGGCGGCGGAGGCGGCGGAGGCGGCGGGGGTGGCGGTGGAGCTGGCCGCGGGTCTACGCAGAGGAGTGGCTCCGGTGGTGATCCGCGCCAGCAGCAGCCGCGCGGTCGTGAGACCCTGTCCCCTCAGCAGCTCCGTGAGTGGTACACTGCACGCCAGCGGGGTGGGGGTTTTGGTCCGTGCACCCATGTCCTGCGCACCGGCGACCATGCGGGTGAGCAGTGTGGGGGTGCGCACCCCACCCAGCGCTGCTTTGGCCGCCTGACGGACGCGTGGCGTCACCCCTGGGGGTCCTGTCCTGTCTCACTTCTCCACTGTCCTCCCGTGTCCGGCGGCTCCCTCTGGCACCCTGTCTGGTCTCTACCTCCCCTCGTTCTCTACAAACCTGGTGATTGGTGCTGACCTATAGGATGGGGGAGTACACCAGTTCACTCCTGCGCGTCAGCGGGTGACGCACTGCACAGAGGCTAGCACAGGCCGACACCTGGCTACGTTTACCCGTCAGCCGGGGTCGAGCCTGTACACACTGACCACTGCGTCTCCTCCAGTTGCTGAGTCTGGTAGGGTAGCTGCGTCGGGTCAGGTGTTTGGTGCAGCGTCCAGGTCAGGTCTTGAGTCTGACCCCTGTTCGTGTCGTCTCCTGTCTCACGAGACTCTCCTTTGGCACCACCGCCTTGGTCACCCCTCTCTGCTTCGGCTCAGAGGCATGGCCTCCCGTCTTCTTGTTTCTGGTCTCCCCCGGTCCCTCCCTCCCCTTCCTCAGAGCCCTGGCCCTACCTGTGTCCCCTGTGTCGAGGGGCGCCAGCGGGCTGCCCCTCACTCCTCCCAGTTTCCTTGGACAGAGGCCCTGTTGCAGACGCTTCACATGGATGTGTGGGGCCCGGCCCGCGTCCGTGGACAGGGTCACGAGCGCTACTTCCTGCTCGTTGTTGACGACTACTCGCGATACACCACAGTCTTCCCCTTGTGCAGCAAGGGTGATGTCACTGAGGTGCTGATCGACTGGATCCGCGCAGCTCGTCTCCAGCTCAGGCAGAGCTTTGGCTCGGACTTTCCTCTTCTGCGTCGGCACTCGGACACAAGCGGAGAGTTTTCTTCTGGCCTTCTGAGAGCCTACTGTCGCGCACGAGGAATCCGTCAGACCTTCACGCTTCCAGACTCCCCGCAGCAAAATGGGATTGCTGAGCGCCGCATTGGCATGGTCATGGACGTCGCTCGTACGTCTATGATGCATGCGGTTGCTCCCCATTTTCTGTGGCCGTTTGCGGTGAGGTACGCGGCGCATCAGATCAACCTACACCCCAGGGTCTCGAGGCCGGAGACCTCCCCAGCCTTGCTGTGGACGGGGAAGGTTGGCGATGCGTCTGCGTTCCGGGTCTGGGGATCCCGGGCGTTTGTCCGCGACTTGTCTGCAGACAAGCTGTCCCCTCGTGCTGCTCCTTGCGTCTTACTGGGGTTCCCCCCTGACGCGCCAGGGTGGCAGTTCTACCAGCCCACCTCTCGCCGTGTTCTGTCCTCCCAGGACGTCACGTTTGACGATTCGGTCCCCTACTACCGCCTCTTCCCCTACCGCACTCCGTCCCTCCCCCCGCCGCCGCTCTTTCTTGTACCACGTCCCCCTTCGGTAGACCCCCTCCCCCCTCAGGGTCCGTCCCCTTCAGGTGTAACCCAGGTAGACGCAGCCGAGCCTGTCGAGGTCACTGGTGACTCTGGTGCTGCTGAGGGTGCTGAGCCTGGGGGTGCTGACACTGGGGGTGCTGAGCCTGGGGGTGCTGAGCCTGGGGGTGCTGAGACTGGGGGTGCTGAACCTGGGGGTGCTGAGCCTAGGGGTGCTGCGCCTGGGGGTGCTGAGCCTGGGGGTGCTGAGCGTGGGGGTACTGAGCGTGGGGGTGCTGAGCCTGGGGGTGCTGAGCCTGGGTGTGCTGAGCCTGGGGGTGCTGAGCTTGGAGGTGCTCCGCCAGGAGGCTCTCCGGGTGCTTTGTCTCTGCGGGAGCCACTCTCTCCACGGGAGGTGCGCGAGTGGTTTGCCCGGCGCTGGAGCCGTGCTGCTGGTGCTGGAGGTTCTTCGGCTACTGAGGGTGCTGCTGTCGCGGGTCCCGGAGGTGCTCATACTGGGAGTACTGGAGCTGCTGGGCCTGCGGGTTCGACTAGAGCTGGTGCTACTGAGGGTGTTGGAGCTGAGACTACTGCTGGCGGTCTTACTGCGGGTACTCCTGGTATTGTTGGAGGTTCTGGCGCTGCTGGAGGTGCAATTGGAGCGGGTGCTCCTGCTGGGGGTACTGGTGCTGTACGTGCTGTGTCTGGCGTCGCCTCGCGGCCTCGACCGTACTTCGTTCCACTCCTGCAGCAGGTTCTTGGTCTTCCCTTTTCTACTGGTCCTCCTCTTTCTTTAGAGTGTCCACCGCCAGTCCCGTCACGGTTACAGTTGCAGCCTACCTCCCCTTTGCCTGCTCCTTCTCCCTACACTGGTCCTACTGGAGGTCTTACTGAGCGTCGTGAGCCTGCGTCTCGCCCTACGTCGCCTATCCGTGCTGCTCGTGCTAGTGGTCGTGGTTCGTGTCAGCGTCCTCCTCCTGTCCGTGGCACGCACAGGATGTCTCTGTATCCGTCCACTGCTCCTCTGCGTGCCCCTTTGCCTTCTCCTCCTGAGTCCTCTCTTCCTGCTTTTGCCGACCCGGAGTCGGACTCTCTTCGTGCTGCCAGTCCTACTGTCACGCGTCTCCTGGCTACTTTCGTCTCTGACCCTTCTTTCGAGTCCACTGCTGCGTCTGCCCTAGTTGCTGAGCTCGTCGACTTTGCTGCTCGCTGTCGCTTCACTCTCTTGACTTCAGCACAGCTTTCCTCCAGGGCAACCTGCACGAGGAGATCTGGCTGCGCCGCCCACCTGGCTTCACTGGGTCTTTTCCTCCTGGCACCCAGTGGAGCCTCCGGCGGCCAGTCTACGGTATCCGCCAGGCACCGCGTGAGTGGCACGACACACTGAGGACTACACTTGCGGCTCTTGGGTTTGCTCCCTCTACTGCCGACCCGTCGCTGTTTCTGCGCACCGACACTTCTTTGCCGCCGTTCTACATCCTCGTGTACGTCCACGACTTGGTCTTTGCCACAGCTGACACTGCTGGACTCACCTACGTGAAGTCCGAGCTGCAGAAGAGACACACGTGCACAGACCTGGGTGAACTGCGCAGCTACCTTGGCTTGCAGATCACGCGGGACAGAGCACGCCGCACCATTACCCTGACTCAGTCACACATGGTGCAGCAGGTCCTTCAGCGCTTCGGCTTCACGTACTCCTCGCCTCAGGCCACTCCTCTGCCTACTCGCCACTCGCTCTCAGCTCTGCCTTCGGATGAGTCCGTAGAGTCGAGTGGCCCGTATCCAGAGCTTGTTGGCTGCCTCATGTACCTGATGACCTGCACACGACCTGACCTTGCATACCCTCTTAGCATTCTCGCACGCTATGTTGCTCCTGGGAGACACCGACCAGAGCACATGGCTGTAGCGAAGAGGGTGTTGCGCTACTTGTGCAGTACGTCGGGCATGGGGCTAGTGCTTGGAGGGCGGAGTCCAGTAGTCCTCAATGGGCACGCGGACGCTTCTTGGGCTGACGACCAGGCTACGCAGCGGTCGTCACAGGGTTACACCTTCAGCCTTGGTTCCGGCTTTGTTTCATGGCGCGCTACTCGCTCGTCTTCTGTTCTCGGCTCCAGTTGTGAGGCTGAGATCTACGCTGGGGCCATGGCTGCACAGGAGCTTCGCTGGCTCACCTACCTGCTGACCGACCTTGGAGAGTCGCCTCGTTCTCCTCCAGTCCTGTACGTAGACAACAAGGCCATGTTGGCCTTGTGTCGAGAGCAGAGACTGGAGCACAGAACAAAGCACATTGCTCTTCGCTACTTCCTTGCTCGTGAGCTACAGCAGCGTGGTCAGTTGCGGCTTGCGTACGTGGCCTCTGAGGCCAACACTGCTGATGTCTTCACCAAGGCACTTGCGCCTTGTGATCATCAGCGCTTCTGCACGCAGCTGGGTCTTGTGCATGTCTTGCCTCACTTGCTCACCTCTTGACCTTGCTTATACTGTTGCATATATATACACCTGCTCTTTCTTGTCTAGTCCTTTTTATATATGTACTCTTGCATGTGAACTGGCCTTGTGGCCTTGAACTTGTGCTCGGAATGTGTGGTGACTTTGTGATCCACCCTGAGCTTGCTTTGCTTTGCTTTGCTTGACTGGTCTTGTGACCCCTTTTCCCCCCCACTTTGCCTATGGGGGTGTGTCAGAACATATAGCTTGTGCTTATTGTGTAGGCTATAGTGGGGTAGCCCATAAGTGGTACAACCCAATTGGGGCTAGTACTTGTACTCAGTTCATTCATAGTTCATTCATTCTCGTTTCAATCTTCTCACCAGTACCCCTAGCGGCAGCACCAGCGCCAGGAGCACCTCCAGCTCCAGTACCTCCAGCAGCACCAGTAGTACCCCCAGCAGGACCGCCTCCAGGACCGACAGCAGTAGCCTCAGCACCAACACCCTCCAGCTCCAGCAGCACACCTCCAGCGCCGGGCAAACCACTCACGCAGCTCCTGTGGAGAGAGGGGCTCCCGTCGAGACGAAGTACCCGGAGAACCTCCAGGCCCAGCACTGCCAGACGCCACACGAGTAGGCCCAACCCCCTCAGGCTCCGCACCTCCAGGCTCAACACCCCCAGGCGTAGCACCCCCAGGCTTAGGACCCCCAGGCGTAGCACCCCCAGGCTCAGCACCCCCAGGCTCAGCACCCCCAGTCGCAGCACCCCCAGGCTCAGCACCCCCAGTAGTCGCACCCGCAGGCTCAGCAACCCCAGGCGCAGCACCCACACGCTCAGCACCCGCAGAGTCAGCACCCCCAGGCTCAGCACCCTCAGCAGCACCAGAGTCACCAGTAACCTCGACAGGCTCGACTGCGTCTACCTGGGACACACCTGAAGGGGCAGGACCCTGAGGGGGGAGGGGGTCTACCAGGGGGGGACCTGGTACAAGGAAGAGCGGCGGCGCGGGGAGGGACGTAGTGCGGTAGGGGAAGAGGCGGTAGTAGGGGACCGACTCGTCAAACGTGACGTCCTAGGAGGACAGAACACGGCGAGAGGTGGGGTGGTAGAACTGCCACCCTGGCGCGTCAGGGGGGAAGCCAAGGAGGACGCAAGGAGCAGCACGAGGGGACAGCTTGTCCGCAGACAAGTCGCGAACAAACGCCCGAGATCCCCAGACACGGAACGCAGACGCATCGCCAACCTTCCCCGTCCACAGCAAAGCTGGGGAGGTCTCCGGCCTGGAGACCCTGGGGTGAAGGTTGATCTGATGCGCCGCGTACCGAACCGCAAACGGCCACAGAAAATGGGGGCCAGCCGCATGCATCATTGACGTACGAGCGACATCCATGACCATGCCAATGCGGCGCTCAGCAATCCCATTTTACTGTAGGGAGTTCGGAAGCGTGAAGGTCTGGCGGATGCCTCGTGCACGACAGTAGGCTCGCAGAAGGCCAGAGGAGAACTCCTCGCCTCTGTCAAAGTGCAGACGCAGAACAGGAAAGTCCGAGCCGAAGCTCTGCCAGAGCTGGAGACGACCTGCGCGGATCCAGTCGATCAACACCGCAGTGACATCACCCTTGCTGCACAAGGGGAAGACTATGGTGTAACGCGAGTAGTCGTCAACCACCAACAGGAAGTAGAGCTCGTGACCCTGTCAACGGATGCGGGCCGGGCCCCCCACGTCCATGTGAAGCGTCTGCAGCGGGGCCTCTGTCGGAGGAAACTGGGAGGAGTGAGGGGCAGCCCGCTGCCGCCCCTCGACATAGGGGACGCAGGTAGGGCCAGGCCCAGGAGGAAGGGGAGGGAGGGACCGGGGAAGACCAGAGACAAGGACACGGGAGGCCATGCCTCGGAGACGAAGCAGGGAGGGGTGACCAAGGCGGTGGTGCCAGAGGAGAGTCTCGTGAGACAGGAGGCGACACGAGCAGGGGGCAGACTCAGGACCAGACCTGGACGCTGCAGCAAACACCTGACCCGACGCAGCTACCTGACCAGACGCAGTGACTGGAGGAGACGCACTGGTGAGTGTGTACAGGCTCGACCCCGGCCGACGTGTAAACGTGGCCATGTGTCGGCCTGTCCGAGCGTCCGAGCAGTGGGTCACCCGCTGACGCGCAGGAGTGAACTGGTGAGCCCCCGCATCCTGTAGGTCAGCACCACTCACCAAGTTCGTAGAGAACGAGGGGAGGTAAAGACCAGACAGGGTGCCAGAGGGGGCCGCCGGACACGGGAGGACAGTGGAGTAGTGAGCAAGGACAGTACCCCCAGAGGGGTCTGCCAGAGAGACTGCAACTGGCCGGCCAAGCGGCGTGAGTGTAGTGCGGTCTCGAAAGAAGGAGCGAGAAGCCCCCGAGTCACGGGTGAAGGTGTGGGAGGCCGAAGCCGACGCAGTACCTGAGAGAGCAGACTCACCAGCACCTGAGGGAGCAGACGCACTGGCACCTAGAGCAACAGCCTCGCTAGCACTTAGAGCAGCAGCCTCACCAGTGCCTAGAGCAGCAGTCTCAATGCCCGGGTCGGGCGGAAAACACCGGTAACAGTCACCCTCATCACTAATATTCACAGCATACATGGCAGCAAGAATAGCATCAAAGTCAAGGTCAAAGATAGCTACTCCCGCCCTAGACAGCTCGCCCCAGCGAGGGATCTCAGTGGCCTCTAGGAACTGGTGATGCCAAGCGTCCGTCAGGCGGCCAAAGCAGCGCTGGGTGGAGTGCGCACCCCCGCACTGCTCACCCGCGCGGTTGCCGGTGCGTAGGACGTAGGTGCACGGACCAGTACCCCCACCCCGCTGGCGTGCAGTGTACCACTCACGGAGCTGCTGAGGGGAGGGGATGTCACGAGTGCGTTGTTGCTGCTGCTGCTGGCGCTGACCTCCACCGGAGCCGACCCTCTGCGCAATGCCACCCCGACCAGCTCCACCTCCTCCGCCACCGCCTCCTCCACCGCCGCCACCTCCGCCACCACCTCCGCTCGCACCGCCACCGCCGCCTCCTCCGCCTCCACTGCTGCCACCGACACCTCCACCCCCACCACCACCTCCACCGCCACCCCCACTCCCTCCGCCGCCTCCATCGCCGCCTCCACCGCCCCCGCTAGCTCCTACAGCGCCCCTGCCCCCCTTGCCCTTGCCAGGGCGGCGTCTCCCGCTAGGGGTAGACGCCGCACCGAACGACTCAAGCCCAACGAGGTCGGCTGCAGCAGCAGAGGCAACAGAGGGCAAAAGGGGGGAGGGGGAACACCCCTCAAAGATGGGGGTGCGAGGGTCACCACGAGAGGCTCCTACAGCGACTATGCTCTTCTCCGCTGCTAGGAGGGCCTTTTCGAGGAGGTCAACGTAAGGGTGGTGGGGCATACTGAGAGGAAGTGGTCCGTGACTACGCGAAGGGAGTCAGGGAGGCGGGTGACTATGTAGTAGAGAGTGATGTACATGGGGGGGGGGGTTCTTGGCGCAGAACTCAGCAGGAAGCGCAGCGCGGTAGCGAGTGTCACTAGTGCGGAGGTGCGTAATGAGGTCAGCGACTGTGGGAAAGGCAGCAAGGTCAGGGAAGAGGTACGGTAGCATGAGGCGGCTCAGTGCAGCAGTGGCAGGGGAGGAGTAGCGTGCAACTACAGCGTCGTACAAGGTCTGAGCACTCTTGTACTGGCTAAAGTGCGCACGCTCAGAGGTAGGCAGGTGGCGACGCACAGCAAGACGTGCAGGAGCATCGCGCGTGGCCCACAGTGAGCAAACAGTGGTGTGAGCATCAGCAGTAGGGGCAGGAGAGGCACCAGAGGTGAGGTCAAAGAGGGAGAGACCGTCTTCCCTATCGCACTGTAGGAAAAGCTGCAGGTCATCTACCCAGACATCAAAGTCAATGGCCCGACCCTCAGTGTCAAAAGCGAGGACACTAGGGGTAGCCATGACAGCAGTAGACTAGTAGCGCGAACAGTGGGGTAAGGGCAGTGCAGTGACAGAGGCGCTGCTACCGGACAGGGCGGCTCGGGCAGCTCGGCGGCTCGGCAGCTCGGCAGGAACTGCAGCTTGGCGGCTCGGCAGGAACTGTAGCTCGGCGGCTTTGCTACTCTGCGGCTCGGGCGGCTCGGCTACTCTGCGGCTCGGGCGGCTCGGGTGGCTCGGGCGGCTCGGGCGGCTCAGGCAACTCGGGCGGCTCGGGCGGCTCTTCGGGACGGCGGCTCGAACGGCTCAGGCGACTCGACGGGGCGGCGGCTTGGGCGGCTCAGGTGGCGCGGCGGCTCGGGTGGCGCTGGCGGCTTGGCAGTAGCCCGGCGGGGCCGCGTGAAGGCGGGGTCGGGGCCGGGAAGGGCGTGCGACGGGGCCAGCAGGGGCTGGGCCGGGGCCCTAGGGTAGGCGACGGAGCCAGAGGTAGGCGACGGGGCCGCAGGTAGGCGGCGGGGCCGCAGGTAGGCGACGGGGCCGCAGGTAGGCGGCGGGGCCGCAGGTAGGTGGCGGGACCGGAGGTAGGCAACGGGGCCGCAGGTAGGCGGCGGGGCCGCAGAAAGGCGGCGGGGTCGCACGTAGGCGACGGGGCCGTAGGTAGGCGGCGGGGCCGCAGGTAGGCGACGGGGCTGCAGGTAGGCGGCGGGGCCGCAGGTAGGCGGCGGGGCCGCAGGTAGGCGGCGGGGCCGCAGGTAGGCGGCGGGGCCGCAGGTAGGCGACGGGGCCGCAGGGTCGGGGCCGGGTCAGGAAGGGCGGCGCGAGGGCCGCGGGGTAGGCGACAAGGCCGAAAGGGCGGCAAATCGGGGCCGCGAAGGGCGGCTCGAGGGCCGCGGGGTAGGTGACGGGGCCGCTAGGGCGGCGAATCGGGGCCGTCAAGGGCGGCGCGACACAGCCGCTAGGGCGGCGCGACACAGTGAGAAAGGGTGAGCGCGACTCGGGCAAGGGCGGAGCGCGCTCTGGGCAGGAAAAAAAATCGAATCGGTGGGCCCTAGGAACAGTTCCCACGTGGGAACCTGCTCGATACCATGAGAAAACTGAAACGAGAATGAATGCACTATGAAAGAGCTGGGTACAAGTACTAACCCTAATTGGGTTGTACCCTATATGGGCTACCCCACTACGGCCTACACAAAAGAATAAGCTATAATGTTCTGACAAGTGCTACGCTGGAAGCGAGGCTCGGGCTAGTCCCGAAGCGTAGGCCGACACGGCCAGGCCAGTAGTGCGAGGTTTGGTGAAACAGGGCGGGCGAAGTCAGCGAAGCCCCGTTAGCAGTAACGGGCGAACAGCGGTTGCTGCTGTACGCGATGTTGCAGAGGGCACTAAGGAATATCGAGAAAATTCCTTACAACAATAGTGAAGTGGACGTACATTTCGTTTATCTTTTATATACTCTTATTAGTAAGAAATGTACGAGATACAGTATCCTTGGGGTTCCAGCTCACATGTTGCCTTTTCATGAAACCTCAGTGCTATTTCTAAAAGAAGGTGCCACATAATCACAACTGCATAAATAGTGGTAAAATTTATGTTTTCTTCCATACTACATGAACTTGTTTCCACCATGGCGACACAGTATTAGTGTAAGGAATTTTCTCGATATTCCTTAGTGCGCCCTGCAACATCGCGTACAGCAGCAGCCGTTTTTCGCCCGTTTCTGCTAACGGTACTTTGCCGACTTCGTGCGCACAGTTTTCCCAATCCTCGCACTGCTGGACCGACCATGTCGGCCTACGCTTCGGGACTAGCCCAAGCCTCGCTTCCAGCGTAGCACTAGCTAGCTCGCACGCACCGCGTTACTGTTTGCATGTTTCGCGTATAAATGTTCGCTTATGCCTTCGCTCACATTTTGTACTCGTTTGACACCTTAGTGCAATTCTCGCTACTTCGATTCATTGCACCCGTAACACTTGGTATTCAGAGCCTCTTTCTTTTCGGACCGCGCATCTCCGCACCCCAGGAAATCAACTTTTGATTTTTCACTCGAAGGGACTCATGCACCTTAGCACCTAGGAGCCACTGTCCTCGCGTTCTCACGTAAACGCGTGCAGCCACGACTGCGCCTAGACTAAGCCGAGCCGACGTCCCTCGTAATGGCTCAGCATATCGATGTCGCGACTCTCACGCAGGAGCACTTGAACGAACTGCTGCGGCAAATCTGCAAAAGCTCTAAAGAAATCGCGGCGCTGACGGCAGAACGCACGTCCCCGCAAAATGACCTCGCACGAGCACAATCCCAAGCACCGGGCACTCCGATTCAGCTCGCACCACAGACATCGCAACACGGAAGTGTGGGGCAACCCGCAAGCGCCGCAAGTGATGGCGTCGTCCGCCACCACGGAGACGACGACCACGGCACGACACACCCCGACGCGACGAATGCGGCCAGTAATCAGCCTCGTGTCACCATTTCGGTGCCAGCCGGCGAATCAGCCTTACCGTCGCCGATGTCGCTGAAGCCACAGCCTCCACCATGTTTTGACCCAAGTCAGCGGGGTGGTCTTACCGTTCAGGCGTGGCTCTTTGTGAAAATGAACGAGAATGAATTGACTAAGGGAAAGTTGGGTACAAGTACAAACCCTAGAAAGTCGTACCCCATAGGTGCTACCCCACTATAGCCTAAAACAGCTATGTCATATAAATCTGACACACCCCCATAGGCAAAGTGGGGGAGAACAAGGGGTCACAAGACCAGTCAAGCAAAGCAAAGCAAGCTCAGGGTGGATCACAAAGTCACCACACATTCCGAGGACAAGTTCAAGGCCACTAGGCCAGTTCACATACAGGATTACACATATATATATAAGGCTAGAAAACCAAGAGCAAGTGTATATATATATGTAACAGTACAAACAAGGTCAAGTGGTGAGCAAGTGAGGCAAGGCAAGCACAAGACCCAGCTGAGTACAGAAGCGGTGATGATCACAAGGCGCAAGCTTCTTGATGAAAATATCAGCAGTGTTGGCCTCAGAGGCCACGTACGCAAGGCGCAGCTGACCATGCTGCTGTAGCTCACGAGCAAGGAAGTAGCGAAGAGCAATGTGTTTCGTTCTGTGCTCCAGTCTCTGCTCTCAACACAAGGCCAGCATGGACGAGGCGGAGAACGAGGCGGAGAACAAGGTCAGTCAGCAGGTAGGTGAGCCAGCGAAGCTCCTGTGCAGCCATGGTTCCTGCGTAGATCTCAGCCTCACAACTGGAGCCGAGAACAGAAGACGAGCGGGTAGCCCGCCACGAAACAGAGCCGGAACCAAGGCTGAAGGTGTAACCCTGTGACGAACGCTGCGTAGCCTGGTCGTCAGCCCAAGAAGCGTCTGCGTGCCCAGTGAGGACCACTGGACTCCGCCCTCCAAGCACTAGCCCCATGCCCGACGTACTGCACAAGTAGCGCAACACCCTCTTCGCTGCAGCCATGTGCTCTGGTCGGTGTCTCCCAGGAGCAACATAGCGTGCCAAGATGCTAAGAGGGTATGCAAGGTCAGGTCGTGTGCAGGTCATCAGGTACATGAGGCAGCCAACAAGCTCTGGGTACGGGCCACTCGGCTCTACGGACTCATCCGAAGGCAGAGCTGAGAGCGAGTGGCGAGTAGGCAGAGGAGTGGCCTGAGGCGAGGAGTACGTGAAGCCGAAGCGCTGAAGGACCTGCTGCACCATGTGTGACTGAGCCAGGGTAATGGTGCGGCGTGCTCTGTCCCGAGTGATCTGCAGGTCAAGGTAGCTGTGCAGTTCACCCAGGTCTGTGCACGTGTGTCTATTCTGCAGCTCGGACTTCACGTGGGCGAGTCCAGCAATGTCAGCTGTGGCAAAGACCAAGTCGTGGACGTACACGAGGATGTAGAACGGCGGCAAAGAAGTGTCGGTGCGCAGAAACAGCGACGGGTCGGCAGTAGAGGGAGCAAACCCAAGAGCCGCAAGTGTAGTCCTCAGTGTGTCGTGCCACTCACGTGGTGCCTGGCGGAGACCGTAGACTGGCCGCCGGAGGCTCCACTGGGTGCCAGGAGGAAAAGACCCAATGAAGCCAGGTGGGCGACGCAGCCAGATCTCCTCGTGCAGGCTGCCCTGCAAGAAAGCAGTGCTGAAGTCAAGAGAGTGAAGCTCGTAGTCACGGTGAGCAGCTATGTGCAGCAGTACCCGAAGAGTGGTCATCTTCGAGGTGGGAGAGAAGGTCTGAAAGTAGTCAACTCCCTGCCGCTGACTGAAGCCACGAGCCACGTAACGCGCCTTGAAGAGAGGCGGAGAACCCGGCGGCCGCTTCACCCTGAAAATCCACATGCCACTGACGATGTTCGCCCCAGGCGGGGGAACCTCATCAACGTAGGTGCCTGTGGACTTCCAGGAAGCCATCTCTGTGTCCATAGCTGCCTGCCACTGAGAGGAGTAGGGACCCTCTATCGCCTCCGCGTAAGAGCGCGGAGTCGGGATGTCAAGTGCATCCGGGTCTCCCTCAGGGGTAAGGAGTACGGACACGAGATGAGGTGAAGCAGCAGCCAGACACTGGAACTCCTCTTGCCTGTCCTCAAGGACGTCCGTGCTAAGGGCACACTCACCCCCGACGGACGGAGGACAGACAGACTCAGACTCAGCAACAAGACTAGCAGCGTAGTCTAGACGACAGCGAGCAGCAAAGTTGACGAGCTCAGCAACTAGGGCAGACGCAGCAGTGGACTCAAAGGAAGGGTCAGTGACGACAGTAGCAAGGAGACGCGTTACAGTAGGATTGGCAGCACGAAGAGACTCCGACTCCAGGTCGGCAAGAGCAGGAAGAGAGGACTCAAGAGGAGAAGGCAAAGGGGCACATAGAGGAGCAATGGACGGACGCAGAGACATCCAGTGCATGCCAGGGACAGGAGGAGGACGCTGACGCGAACCACGACCACTAGTGCGAGCAGGATGGACAGGCGACGCAGGGCGAGACGCAGGCTCACGACGCTCAGCAAGACCTCCAGTAGGACCAGTGTAAGGAGAAGGAGCAGGCAGTGGGGAGGCCGGCTGTAACTGTAACTGTGACGAGACAGGCTGTGGACACTCTAAGGGAGGAGGAGGACCAGTAGAAGGCGGAAGACCAAGAACCTGCTGAAGGAGCGGAACGAAGTACGGCCGAGGCCGCGCGGCGACTCCAGACATAGCAGGGACAGCTTCAGTACCCCCAGTGGTAGCACCAGTGCCAGCAGCACCTCCAGCTCCAGCACTCCCAGCAGCTCCAGTAGCTCCAAGACCTCCAGCAGCACCTGTAGCACCCCCAGTAGGACCGCCTCCAGGACCGCTAGCAGTAGCCTCAGCGCCAACACCCTGAGCAGCTCCAGCTCAAGTCGTACCCGCAGGCCCAGCAGCTCCAGTACTCCCAGTACGAGCACCTCCGGGACCCGCGACACCAGCACCCTCAGTAGCCGAAGAACCTCCAGCTCCAGCAGCACGCCTCCAGCGCCGGGCAAACCACTCGCGCACCTCCTATGGAGAGAGTGGCTCCCGCCGAGACAAAGCACCTCGAGAACCTCCAGGCACAGTACCGCCAGACGCGACACGAGCAGGCCCAGCTCCCTCAGGCTCCGCACCCCCAGGCTCAGCACCTCCAGGCGTAGCACCCCCAGGCTCAGCACCCCCAGTTGAAGCACCCCCAGGCTCAGCACCCCAAGGCGTAGCACCCCCAGGCTCAGCACCCCCAGGCTCAACACCCCCAGTAGTAGCACCCTCAGGCTCAGCACCCTCAGCAGCACCAGAGTCACCAGCAACCTCGACAGGCTCGATTGCGTCTACCTGGGACACACCTGAAGGGGCAGGACCCTGAGGGGGGAGGGGGTCTACCGGAGGGGGACCTGGCACAAGGAAGAGCGGTGGCGGGGGGAGGGACGGAGTGCGGTAGGGGAAGAGGAGGTAGTAGGGGAACGAATCGTCAAACGTGACGTCCTGGAAGGACAGAACACGGCGAGAGGTGGGGTGGTAGAACTGCCACCCAGGCGCGTCAGGGGGGAAGCCAAGGAAGACGCAAGGAGTAGCACGAGGGGACAGCTTGTCCGCAGACAAGTCGCGGACAAACGCTAGAGATCCCCAGACACGGAACGCAGACGCATCGCCAACCTTCCCGGTCCACAGCAAAGCTGGGGAGGTCTCCGGCATGGAGACTCTGGGCTGAAGGTTGATCTGATGCGCCGCGTACCGAACCTCAAACGGCCACAGAAAATGGGGGGCAGCCGCATGCATCATGGACGTACGGGCGACGTCCATGACCATGCCAATGCGGCGCTCAGCAATCCCATTTTGCTGTGGAGAGTCCGGAAGTGTGAAGGTCTAGCGGATGCCTCGTGCACGACAGTAGGCTCGCAAAAGGCCAGAGGAGAACTCTCCGCCTCTGTCAGAGTGCAGACGCAGAACAGGAAAGTCCGAGCCGAAGCTCTGCCTGAGCTGGAGACGAGATGCGCGGATCCAGTCGATCAACACCTCAGTGACATCACCCTTGCTGCGCAAGGGGAAGACTGTGGTGTAACGCGAGTAGTCGTCAACCACCAGCAGGAAGTAGCGCTCGTTACCCTGTCCACGGACGCGAGCTGGGCCCAACACGTCCATGTGAAGCGTCTGCAGCGGGGCCTCTGTCGGAGGAAACTGGGAGGAGTGAGGGGCAGCACGCTGCCGCCCCTCGACGCAGGGGACGTAGGCAGGGGCAGGCCCCGGGGGAAGGGGAGGGAGGGACCTGGGAAGACCAGAGACAAGGACACGGGAGGCCATGCCTCGGAGACGAGGCAGGGAGGGGTGACCAAGGCGGTGGTGCCAGAGGAGAGTCTCGTGAGACAGGAGGCGACACGAGCAGGGGGCAGACTCAGGACCAGACCTGGACGCTGCAGCAAACACCTGACCCGACGCAGCTACCTGACCAGACGCAGTGACTCGAGGAGACTCACTGGTCAGTGTGTACAGGCTCTACCCCGGCCGACGTGTAATTGTGGCCAGGTATCGGCCTGTTCGAGCGTCCGAGGAGTGGGTCACCCGCTGACTCGCAGGAGTGAACTGGTGAACCCCCGCATCCTGTAAGTCAGCACCACTCACCAAGTTCGTAGAGAACGAGGGGAGGTAAAGACCAGACAGGGTGCCAGAGGGGGCCGCCGGACACGGGAGGACAGTGGAGAAGTGAGCAAGGACAAGACCCCCAGAGGGGTCTGCCAGAGAGAGTGCAACTGGCCGACCAAGCGGCGTGAGTGTGGTGCGGTCTCGAAAGAAGGAGCGAGAAGCCCCCGAGTCAAGGGTGAAGGTGTGGGAGGCTGAAGCCGACGCGGTACCTGAGAGAGCAGACTCACCAGCACCTGAGGAAGCAGACGCACTGGCACCTAGAGCAACAGCCTCGCTAGCACCTAGAGCAGCAGCCTCACCAGTACCTAGAGCAGCAGTCTCAATGCCCGGGTCGGGCGGAAAACACCGGTAACAGTCACCCTCATCACTAATAGTCACAGCATACATGGCAGCAAGAATAGCATCAAAGTCAAGGTCAAAGATAGCTACTCCCGCCCTAGACAGCTCGCCCCAGCGAGGGATCTCAGTGGCCTCAGGGAACTGGTGACGCCAAGCGTCCGTCAGGCGGCCAAAGCAGCGCTGGGTGGAGTGCGCACCCCCGCACTGCTCACCCGCGCGGTCGCCGGTGCATAGGACGTAGGTGCACGGACCAGTACCCCCACCCCGCTGGCGTGCGGCGTACTATTCACGGAGCTGCTGAGGGGGGGGAATGTCACGAGTGCGTTGCTGCTGCTGGCGCTGACCACCACCGGAGCCGACCCTCTGCGTAGCGCACCCCGACCAGCTCCGCCTCCTCCGCCGCCGCCTCCTCCTCCGCCGCCACCTCCGCCACCTCCGCCCCCACCGCCACCGCCGCCTCCGCCGCCGCCTCCACAGCCGCCACCGACACCTCCACCTCCGCCACCACTCCCGCCACCACCCCCATTGCCTCCACAGCCGCCACCGCCACCTCCGCCACCCCCGCCAGCCCCTCCAGCGCCCTTGCCCCCTTTGCCCTTGCTGGTGCGGCGTCTCCCGCTCGGGGCTGACGCAGCGCCGACCGACTCGAAACCAACGAGGTCGGCCGCAGAAGCAGAGGCAACAGAGGGCAAAAGGGGGGTGGGGGAACACCCCTCAAAGACGGGGGTGCGAGGGTCACCACGAGAGGCTCCTACAGCAACTATGCTGTTCTCTGCTGCTAGGAGGGCCTTCTCGAGGAGGTCAACGGTGAGAGTGGTGGGGCAAACTGAGAGGAAGTGGTCCCTGACTACGCGGAGAGAGTCAGGGAGCCGGGTGACTATGTAGTAGAGGGTGATGTACATTGGGGGGGGGGGTTCTTGGCGCAGAAATCAGCAGGAAGCGCAGCGCGGTAGCAAGTGTCACTAGTGCGGAGGTGCGTAATGAGGTCAGTGACTATGGGAAAGGCATCAAGGTCAGGGAAGAGGTACGGTAGTATGAGGCGGCTCAGTGCAGCAGTGGCAGGGGAGGAGTAGCGTGCAACTATAGCGTCGTACAAGGTCTGAGCACTCTTGTACTGACTAAAGTGCGCACGCTCAGAGGTAGGCAGGTGGTGAGGCACAGCAAGACGTGCAGCAGCATCGCGTGTGGCCCACTGTGAGCGAACAGTGGCGTCACCATCAGCAGCAGGGGCAGGAGAGGCACCAGAAGTGAGGTCAAAGAGGGAGAGACCGTCTGCCTTATCGCACTGTAAGAAAAGCTGCAGGTCATCTACCCAGACGTCAAAGTCAATAAATCTGACACTCTTCACGTTGAACGTTTTCTTCGACGCGAACTATGTCTCAGAGGATACGGCGAAGATTCGATACGCCGTGTCTTTGCTGCGAGGACCCGCCATGGACTGGTGGCGTGTCATTGTCACGAAGCCGGTGGACAACGCGACTCTACCGACACGGGAAGGACAAACTGAACTCTTGGTGCCGTTGTATTTCGTGGAGGTGCCCCAGTATCGCACGTGGGACGCGTGGTGCGCAGGTCTGCGCGCTTGTTTCGAGCCAATTGTGGCTTCAATCGCGGCGCGACAGAGGCTTCGCACTTGGCGCCAACTCGGTTCCGTCCAAGACTACACGAGCGGGTTTCTTGCGCTATGCGAGCAAGTGGGTTATATGCACGAGAGCGAACGCATCGACCGCTACATCGGCGGCCTGAAGCAGGACATCGCTCAGGAAATCTAGCTTCGCGGCGTCACCGATTTTCAGGAGATTCTCGCCATGGCTGAGAAACTCGATTTCTTCCGCCGACCGAGACCGGGGTCCTACGGAAGCAGCAATTGGGGACATCGGCTTCGTGGGACGAAAGAGGGCGCTACGATACGTGCCGTCGCCGCAAATGCCGCTGCCGCACCGTTCAAAGGGCGCTGCTTTGCGTGCAATCGGCCGGGACACCGCAAGAGCGAATGCCCAGAAAACGCTAAGGGAAAAGGGGAAGCTGAGCAGCAGAAACATACCAAGCAGCAAGGAACCGCTGGGAGTCAGTAGCAGATGGGCCCTCTACTGACAGGTCATGCCGCTCGCCCGACCCAACCGACCCTCACCGAGTGATTGTGCCGGTTCACGCAATCGACCACACCCGGCCGAATAAGGAGGGTACTACGGTAGACAGCCCTATACTACTTAGTGGGAAAATTGGGACGGACTTAGTTAAAAATCTTCGTAGACGGAGGGGCCAGCCTCAGCACGAAAACTGCGACTGCCACTGGACAGATGCTTACCTAAGATCGAGGCAAGACTGGTCGACGGTACGCCACTGGCGATACGGGAACGCGTGGAAGGAGTTCGGATCCGATGCGGGGGCAACTTCACGTTTTGCCAGGAAATGCTTGCAACGACCCTCGACGGAACCGATATTTTACTCGGGCGTGATTGGCTGCTACGAAACAATCCGCGAATCGACTGGATGACGGGTGACTGCACTGTGCGAGTGAACGGTAACAACATCGCCTTACCTCACTGGGGCTCGCCTGAGTCTTCGTCGGTGCGTGTCAACGCGATCACGATGAAACACGCCGTAGCGGCAGGGGCTAACGAGTACGCGGTCGACATTCGGGAAGCCGAGGCAGCAGACAAAGGAGGGGACTTACAGAAACTGCTAGCCGGCGTACCGAGTGATCTGGCAGCACTGTTGAAGCAGTACAGTGACATCTTCCCAGACGGGAATGCCACCTCAGCAACCGCACGACCACAGGATCGAATTAGAACCGGGGGCACAGCCAACAGTACAGCGACAGTTCCGACTGACCCAACCCGAACTGGACGAACTGAGGAAGCAGCTGGATTATCTGCTCGAGAAGGAGTTCATTCGCCCTAGTTCGTCACCCTTCGCAGCACCGATACTGTTCACGCCGAAAAAAGACGGGGGATTTCGCATGTGCATAGATTACAGAGCACTGAACAGGGTTACCATCAAATCCCGTTACCCCATCCCGCAAGCCGACGAACTGATCGACCAACTGCGCACAGCCCAGGTTTTCTCGAAAATTGACCTTCGGGGAGGTTACCACCAGATTCGCGTCAACCCACCCGACTGCTCTAAGACAGCCTTCCGTGTGAAGAAACGTTCTTAGTAGGAAGGCATAGAAGCCATAGTGAGTTCATTAGTAGAGATCGAGCTCGAGTGAGTAGGGTTAGGAGAGTCGAGAAAGTTTCAACAAAGAGGGGTTTCACTATAGAGCGAGCAGTACAAATAGGCAAGATGAAAGGTGTACCACCACAACAGAACATTATATAACTACAGTAGTCTACACTACAGGCAGTTACAAAACAATATATAGGTTTATATATTATTCTGACACGCCCCCATAAGTGCCTGTAGGGAAGAATATGCAGTCAACGCCCCCATAATGGGGTACACCAAACAGGCCGCAGCAGAAATCATAGCAACAGGCAAGTGCAGTGACAACAGGTGCAGTGATGGCAGATCCAGCTGTACCAACCCCTTTACCAAGGTAAAAACAGTAGGAGGTGGTGGGGCGGCAGGTCGCCTGAGGAGCAGGCTCTGTGGCTGCAACATGCAGCAGGACAGCAGCGGCTCGACGGCAGCACCTGCAGGCCCCAGCACAAGGTGGCAAAAAACAGAGACAACAAAAAAAAGGTAGGTGGTAGCAGGGGCGGCAGCTGGAGGTGCCACGGCAGCAGCTGGCGTCAGCAGCAGATGACCGGCTGACTTCCGTCGCCCCCTCACTCCCCCCCCCACAGCGGCACGTGCGGCAGTGAGAGAGAGAGGAGGGGCGGCAGCTTCTTGCTCACACCCGCCTCCCCAAAGCCTCCCCCCCACACTGCTGCACGTGCAGTAGCGAACAGAGGGGCGTCAACCACCCTCGCGCCTCCCCCTCCCCCCCCTCCACACCTGTGTCCACAGTGGAAGAAAACGGCAGCGGGCTCGGGTGGGGTTGGTGAGCTGTCGGGTAGGAAGGGGGAGTAACGGGTGGGTGCAACAGGTGCCGCGACGAGCGCCTGCGCACAGCTCGTCGTCGCTTGCGAGGCAGCTGCAGCGGTAGCAGCCGCATTGTCGACGGGAGGGCGGGGCAGGGGGTGCGATCGGCGGCTGAAGTAACTCGGCCGCCACACCCGCCGTCTCCCCCCAAAGCGACCGTCGATGCAGACGTTCGGGGCTGCGACCGGGCGTGACGAGGTTGCAGGAGGGCGCGATGGGCAGACGACGGGGCCGCCGACTGGGGCCGCGACGAACAGACCTAGACCCGCCACGCGCGACGTCACGACTAGCGGCTGAACGGGTGCTTGGGAGGCCGCGACGAGCGCCATGGCAGGAACGAGAAGTGGTGGGCCCATGGGAAAAAAAATCAGGTCCTAGGATAGGAACCTCACTCTGATAACATGTGAAGAAACGTTCTTAGTAGGAAGGCATAGAAGCCATAGTGAGTTCAGTAGTAGAGATCGAGCTCGAGTGAGTAGGGTTAGGAGAGTCGAGAAAGTTTCAACAAAGAGGGGTTTCACTATAGAGCGAGCAGTACAAATAGGCAAGATGAAAGGTGTACCACCACAACAGAACATTATATAACTACAGTAGTCTACACTACAGGCAGTTACAAAACAATATATAGGTTTATATATTATTCTGACATTCTGAATACGCTACGGATCCTTCGAATACACCGTCATGCCCTTCGGATTGACCAACGCCCCCGCCACTTTCCAAATGACCATGAACGAAGCCTTCCGCCCGCTTTTAGATAAGTGCGTCATCGTATACCTCGACGACATACTGATTTACAGCCCCGACAGAGCACAGCACTTACAGGACATCGAAGTAGTTTTTAAGATACTGAGTGAGAACCGCCTACTGACAAAAGCATCTAAGTGTGAGTTTTTACAGGACCGACTGGAATTTTCGGGACACATCATTTCAGCTGCAAGAGTGGAAATAGACCCGAAAAAAAATGCGACGATTCAAGCATGGCACGCCCCGACCAACTTGACCGAGTTGCAGAGTTTTTTGGGGTTCGTCAACTACGTGCGTCGGTTCGTCCCCAACATGGCGAAGCTGACTGCCACGTTGACCGACCTGTTGGGGAAGGGGGTTGAGTACATGTGGGGGGAGAGTGAGCAAGCTTCCTTCTCGGCCCACAAAATTATTTTGTGCTCACCGCCCTTACTTCACATCGCAGATCCGCACCGTCCGTTCAAGCTCGTCACCGACGCTAGCGACATTGCTGTGGGAGCAGTACTGTTGCAGGACTTCGGGAACATCCTCCAGCCAATCGCGTACGAGTCCCGCAAGCTTCACCCGCCCGAACGAAACTATCCGATACACGACCGCGAGATGCTAGCGATCGTGCACGCGTTCAAGGTGTGGCGATGTTACCTTACGGGAGCAGACGTGACAGTACGGACAGACCACCAATCCCTACAGTACCTTCGCGCCCAACCGAATCTCAACCCACGAAAGGTCCGTTGGTTGGACTATCTGGAGTCCAACTTCCACTACATGGTCACGTACAAAAAATGCGCATCCAACATCGCTGACGCACTCACACGCCCCGGCGCCCAACTCCACGCCATCCTACTCGCCCAAACCAACCCACTGTTAACGGGCCTATTCACCCACAGATACAGTACCGACCCATTTTTCACGACCAGAAATTCACAGCAACTGGCAGAGGCCAGAGGGGTCTATTTCGTAAAAGCAGGCACCAACCGCATCTGGGTACCCGTGTCAGAACATATAGCTTGTGCTTATTGTGTAGGCTATAGTGGGGTAGCCCATAAGGGGTACAACCCAATTAGGGTTAGTACTTGTACTCAGTTCATTCATAATTCATTCATCCTCGTTCTCATTATTTTATGGTATCGAGCAGGTTCCCTCGTTGGAACTGTTCCTAGGGCCCACCGATCCTCCCTTTTTTTTCCTGCCCGGGGCGCGTCCTGCCCCTGCCCGAAGCGCGCCTAGGGTGGCGCCCTTCTTAGCGGCCCGTCGCATCGCCCTTAGCGGCCCGTCGCGTCGCCCTTAGCGGCCCATCGCGCCGCCCTTACGGCCGCGTCGCGCAGCCCTAACGGCCGCGTCGCGCCGCCCTTTCACAAGCGGCCCGTCGCCGCCCTTCTCCTGCGGCCCGCCGCCCTCAACTGCGGCCCCGCCGCCCTCATCTGCAACGCCGCCGCCCTCAACTACTGCGGCCCCACCGCCCTCAACTGCTGCGGCCCCGCCGCCCTCAACTGCGGCCCCGCCGCCCTTCTCTGCAGGCCCGCCGCCCTCTGCTGCGGCCCCGCCGCTCTCACCTGCGGCCCCGCCGCTTTCACCTGCGGCCCCGCCGCCCTCAACTACTGCGGCCCCGCCACCCTCAACTGCTGCGGCCCCGCCGTCCTCAACTGCTGCGGCCCCGCCGCCCTCAACTGCGGCCCCGCCGCCCTTCTCTGCAGCCCCGCTGCCCTATGCTGCGGCCCCGCCGCTCTCACCTGCGGCCCCGCCGCTTTCACCTACGGCCCCGCCGCCCTCAACTACTTCGCCCCCGCCGCCCTCAACTGCTGCGGCCCCGCCGCCCTCAACTGCGGCCCCGCTGCCCTCAACTGCTGCGGCCCCGCCGCCCTCAACTGCGGCGGCCCCGCCGCCCTCAACTGCGGCCCCGCCGCCCTCTGCTGCGGCCCCGCCGCCATCACCTGTGGCCTTGTCACCTGCTGCAGCGCCGCCCGCCGCCCGGGCTTCCCGACACGTCCCACCCAGCCGAGCAGCCGACCGCCGCGCCGCCCTGCAGTAGCACTGTCAAGCCGCCCGGGCAACCGAGCAGCCGGACAGCCGGCCGCCGAACCGCCCAGCAGCCGAGCAGCCGAGCCGCCCTGCAGCCGAGCCGCCCAGCAGCCGAGCCGCACTACAGCTGAGCCGCCAAGCCGCCCAGTAGCCGAGCCGCCGATCTGCCGAGCCGCCCTACTGCCGAGCCGCCCGAGCTGCCCTGTCCGGTGAGCACAGTGCCTCCTTTTTACTACACTGCCCTCACCCTACTGTTGCACTTCTAGTCTACTGTGGTCATGGCTACCCCTAGTGTCCTCACTTTTGACGCTGAGGGTCAAGCCATTGACTTTGACGTCTGGGTAGATAACCTGCAGCTGTTCTTACAGTGCCATAGGGCAGACGGTCTCTCTCTCTTTGACCTCACCTCTGGCGCCTCTCCTGCCCCTGCTGCTGATGCTGACGCCACTGTTCGCTCCCAATGGGCCACCCGCGACGCTGCTGCACGTCTTGCTGTGCGTCGCCACCTCCCTACCTCCGAGCGTGCGCACTTTAGTCAGTACAAGAGTGCTCAGACCTTGTACGACGCTGTAGTTGCGCGCTACTCCTCCCCTGCCACTGCTGCACTGAGCCGTCTCATCCTACCGTACCTCTTCCCTGACCTTGCTGCCTTTCCCACAGTCGCTGACCTCATTACGCACCTCCGCACTAGTGACACTCGCTACCGCGCTGCGCTTCCTGCTGACTTCTGCGCAAAGAACCCCCCCCCATGTACATCACTCTCTACTACATAGTCACTCGCCTCCCTGACCCCATTCGCGTAGTCAGGGACCACTTCCTCTCAGTCTGTCCAACCAGTCTCACTGTTGACCTCCTCGAGAAGTCCCTCCTAGCGGCCGAGAAGAGCATAGTCGCTGTAGGAGCCTCTCGTGGTGACCCGCGCACCCCCATCTTTAAGGGGTGTTCCCCCTCCCCCCTTCTGCCCTCTGTTGCCTCTGCTGCTACGGCCGACCTCCTTGGTCTTGAGTCGGTCGGTGCGGCGTCTGCCCCTAGCGGGAGACGTCGCTCTGGCAAGGGCAAGGGGGACAGGGGCACTGGAGGGGCGAGCGGGGGCGGTGGAGGTGGAGGTGGAGGCGGCGGGGGGAGTGGGGGTGGCGGTGGGAGTGGAGGTGGGGGTGGAGGTGTCGGTGGCGGCAGTGGAGGCGGAGGCGGCGGCGGCGGTGGCGGTGGGAGCGGAGGTGGCGGAGGTGGTGGCGGTGGAGGAGGCGGCGGAGGAAGCGGTAGTAGCGGTGGCGGCGGAGGCGGCGGTGGCGGCGGGGGTGGCGGTGGAGCTGGTCGCGGGTCTACGCAGAGGAGTGGCTCCGGTGGCGGTCCGCGCCAGCAGCAGCAGCGCGATCAGAAGACCCTGTCCCCTCAGCAGCTCTGTGAGTGGTACACTGCACGCCAGCGGGGTGGGGGTTTTGGTCCGTGCACCTACGTCCTGCGCACCGGCGACCGTGCGGGTGAGCAGTGTGGGGGTGCGCACCCCACCCAGCGCTGCTTTGGCCGCCTGACGGACGCGTGGCGTCACCAGTTCCCGGAGGCCACAGAGATCCCTTGCTGGGGCGAGCTGTCTAGGGCGGGTGTTGCCATCTATGATCTTGATTTTGATGCTATTCTTTCTGCCATGTATGTTGTGTCCATTAGTGATGAGGGTGGCTGTTACCGGTGTTTCCCGCCCGATCCGGGCATTGAGAGGGCTGCTCTAGGTACTGGTGAGGCTGCTGCCCTAGATGCTTGCAACGTTGCTGCTCTAGGTGCTAGTGCGTCTGCGTCCTCAGGTACCGGTGAGTCTGCGCTCTCAGGTACTACGTCGGCTTCGGCCTCCCTCACCTTCACCCTTGACTCGGGGGCTTCTCGCTCCTTCTTTCGGGACCGCACCACACTCACGCTGCTTAGTCGGCCGGTTGCGGTGTCTCTCGCTGACCCCTCTGGGGGTCCTGTTCTGACTCACTTCCCCACAGTCCTCCCGAGTCCGGCGGCTCCCTCTGGCACCCTGTCTGGTCTCTACCTCCCCTCATTCTCTACGAACCCGGTGAGTGGTGCTGACCTACAGGATGGGGGAGTACACCAGTTCACTCCTGCGCGTCAGCGGGTGACGCATTGCACAGAGGCTAGCACAGGCCGACACCTGGCTACGTTTACCCGTCAGCCAAGGTCGAGCCTGTACACACTGACCACTGCGTCTCCTCTAGGTGTTGAGTCTGGTAGGGTCGCTGCGTCGGGTCAGGCGTTTGCTGCAGCGTCCAGGTCTGGTCCTGAGTCTGCCCCCTGTTCGTGTCGTCTCCTGTCTCACGAGACTCTCCTCTGGCACCACCGCCTTGGTCACCCCTCTCTGCTTCCGCTCAGAGGCATGGCCTCCCGTCCTTTTGTTTCTGGTCTCCCCCGGTCCCTCCCTCCCCTTCCTCAGGGCCCTGGCCCTACCTGTGTCCCCTGTGTCGAGGGCCGCCGGCGGGCTGCCCCTCACTGCTCCCAGTTTCCTCCGACAGAGGCCCCGTTGCAGACCCTTCACATGGACGTGTGGGGCCCAGCCCGCGTCCATGGACAGGATCACGAGCGCTACTTCCTGCTCATTGTTGACGACTACTCGCGTTACACCGCAGTCTTCCCCTTGCGCAGCAAGGGTGATGTCATTGAGGTGCTGATCGACTGGATCCGCGCAGCTCGTCTCTAGCTCAGGCAGAGCTTTGGCTCGGACTTTCCTGTTCTGCGTCTGCACTCTGACACAGGCGGAGAGTTCTCCTCTGGCCTTCTACGAGCCTACTGTCATGCACGAGGAATCCGTCTGACCTTCACGCTTCCGGACTCCCCGCAGCAAAATGGGATTGCTGAGCGTCACATTGGCATGGTCATGGACGTCGCTCGTACGTCTATGATGCATGCGGCTGCTCCTCATTTTCTGTGGCCGTTTGCGGTGAGGTACTCGGCGCATAAGATCAACCTACACCCCAGGGTCTCCAGGCTGGAGACCTCCCCAGCCTTGCTGTGGACGGGGAAGGTTGGCGATGCGTCGGCGTTTCGGGTCTGGGGATCTCGGGCGTTTGTCAGCGACTTGTCTGCGGACAAGCTGTCCCCTCGTGCTGCTCCTTGCGTCTTCCTGGGGTTCCCCCCTGACGCGCCAGGGTGGCAGTTCTACCACCCCACCTCTCGCCATGTTCTGTCCTCCCAGGACGTCACCTTTGACGAGTCGGTCCCCTACTACCGCCTCTTCCCCTACCGCACTCCGTCCCTCCCCCCGCCGCCGCTCTTCCTTGTACCAGGTCCCCCTCCGGTAGACCCCCTCCCCCCTCAGGGTCCGTCCCCTTCAGGTGTGTCCCAGGTAGACGCAGTCGAGGTTGTCGAGGTCACTGGTGACTCTGGTGCTGCTGAGGGTGCTGAGCCTGGGGGTGCTGACTCTGGGGGTGCTGAGCCTGGGGGTGCTGAGCCAGGGGGTGCTGCGACTGGGGGTGCTGAGCCTGGGGGTGCTGTGCCTGGGGGTGCTGCGCCTGGGGGTGCTGAGCCTGGGGGTGCTAAGCTTGGGTGTGCTGAGACTAGGGGTGCTGAGCATGGGGGTGCTGAGTCTGGGAGTCCTGCGCCTGGGGGTTCTGAGCCTGGGGGTGCTGAGCCTGGGGGTGCTGAGCCTGGGAGTGCTGAGCCTCGGTGTGCTGAGCGTGGGGGTGCTGAGCTTGGAGGTGCTCCGCCTGGAGGTTCTCCGCGGGCTTCGTCTCTGCGGGAGCCACTCTCTCCACGGGAGCTGCACGAGTGGTTTGCCCGGCGCTGGAGGCGTGCTGGTGGTGCTGGAGGTTCTTCGGCTACTGAGGGTGCTGCTGTCGCGGGTCCCAGAGGTGCTCGTACTGGGAGTACTGGAGCTGCTGGGCCTGCGGGTTCGACTAGAGCTGGTGCTGCTGAGGGTGTTGGAGCTGAGACTACTGCTGGCGGTCTTGCTGCGGGTACTCCTGGTACTGTTGGAGGTTCAGGTGCTGCTGGAGGTGCAATTGGAGCAGGTGCTCCTACTGGGGGTTCTGGTGCTGTACCTGCTGTGTCTGGCGTCGCCGCGCGGCCTCGACCGTACTTCGTTCCACTCCTGCAGCAGGTTCTTGGTCTTCCGCCTTCTACTGGTCCTCCTCCTTCTTTAGGGTGTCCACAGCCAGTCCCGTCACAGTTACAGTACCTCCCCTTTGCCTGCTCCTTCTCCCTACACTGGTCCTACTGGAGGTCTTACTGAGCGTCGTGAGCCTGCGTCTCGCCCTGCGTCGCCTGTCCGTGCTGCTCGTGCTAGTGGTCGTGGTTTGCGTCAGCGTCCTCCTCCTGTCCGTGGCACGCACAGGATGTCTCTGCTCCTCCGCGTGCCCCTTTGCCTTCTCCTCCTGAGTCCTCTCTTCCTGCTTTTGCAAACCCGGAGTCAGACTTTCTTCGTGCTGCCAGTCCTACTGTCACGCGTCTCCTGGCTACTGTCGTCACTGACCCTTCTTTTGAGTCCACTACTGCGTCTGCCCTAGTTGCAGAGCTCGTCGACTTTGCTGCTCGCTGTCGCCTAGACTACGCTGCCAGTCTTGACGCTGAGTCTGAGTCTGTCTGTCCTCCGTCCGTCGGGGGTGAGTGTGCCCTTGGCACGGATGTCTATGAGGACAGGGAGGAGGAGTTCCAGTGCTTGGCCGCTGCTTCACCTGATCTCGTCTCCGTACTGCTTACCCCTGAGGGAGACCCGGATGCACTTGACATCCCGACTCCGCGCTCTTACGCGGAGGCGATAGAGGGTCCCTACTCTTCTCAGTGGCAGGCAGCTATGGATGCAGAGATGGCTTCCTGGAAGTCCACAGGCACCTACGTTGACGTTGTCCCCCCTTCTGGGGCGAACATCGTCAGTGGCATGTGGATCTTCAGGGTGAAGCGGCCGCCGGGTTCTCCGCCTGTCTTCAAGGCGCGTTACGTGGCTCGTGGCTTCAGTCAGCGGCAGGGAGTTGACTACTTTCAGACCTTCTCTCCCACCCCGAAGATGACCACTCTTCGGGTACTGCTGCACGTTGCTGCTCACCGTGACTACGAGGTGCACTCTCTCGACTTCAGCACAGCTTTCTTGCAGGGCAGCCTGCACGAGGAGATCTGGCTGCGCCGCCCACCTGGCTTCACTGGGTCTTTCCCTCCTTGTACCCAGTGGAGTCTACGCTCTCCGCCAGGCGCCACGTGAGTGGCACGACACACTGAGGACTACGCTTGCGGCTCTTGGGTTTGCTCCTTGTACTGCCGACCCGTCGTTGTTTC
Organism: Closterium sp. NIES-65; assembly: GCA_948144175.1. Classification (NCBI taxonomy): domain Eukaryota; kingdom Viridiplantae; phylum Streptophyta; class Zygnematophyceae; order Desmidiales; family Closteriaceae; genus Closterium; species Closterium sp. NIES-65. The sequence continues at coordinate 624,657 of CANXME010000398.1, forward strand.
TGCGCACCGACACTTCTGTGCCGCCGTTCTACATCCTCGTGTACGTCGACGACTTGGTCTTTGCCACAGCTGACACTGCTCGACTCGCCCACGTGAAGTCCGAGCTGCAGAAGAGACACACGTGCACAGGCCTGGGTGAACTGCGCAGCTACCTTGGCTTGCAGATCACCCGGGACAGAGCACGCCGCACCATTACCCTGACTCAGTCACACATGGTGCAGCAGGTCCTTCAGCGCTTCGGCTTCACGTACTCCTCGCCTCAGGCCACTCCTCTGCCTACTCGCCACTCGCTCTCAGCTCTGCCTTCGGATGAGTCCGTAGAGTCGAGTGGCCCGTATCCAGAGCTTGTTGGCTGCCTCATGTACCTGATGACCTGCACACGACCTGACCTTGCATACCCTCTTAGCATTCTCGCACGCTATGTTGCTCCTGGGAGACACCGACCAGAGCACATGGCTGCAGCGAAGAGGGTGTTGCGCTACTTGTGCAGTACGTCGGGCATGGGGCTCGTGCTTGGAGGGCGGAGTCCAGTAGTCCCCACTGGGCACGCGGACGCTTCTTGGGCTGATGACCTGGCTACGCAGCGGTCGTCACAGGGTTACACCTTCAGCCTTGGTTCCGGCTCTGTTTCGTGGCGGGCTACTCGCTCGTCTTCTGTTCTCGGCTCCAGATGTGAGGCTGAGATCTACGCCGGGGCCATGGCTGCACAGAAGCTTCGCTGGCTCACCTACCTGCTGACCGACCTTGGAGAGTCGCCTCGTTCTCCTCCAGTCCTGTACGTAGACAACAAGGCCATGCTGGCCTTGTGTCGAGAGCAGAGACTGGAGCACAGAACAAAGCACATTGCTCTTCGCTACTTCCTTGCTCGTGAGCTACAGCAGCGTGGTCAGTTGCGGCTTGGGTACGTGGCCTCTGAGGCCAACACTGCTGATGTCTTCACCAAGGCACTTGCGCCTTGTGATCATCAGCGCTTCTGAACGCAGCTGGGTCTTGTGTCTGTCTTGCCTCACTTGCTCACCTCTTGACCTTGCTTGTACTGTTGCATATATATACACCTGCTCTTACTTGTCTAGTCCTTAATATATATGTACTCCTGCATGTGAACTGGCCTTGTGGCCTTGAACTTGTGCTCAGAATGTGTGGTGACTTTGTGATCCACCCTGAGCTTGCTTTGCTTTGCTTTGCTTGACTGGTCTTGTGACCCCTTGTTCTCCCCCACTTTGCCTATGGGGGTGTGTCAGAACATATAGCTTGTGCTTATTATGTAGGCTATAGTGGGGTAGCCCATAAGGGGTACAACCCAATTAGGGTTAGTACTTGTACTCAGTTCATTCATAATTCATTCATCCTCGTTCTCATTTTCTCAACCCGCGTACTCACTACTAAGGGAACTGCTACTGCAGGAGGCAAACGACGGGAATACCTCGGGACATTTCGGGGAAGAAAAAACGCGACAGCAACTGCAGCGGTATCACTACTGGCCGGAGCTGTTGACCGATGTACAGCACCACATGGGCTCGTGTCCTACGTGTCACGTGATGAAGAGCTCGCGAAAAAGAAAGGCGGGTCAGTTGCAGCCGATTCCACCGCCTGAGCGCGCCTGGCAGCAGGTTACCATGGATTTTGTCACGGGTTTACCTTTGAGCCCTGGGGGTAACGACGCAGTTATGGTCGTCGTTGACAGGTTGACGGAGATGACACACTTCGCTGCGTGCTTGAAATCGATCGCAGCCGAAGAAACCGCTCGCCTGTTCATAGCAGCCGTTCGTTCAACTGCACGGGATACCAACCGCGATAATCAGCGATCGCGACACGAAGTTCACCAGCAACTTCTGGAAAAACCTTTGGGAGCAGTTCGGGACAAGGCTATAGTTCAGCTCGTCGCACCACCCCGAGACCGACGGTCAAACGGAGCGGACGAATCAGACGATGGAGCAGTTGATTCGTGCCACGTGCGACGACCCTACCACTTGGGAGCAGCAGCTGCCGTTGATCGAGTTCGCGTATAACAACGCCACATCAGCGACGACGCAGCAGTCCCCTTTCTACCTGAACTACGGGCAAAACCCTACAGTGCCCATGACGCCGAGTCCGTGTCAGAATCCCAACCACTAGACCATTGGGACAAAAGGGCTTGTTCCAGTAGCGGGTCAGTGCGCCCATAACCCCCCAGGCAAACGCGCCTGTAACCCCCCCTAGGATCAATCAGGGATCTCACAGTGTAGCTCTACTGACACCCCTCCACACTGGGAGGCCCAGGACTGAGCACAGTGGTAACGGCCAACATATGCATACACCGGGATTCGAACCCGAGACCGCTCTGATACCATGTCAGAATCCCAACCACTAGACCATTGGGATAAAAGGGCTTGTTTTAGTAGCGGGTCAGTGCACCCATAACCCCCCAGGCAAACGCGCATGTAACCCCCCCTAGGATCGATCGGGGATCTCATAGTGTAGCTCTACTGACAGTCCGGACAACCCAACGCCGCGTGCATAGCAATTCGCCGAAATTCTGCAAGCTGCCCGCACCAGAGCCGCTGAAGCAATTAAAAAAGCCAACATCATCGCTACACGCAACGGTGACCGCCATCGACGCTCAGTCATGTACCAGTCAGGGGATTACGTACTGCTCGACACACAGAACTTAAGACCGCCCGTCGTACCGAAATTGCGACCCCGCTACTGTGGACCATTCCAAAACAGCCACATGATTACCCCAGTGACAGCCCACCTACTGTTGCCGACAAACCGGTACATCAGCCCTTCGTTCCACGTCAGCCTGCTTCGATTTTATATTCCAACCACAAGCCAATTGTCTCGTCGTCGCCTGCCATCCATGTTTCGCCCTGCATCGGAGCCGATCATCGAACCCGAAAAAATCCTGAGCCATCAGATTCGACACCCCACGGGAATCAGGAGGATTGAATCCCTCATTCGCTAGAAGGACCGCACGCCAACTGAAGATAGCTGGGTGCCCTTGGCCAACATCGAAAACCACCCTGCCCTGCAAGTGTACCGGAGGAGTCGGGGTTTCCGCGATATACACGCACTCGTGTAGCGGAGGGGGCTTCTTGAGGGGGGGGGTAGTGCAAGGAATTTTCTCGATATTCCTTAGCGCGCCATGCAACATCGCGTATAGCAGCAGCCGTTGTTCGCCCGTTACTGCTAACGAAGCTTCGCCGACTTCGCGTGCACTGTTTGTACTCGTTTGACACCTTAGTGCAATTCTCGCTACTTCGGCACCCGTAACATTTAATTACACCTCGATATTGGATGCGTGAAATTCATTTACGCGAGCTCTCCAGCCAATCCACGGCTTCTATATTCTTCGCATCGTCCCCAAGGCCTTCGCAGAGAGCAATGGACCTTCGTCAAGCTCCCCTCGATTTCTTCCTCGCCTCAACTTCTCCCTTCAGACTTGTCCCGTCCCGCCAAACATCCACTCCACAGGCGATCCCGCGCGATGGCAGCACGAGTCAGACTCCAGATCCCTCAAGAAATGTGATTCCCTAGGACACTCAGCTTCAAGTGTGGCGTCGGGCAAATCCAAAGGACCCAAGGCACTTCATTGCTTCGTATGTGAGCTGGTTTCTGATATTCCGTTGCGCTATCAGCTGCTGATCGGGTGGATGTTGGTGCATTCTGCAGCGTGACGTCTCGTTCAGTCGCGTTCTCCGTCGAGCCGCTATGGAGAGGCAGCACCTAGATCAAAATCACAGCGTGCGCTGTATGGAGAACGCGTTTTTCGGAAACTTGGAGATTTTGCGGTTTCACAAGGACCCAGTCGCTACTAATATCCGCCTGGCTCCCGGAATGTTCGAAGTCACCAACCTAAACGCGTGCAACGGGATCCTACACTTCCTTCTCACGAAAATACTAGATGTATGCGTCCGCGCTCGAGGCTTCCTCTCCTCGTCTACGAAATATTGCTATCTCATTCTCCGCACTAACGAGTCTCAGTGTTTGTTCTCAGTTGCCAATCTCAGCCGCTGATTTGTTTCGCTGTCGTGCGGTTTGAATCGGCTGCTTTCAGGCAAGCGAAATCGATTGGGAGTTGCCGCTCGTCAAGAAAAATCTTACGCAAATGCGCAAGGTACATCCAGAATTTTATCTATTCAAGCTGTCGTGACCTTTGTACATAGTTACGAGAAACGAAGCTGGCCATTGCAAGACAGGCTCAATTCAAGCTTTTTTTTGCATACCCCCCCTTTTTTTTTAACCCGGATTTCTTGTTTCCTGCCTTTGCCGGGCTGTGATTGGTTGGTGGTTCAGGCGGTGATAGAGGTCCTGAAGCAGCTCGAGAAGGACGGCCGCGTCCCTCCCCACAGCGCGCGCAGCACCACCATCATTGCTGCCACGGGTCCCAGGTGAGACGATGATTGACAATGGCATTGGCAATGGCAATGACAATGACAATGGCAATGGCAATGGCAAAGGCAAAGGCAAAGGCAATGGTAATGGCAATGGCAATGGTAATGGCAATGGCAAAGGCAATGGTAATGGCATGCAATTCCCCTGGTATTGCATATGCCTGTCCTCTCCTCTCACTCGTATGCCTCGCTATGGACCAAATCATTGTCCATTGTGGGTTTTCTTGTGTCAATTCATGTCATCTGACTGTCTTCTCAAGTGATCATATCGGAGTATTCTTATGGTAAGTGATGCATGTGACCAAGTGATGACATTTGACCAAGCCCATAACGCGTATACTGTTCTGCTGCAGCCATAGTCACTCCACTCTGGCTCTTATACCCTCTGGGTCTTAGACCCGTGCAATTCATTGACCAATAGAGCTCAACGAGCCTACAGATGCCAGTACAACCGCAAATTATCCCCAAGTGCCCAAGTGCAATCAACCACTCATGTCTTGACACGTGGCAGGATGGTGGAGCTCTTGTTCTACCTGTCAGCGCACGCGCTGACTGTGTTTCTTGCAAGGAAGGGCGGCAGCAGTGGGGGCCAAATTGCACCTGTGTATCGCCATATTGGCACCAGATCTGAACTGGTGGCTGCGCAACACACAAGATTGGTGCGTCCGTGTTACTTCCTTGGTGCATCCCCGTGGCCCAGTAGTTTCCTCCCTCATCTCGTTGCCTGCTAGGCCTCCTGTCTGCCTCCTCCCTTCTTCTCTTATTTTCTTCTTCGTTTTCCTTCTCTCTTTCCTCCTCTCCCATGCACGCTCTTGGCTCTTGTGTGTGATTCTTGCTTCCCTGGCGTATCCATGGTGTTTGCACCCACCATTCCCCCCTGTGCACTTTTCTGCATGCATTTCTTCCTCTACATGTGCTAACTCATTTGTGAGTATGTGTGTGTGCGCGTGTGTGCCCACCTACATGTGCATGCATGCATGTGCGACTGTGTGGGTACCCACGCACACACATGTGTGCATGCATGCATGCCTGCATGTATCGGTATGTAAACGTCACGTTCCGTGCACAACACAGGCCAGCCTGGCACGGCGTTCAGACCAGCTGCAAGCGAGGCAGCAGGAGCTGCAGCAGTCGCACGCGTGGCAGATGGAACAGGCAGTGCAGCTGGAGCGAACCATCCGAAGCCTCGAGCTGCGCAATGTAAGTGCACACCGGCACACACCGGCACACACCAGCACACACCACCTTGAACGTTTTTTTAAGCGCCTCAAAGGCTGCATGCGAGGCAACAGGAGCTGGAGCGAACCGTACGAAGCCTGGAGCTGCACAATGTAAGAGCACGCCGCCAGACGTAAGGCAAGAGCGCGGCACACGCAATGCAAGAGCTCGCCACATGGAAAACCTGTTCAGTGAACTCAAGAGCGAGCGGATTAACCTTTTCAGCCGACTGTGCAACGCAAGAGCACGCCGAAAGCATGGAGCTGTGCAATGTACGAACTTGATTAACCTTTTCACCCGGGGTCTTTTGTATGCCTGCAGTTGATTTCCACGTTCGTCGACTCGAAACCTTAAGCTCGTTTGAGTCAAATCAGGGACAGGCTTGCGAGAGCTCGCCTTGCCATACGCCAGCAGCTTGTGCTGTACTCAAAACACTGCTGTGCGGTGCATTGCAGTGCAGTGCGGTGTGGTGCTGTGCGGCGGCGCAGTGCGCTGTGTCTGTGCTTCTCCCTCTCTCTACTGACTGCTTCCCCCTCGCCCTCTCACACCCTATCGACCACGACAGGTGCCAGTAGCAGCAGCAGCAGAACCTGGGGTAGAGGTAGAGGGTGTCAAGGCAGTGAACAGGCAGCTGCAACAGCTGTCAGCAAGCTTGGGTCAGTGCTTCTCGCCCTCACTCGTGTGTTCTGTTCCCTGCGCTCGTTCCATTGTTTTTGTGTACTCCCCACTCCACCCACCAACCCTCTCCCTCAACTTCGTCCTTCCCTTTTTCCCTGTCCATACTACTCCCTCCCTTGCTAGCAAGCATCTTGTCCCGTGTGACTATGCAGTGACAACTAGAGGATTTCGGAAAAACGTTTTTGTCTGCCAACATCTCTATGTGTGTGTTTGCCTCTGCTGTGCTGTGCTGTGCTGTGCTGCAGAGACGGATGTCCCTAAGCTAGCGGATCTGACTGGCCGATTCTTCGCCCGGAACTCCAGGTGATTCGACGTCTCTTCATCCTTTCACCTCCTACCGTCATACGTACATGTGATGTGCATGTGCATGCGATGTGCATGTGCATGCGCATGTGCATGTGATGTACTGCCATGTTTGACTATTACCCGTTTGCAAGTTTTCTGTTGCGTCTGCTTCTGTCTTTGCTGCTGCTGTTGCTGCCACCACCACCACCACCTCTACTGCCGCCATAAAAGAGCAACTATCACCAGCACACCCACTGCGGGCTATCAGTGCCGCTACTGCTCTGCTGCTCTGCAGCTGTGCCCCTGTGCTGTTGTCATCGCCATCACCCCATCATAACTATAACTATGCTCACACCTATCAGTTTACGCATCACACCTCCCCTTCTCCCACTCTCCCACTTTCCCCCTATCCCCCTATCCCCTTCTCCGATTATCTCCCTCTCCCCCCCTCTCTCCTTCTCCCTTTCGCCCACTCTCCCCTTCTTCCCTTCTCCTCCTCTCCCCCTCTCCCCCACCCCCCCCCACTCCCTCACTTCCCTTCGTCCCCCTGCTCCACTTGCCTCTCCTCGCAACCTTTCTCGTTCCCACCCCTGCGTCATTCCCCCCTTCCCCTGCACGTTTCCTTTGCTACCAGGCAACAGCAGCCGGGAAGCAAAATCTGTTTTTCCCTGAGTTGACTCAAATGTCTCCCTCTCATGCCCCTCTCTCCTGCACGTTTCCAGAGCCACAGGGCAGGAGCAGCAAGGAAGCAGTGAAGCCGGCAGGGAGTCCGGGCAGGAACCCTGCGACACCAGCCGTGTGTGCGATGGTGCTGGTGATGGGGGTGGCGTGAGTGGTGCGGATGACGAGGACAGAGGAGATGGTGCTATGGAGCTAGGGAATGGCAAGGCGGGCTCAGGAGAATCAGGGCCGGCAGCAGGAGTGGCAGGAGAGGGAGGAGGAGAAGGAGGAGGAGGGGGCATAGATGGTGGTGGCAGTACTGGTGGTGGTGGTGGCACTGGTAATGGTAGTGAGCTGTTGTTGATCCGTTCAGAGGTTATTGGGAACCACACTGCGGCCTTGGCAGCACTGCAACCCGCATTGCAGCAACTGGTATGGGATGGATCATGGATGGATGGATGGTACCCTACCTTGAAAGCTGGGATTTTCCGAGTCGACTAAAGAGTGGTTACTCTGGAAGGTTGCCGGGTGTTTCACCTCCCCTCTTTCTCCCCCGCTCTATAAACGCCCTCTCTCCACCTTTCTTGTTCTCCCATGCTTTTGCTCTTCCGTGCGCTGGCTCTCCCTTGTTTTGCGCTGGCTCTCCCTTGTTTTACGCTAGCTCTCCCTTGTTTTGCGCTGGCTCTCCCTTGTTTTGCGCTGGCTCTCCCTTGTTTTGCGCTGGCTCTCCCTTGTTTTGCGCTAGCTCTCCCTTGTTTTGCGCTAGCTCTCCCTTGTTTTGCGCTGGCTCTCCCTTGTTTTGCGCTGGCTCTCCCTTGTTTTGCGCTGGCTCTCCCTTGTTTTGCGCTGGCTCTCCCTTGTTTTGCGCTGGCTCTCCCTTGTTTTGCGCTAGCTCTCCCTTGTTTTGCGCTAGCTCTCCCTTGTTTTGCGCTGGCTCTCCCTTGTTTTGCGCTGGCTCTCCCTTGTTTTGCGCTGGCTCTCCCTTGTTTTGCGCTAGCTCTCCCTTGTTTTGCACCTCCCCTTTTTCTCCCCCGCTCACCTCCTCCTCTCCACCATTACTCCGCTGCGTATTCCTCCTCATCCCCTTTCCTATATTCTCTTGGCAACCCTCCTTCTCGTTACAGGCCGACTCAGTACAAGAAGCAGGCCCCTCGCACTTCTTCTTCCCCCATCCAGAAGCGCACGCTGCAGGAGCAGGAGGAGCAGATTCATCAGGGCAGGGGGGAACGCCAGCAGCAGCAGCCGCAGGAGCAGCAGCAGCAGCAGCAGCGGAAGGGGGGTCAGGAGGAGGGAGTGTGGGTGAGTCGCATGTGGGGAGGCTAGAAGCAGTGGAGCATCAGCATGCTCTGCTGGAGCAATCCTTCCAGGTGCGTTGTCTTATAATCTACCGCATGGGTCTTCTTTCAACTGACATTGTCAAGCATGTGGGGAGGCTAGAAGCAGTGGAGCGTCGGCATGCTCAGCTGCAGCAGTCCTTCCAGGTGTGCTGATGTCTCCTTTTTTCCTCTGCTCTTTTCCTTTTCTACTTGTCACTCTTCTTTTGTAAGACCCTTTTAGAGCATGAGCGCATGCGCCAGCTTTTCCTCGGCTTCGTGCCATGTTCATCTGGTTTTGAGTCGACTCAAAACTCGACTCACTACATGCGGATTTTGAGTCGGATCAAAACTGCGCCAGCTTTTCCTCTGGTTCGTGCCATGTTCATCTGCGATCTTGAAGTTTAAAGTTGGTGGGTCGTGTGTGGATGGATGGGATGGATGGCACATTCAAATTTGCCTCCTCTCCTCTCCTCTCCTCCCCACTCCTCCCCACTCCTCTCCTCTCCTCGCCTCTCCTCTGCGTTACCTTCTCCTTGCCCTCTCCTCCCCTCATTCCTCTTTTGTCCTGTCCTCCCCCATCAACCACTACCCCACATCCCCCCCATCCCATACCACCAGTCGGTGCTATCAGCACAGGAGGAAGAGCTCTCCGCCTCGCTCCGTTCCACTGCTCTCATGGACGCTCAGCTAGTATTTGTGCTGCCCGTTTCCCCCCCCTTTCCTCCCGTCTACCCCTTCCCAACCTCTTCAACCGTCTACCTCGCCCTTCCCAGTCGCTGCTATCAGCACAGGAGGAAGAACTCTCCGCCTCGCTCCGTTCCACTGCTCTGATGGACGCTCAGCTATCACTTGCCCTGCCCCTTCCTCCTCCTTCCTCCCTAAAGTCGCCTGCTGCTGTGAGTGGGGCTCCAACCGGGGGTCATATGGGAAAGGGGAATGGGAGGGGGAGGGCGGGGAGGGGGAGGGGAAGAGGGGGTTGGGGTATCGTCTGAAGGGTGGCAGCTGGGAGTAGGGCGCTAGCGTGAGGCTCGTAAGGCGGAGGACAGTGGGGAAGGAATTGTCTGGTTACGAGAGAGGGAAGGGCTTTCTACCTCGTGGAATTGACTCGGGTTGAGGCTCAGGGCTCCTCGTGTCATTGTTTCCAGATGCAGATTCTCTCCTCGTAAACCCTAAACCTTTCCCTTTCTTCTCCTCATCTCCCTTCCACATATCCTCCCCTCATTGCCCTTCTCCCGTCCTCCTTCACCGTTTCACCTTCCCCGTTCACCCTTCCCCCTTCAACCTCATTTCTTCACCTTTCCCTTCCTTTTTCCCCCTTCCCCCTTCTCGCTTCCCCCTTTCCCCTTCGTTTTTTCCCCGTTTCCCCTTCCCCTTCCCCTTCCCCCTCCCCTTCCCCTTTCCCTTCCCCTTTCCCTTCCCCTTTCCCCCCAAGGCCCTAAAGGCTTCACCCCACGCCCTCCCCTCCAAGCTCGCCCCGCCTTCCCCTCTCCCCCCTCCAAAAATGCTCGATCCACCATCCCCATTCGCCTCAAAAGACCCTCCTCCTTCCTCCTCCTCCTCCACCCCTCCTCCCCGCCTCACCGCATCTCCCCTTACTCGTCCGCCTCCGTTGCTCACCTCACGCCAACCGCCCTCCATCCTCACTCCGTGGTTGCTGCTTATGGAATCGCAACCACCGCTCCCCCCTGCACGTGTCCGCTCCAGCCATTCTGCTGCATCAGGTGCTGCTGCCTTCTGGTGTCTATTGTTTTCAGGTGTTTTCAGGTATTCTCATGTTCTTTGTTTCCAGGTATCTCAGGTGTTTTTTGTGCTCCGCAAGTCGTCATATGTATTCTACTCAACCTTAGTCTGTGCATGCAAGCGTGTGCGTGTGTGCTTGCATGTGTGTCCGTTTTTTGTTTACCTCTAATGCCCTTACACATTATTTTACTGCCGCTTCTTTATCCTCTCATCTCGCTTCTCATTCTCCCATCCCATCCTCCCCTCCAACTCCCACCCCCCTCCACCAGTCCCCACCCCTTTCAACCCCTGGGAAGAGGTGCTTCTGGCGAGCGTCCCAATCCCCTCTCAGCAGACCTTCTCTGCTCGTCCCTTCTCTTTTTTCACAAGCGAGGCGGATTGGCAGCAGCAGCAGCAGGAAGGGGATCAGCAGCAGTGGCAAAACAGAGGAGATGGGCCACACTCGTACGGCAGTGGGGATAATAATGGCAGGAGGGGAGAGGACGGGGACCAGGACAGTTACCTCAAGAAGGAGGAGAAGACGAGGGAGGAGGAGGAGGAGGAGGAGAGGGGAAGGGAGGAGGAGGTGGAGGAGGAGGAGGAGGAGGAGGAGGAGGAGGAGGAGGAGGAGGAGGAGGAGGAGGAAGAGGAGGAGGGTGGAAACTGCAGCAGCAGCGGAGGGAGGGGGGATGAGTTTTTTTACCACGGCAGCAGCAGTCCCAGCAGCACTAGCTGTGGGTCTAGTGCATTTCCACCGCCTGTGCTGGCTGGAGAGGTTGGGCGAGGCAGGATGGGCGTGGGGGGGTATGCGGTTGAACAGGGGTTTGAGTCTCTGAATCAGAGGTTCTTGATGCCAAGAATGCAGGCAGAGGGTGGCAGTAGTTGTGGTAATGGCAGTGGCGGCAGTGGCAGCGGCAGCGGATTTGGCAGTGGCAGTGGCAGTCACATGGGCGGTGCCGGTAACAGTCACACTGGGGGTGGCAGTCTCATGGGGAATGGAGTCTCCATGCAGGGTGGCAGTCACATGGGAGGGATGGGGGGAGCACACGAAAGGGATCGTTACATGCACCTCGCTGCAAAAGCACATTTCGAGAGCAGCAGGAGGGGAGAGCAGGGTGAGACGTCAAGACACACGCCACCAGATCCCATCCCGGATAGCTTCTCGAATGACAGCTTTTTGAGTGACTATATGGACCCGATTTCGGGCTATGCTTCAGCTGCTGATGCTCTGTCAAGCGCTCTTGCTATGGAGGTAACTCCTGAAAAGCCGGCACCACCAGTTCACCCATTTGCTGCTGTTACTGTTACTGCTACTGCTACCACTGCCGCTACAGCTGCTGCTACAGCTTCTGCTGCTAGTGCTGGGTCAGCATCGCCATACGCTACCCCTCCTGCTGCTGCGGCGGCTGCCACTGCTGCTCCTGCTGGTGCTGGGGAGTATGATAACGATGCTGATTCTGCTTTCTGGACCGCACCAGGCTTCTTTGCTGGTGATGCTCCTGCTCTCCCTGCAAGGTCGGCTGCTCTTTCTATGGCGCCACTCTTCTTTGATGGTGATACACCACCAGCAGCAACAGCAGGAGGCGGAGCAGCAGCAGCAGGAGGAGGAGGAGGAGCAGGAGCAGCAGCAGCAGGAGCAGCAGCAGGAACAGGGGGAGAGGTGTCAGACAGTCCAGGTCTGTGTGAGGAGCAGTGGCAGCGGGCATTGAGTTACACCCAACACGATGCCACCTCCTTGCTAGGGGACGATCTTCTCACTGATGAGGATGTGCGTTTCCTGCACTCCTCCCCTCTCTCTCACTCTCACTCTTACTCTCACTCCAACCGCCGCTACTGACTCGTCACACCACGACTGACTGACTGCGCTTCACTCCGCTCCACTCCACTCCTCTCCACTCCACTCCACTCCACTCCACTCCACTCCACTCCACTCCACTCCACTCCACTCCACTCCACTCCACTCCACTCCACTCCACCCAACTCCACCCGACTCCACTCCTCTCCACTCCACTCCACTCCACTCCACTCCACTCCAAACACGGGCTTCCCATGTTAATCCACTAACCCACCTGATGCTCACAAATCTCTGTTGTCATGTAAGTATGCAGGTCCCACAGTCCCTTGGATACCACTGCTCTGTGACTTCTTCTCCTCCTGACTTACCTAACTCATGCGATGTGACTCACGCTCACCCCACTCTGCTCACTCCGTTCATTGCAACCCTGGTTGATTATTTCTAACAGTGTTGTTGCGTCTTGGTCTCTTCTCGCCTGGCTCCCTCAGCCCTCTGTAGCCTAGCCCAGCCCAATGCAACATGCCCTCCACCAAGGGAACACATCAAGCAGTCCTCTACCCAGCCTTGTGCGATTTTAATGGTACGGTATGGTAGCTATTTTAGATGGGGGCATGGTTGTATGGATGGATTATGCAGTCGACACGTCATGGATTATGCTACTACCTTGGTACAACATGAATAGTACCGTATCTGTTGTGTGTACTGAAGATTCAGGACGACCTGCACTGGTACCGATACTGGTACTCTGCCATTTGTGGAACATTGGGGGCAAACTTTACCTGGCAAAGTGATGGTGCACTGAATACAACAGAGATCAAATGACAAGTAGCAAACAGTCAAATCATCATACTCACTAACTGACTAAAAGCACACTTGCAGCATTAGGCTAAATTGCACCCATGCCTCTCTCCAGTCCAGTGCCCACCAATCTCACAGAACCTGCTAAGAGTACGGTTTTGCTTAGTCTTCTGCCGATCAGCAGTTTCTGGGTAGCCAGAAAAATCCCAGCAAATCAAAGTTCAACCTGACATAAAGTACCAGTACATTACCCCAGAAACACCCATAGACCGCAGTAATAGGGGGAACTCCAGCAATGTACCGGAGCCGAAAATGCTGCCTTGTGCCAACCCTAGGAAAACTCTTCCATGGCATTTGAAGGGATACACCAGCTTGCTTGTGCATCGGCCACACCCCTTCCATTCCCCCTCTTCCCCCCCTCCTTGCTCGTCAGATCTCTTGCCTGGCTGCACGCCCATTCACCCGCCTGCCTGCCTGCCCATCATCTAGCCCACACCTGCTTTCTCTCATGCCGTCCTGTGCAGCATGACAATTGCAGCAGGGCCCAATGGGGGACCGACCGACACGGGTTAGGAATTCGGTGCAGCAGAACTTCTCAGAAAGCCTAAAGCATGCTGCTGCCCGTCTTGTCCTGCCTCAATGCCGGAACTTCTCCCCTCTCCTCTGTTCTCCTTCCCTTTCTTCCCCTCCTCTCCTTCCTTCCTCCCCTTTTCTTCCCTTCCTCCACGTTCCTCCCCTCGCCTCCCAGCTCTCCCCTTCCTTCCCTTCCTCACATCCCATCCTCTGCTTCCCTCAAGCCTTCTAGTCCTTCCTACAACCACCAAGCCACACATGCCACCCCACAAGGTCTACGAGCTATGGACGTTCCTACCTCCTCTGCTTCACCCTCTCTCTCCTACTGCACCCTCTCCTTTGCCGGGCCCGGTCCACCTGCCAACAGTCTCTGAAGCTTCTGCCCTCCCTGCTCTGCCTGGAATATGGTATTTGGGCAGGGTTCACTTGATCAGGGAAGCCGAAGCATCCCTAGCAGCTCCCCGTCTCAGGTCCGATGGTGAGGTTTTAGTCCTGCGAAATAAAGGCTGATGTGATGTGTATTTGGCATGATTGCTACACAGCCCCACGCCATGTGCATATAAGGGGTACGGCAAACCCAACGCGCTAGAGTCCCTCTTACGCAACCCACACGCTCCCATTTAATCACTTCGTTTATTACACGCAGCACGCAGCAGCTCCAGAAGCTCCTTCGCATCGCTACACTGCCTGTTGCTATTCGAGAGTGCCACTAACGCGGGCAAGCACCCCTCCGCAAGCAGAACCGCTACCGAATCAGGATCCGATTTTACAACCTGCAGCAAAGTAGACGCCGAATGTTCCTTAGCGCGTCCCACGCCCCCCTCTAAGCACTCCACTAACGCGGATAAACCATCCTCGTCCGCGCGGATAGCCTTCCAACCCTCCTCGACCCGCGCAACCACCCCCAGCACCGCAGCAGCCAATTCTTCCACCCCCGCTTCCGCTTCCACAAGCAGCTGGATCAATCGCGGAACAACGCCCGTCGCAACTATTTCGCGGGCACCGTTTGCTTCGCTCCCCAGCGTTACAAGCGCGAGGCACGTGTCCTTTTTCGTGCGTGTACACGAGGCCTCCCGCAGCAGCGCCACCAGCGGAGGGAGAACCCCCGCCGCCAGCGCAGTTTTTTGCGCGTCAGGGGAATTTGCTAGCGGAAACAGCGCGGCGGCGGCGTTGCTGCGAAGGAACTCGCTTCCGCTAGGCTCTTGCGCTAACACGCGGAGAACATTGCGCAGGCCTCCCGCGGAAGTAATCTCCGCCACTGCCGCAGGCCTCGTCACCGCCAAAAACAATAGCGCGGTCATAGCGTGCTCCGCGGTTTCCCTGTCGTCTGCTAGAATCGCGCGCACAAGCGGAGACACCCCTTCCGCCGTAACCAGCCGAGCGCAGTTCTCCGCGGATTCCTTCAGCGCCTTGCGGATGCTTTCCGCGGCATTTCGCGCGACGGTCGTATCGGCGGAAGCTAGCCCTTCCACCAATGGCTGCATGTCAACGGCGCTGCAATCCATGCTGCGACGGCTGCGACGCTGGATTTCTCGCGCGGGCGACGCCATGGGGCTCAGGAACCGCTGCGGGGAGGCGCACGCGGCGGAAATCTCCCCCGACACCGCGTTTCTCGCGGGCGACCGCCTCACCTGCTGCCTCTCAAGACTCGAAACCCGCGCAACCGCGTCTCCGGCATCCCCTCTAAGCGGACTCGCCGCGGCGCTCGCGGCGGAAGCGGCGCGGCGGACGTAGTTCCGGGCGCTGCGCGCCGATTGAGCGGCCAGGAATTTTCCGAGCGCCTCATCAGCATCCGCGTCGATCTGCGCAACCATGGTGTCCGTGATTTGTCCGCTGCCGCTGTCGAAACCCATGCTGCTACTGGTCAGGCTGCGGAAGCTCGTCATAGTCGGCGGAGTGCCCGCGTCGATTTTCCCCATCTCCGCCGTACGGAGCACGCCGGAAACGCGCGGAGAGGCGGTGGCCGATGAGACATTCGCGGACGCGGAGCCGGAATCAGCGGCGGCGGGCGCGCTCGTGCTCGCTGGCACGCTGGTAATAACTCCCGCGCGGCTATCGCGCGGAACGAAAGAGGAGCTTGGGGAGGAGGAGGAGGAGGCGGCGGACAAGGCGGCATCAAGTACAGAGTGCGGGGAGTTATCCAGGGGGGCTTTTCGAGCGCGCGCAGGACTGAGGCTTGAGTTCCGCGCGGATTGATCGGAAGCTGACACGCAGGAGGCCAGCTGCTGCTGCTGATCTCTCGCGGAAGGTGGGTCTTTCCATGATTTGGAGAGCGGGAGCGGTGGGAGAGACGCGGTTCGGGAGGAGTCTGGCGGGAGTGGGACGGACATTGGCTCCGTGGCAGTCGCCATTGTCGTCGGAGCTCGTGTGCTTTCGGGTGTGCTTTTGACGCACTCGCCTGTGCGTCGGCCACACCAAGGTCAACGCAACGTCCCGAGTCGCGGGGGGCGGGAACCACGAGACCTGCAAAGAATGGTGTCTGCAAACGGCGGGTGTCGACCACGGTTGAGATCGAACCAAGGAAGGCGCCGACTTGAAAGCTAAGGACACCGTTACTTCACTACAAACTCTTTGACTACTCTGAAAAAGGACAGGTAAGTAAGAAATTATCATACATGTCAGCTAAGGGCGCGTGTGTTCCGTCAAATTTGACAAAGATTATGTTTTGGGGACAAATAAAAGTCGAATGGAGTTCGACTTTCCTTGTAGCGAAGTTCGAAAATTGCGGTAATCACAGTGTAAAGATGCTATCACACACGCAAGGTCGAACACGAAGATCTGAACCTTTTTGTTACCCGGTACATGCTCGCCAAGTCAACATTATGCCATTTTCTGGTTCGAGATGCAGTCGTCAAATTCGTATGGTGTTCGTACATGCCGAAAACACACATGCTCGCGTGAACGTGCGCACGTTCACAACGCCAACTCGAGTCAAGTTCACTTTTCAAGTTCGAACTTTAATAAGCCCTAAAAGTCGCGATGTTCGTCAGATGCTCTTCGCGAAATTAGCGAAAAGGGCAACCACTCAAACCTCGAACTATTTTTGAACTTGGAAACGGAACACACGCGCCCTGACCCTTGGGCTCAGAGACAGCTGAAGCAAGCGTTGAAGTCAGCGGTCGAGCTTCACAATGCGAGGGGGTGAGAGAAAGCTGCCTGAGAAAGCTGTGGTGGGGGAGTGGAGTGGACGCGACGGGAGGGGAAAGTGCTGGAGTGTGGAAGTTACATTAGAAAACTTACTACACCCTGTTTCGCGCTAGCAGAGCATCTGGTTGCAGAACATGCACTGGTTGTAGAACGTCACCACGTTTGAAATGGTCTTATCACCGACGGTACAAGCACATTCACAAGAAAGCGGTTAGCTAGGATGCTGCATGGTAAAGAACATTAACCAAGCGTTTCAAAGCGGTTGAAAAGGGTATACAGCGATAAAGAAAAATTTTGCCCCCAGTACCACTCCGTCAGCTGGTGCGGCTTTGCCCGCAGGTTTCAGCCATACGGTTTATGGCACCTGACCGCACTGTAGCAGCGAATCGCGCAAGGTGAGAGGGTCGAGAAACAGGGTGTACTGTACAGTGGGAGGTTCGCTTCACCTAGGTGGATGAAGGGTGGTTGGGATGGATAGATGAAGGAAAGGTGCATCTGTCGGTTTGCGTGTGGGACCTGGAGTGGGGTGCGGCGGCCTCCTGAGAAACAGACGGACCGCACCTAACATTTGAGCTGTACTATTCGCGAAAAAAAAAATATTCATTTCTGCCAGAAATGTCAAGTTCACCTTCACTGTATTTCTCCTTCAGTGCAGAAAGCAGGGCATACAGTAATTGGTGACATCAAAATGGGTTAGCGCGGGTTCATTACATAAAATGTGCACGAGTGCAGGGTATCAGGTTTTTGCCTGAACTGCACCACTGAACTTAGTACACCCTGTTTCTCGACCCTCTCACCTTGCGCGATTCGCTGCTACAGTGCGGTCAGGTGCCATAAACCGTATGGCTGAAACCTGCGGGCAAAGCCGCACCAGCTGACGGAGTGGTACTGGGGGCAAAATTTTTCTTTATCGCTGTATACCCTTTTCAACCGCTTTGAAACGCTTGGTTAATGTTCTTTACCATGCAGCATCCTAGCTAACCGCTTTCTTGTGAATGTGCTTGTACCGTCGGTGATAAGACCATTTCAAACGTGGTGACGTTCTACAACCAGTGCATGTTCTGCAACCAGATGCTCTGCTAGCGCGAAACAGGGTGTAGTGCGTTACTGTTGTAGCGCCCTTACATATTCGGAGCATCCAATCATAGCCCCGGTTCACAGAGGCATTCAATCGCATGCACTCGTATGGATTCGTGGTTGCTTCGTTCACGGCACACCGCTCTTCCCACGGACGGCCTATGCGATGCCAGGCCACAACACAAATCACATCCACACACACACACATCCAGTCATAAATGCGTGTTTGTGCACGCAACCTGAAATGCACTTGCCTCGGCACATCAAATTGTACAATACACTAGGGTCCAACGCTGTTGCTTGGTACACCCATTTTTTTCTCGCTATACTGACATCTGGTGTTAGAAGCGAGACAGTTCATCGAACCTCAACGTACCCATACTGTACAGGCACATCGTCTGAGTGTGGCGAGGTGATGTGAATCATGTCACCAATCGGATTTCCATTCAATTCTGAATGGTTAGGAAGGGTATTCAGTGTTAACTAAGATGTTTTGCCTTGTTGCAAGTGTGTTAAATGGTGTGTCTTTGCTCGTAGTTTTCAAGATTCGGTTTATGTCACCAGCATGGTATACGCCAAGCACCGTAGACAATGTATGCGTTGGTGAGAAGGTCGATAAAAGGGTGTATAATCACAATGTCTTACTAATTTTTATAAATGTCTCGTCTTTATTAATTTATCAGACAAACCATCGTGTCGCAAAGTTAGGGACAGCAATGATGCAATGTTCGCAAATTACCTTTGTATTACCACCATACACCCTCTTTCTCACTACACTGAACTGTGCTGAACTGATGGAAAACCTAGTTACCTTCGATTTGTCTGATTGAACCATACCTAGACTTAATCTAACCACCGTTAACCGTGCTTTTCCCATCTTGACTTCACTATAACCGACTTCACAATGGCGAGAAAGAGGGTGTAGTAGAGATCCCGAACCATGGTTGTGTATCATTTTACGTCCCCCTTCCCCCACCCCCCCGCCCCCCGCCTCCCCTCCTCTCCTCCCTCCCCCCCCCCCCCCCCCCCCCCCCCTTCCCCCCCTTCCCCCTCCCCTTTCGTTTGCCTTTTCCACGTCTGGCAACGGCAGTTGGCTGTTGAGGAGCTCTATACACCACCATACTTTGGCTCGTCACAATGCCACACTCCCACATATCACATCGTTTCAAAGCCTCAGAGTTGGTGCATGGGTTTTGATGATAACGTCTCATGCGAACATCATTTTTCATATGTGCGGAGTAGGGCATCTCTATTGCTATGTGCGTTAACCTTTCGATCCAACAGCTGCAAGTGGTCCGACCAGCGGACCCGACCATGGTCCATCTTAGATGTTCGACGATGCGAAGTCGTGGTGGCGATGATTTGAATGCGTCGAGGGGGGGAAAGAGGGTGACACGTTGTTGACGGAGAAGAAGGGGGATTTTGTAGTGCGACCACCGATAGAGAAATTAGCGCATGTTCTCGAGATCCGTGTCGCATACCCCTTGTTAAGGTCTCCCCCTCTGATGAGGCGGTGCTGGGGCTCTTGGTAGTGGCGGCCAAGGAGTGGGAGCAGAAGAAGGCGGACGATTATGCACAAAAGTAATTCTATAACACTATATGCTAACGCAGTTTTATAAACAGTTATGTACATTTGAAAGTAACTTCAATATGCGTACAACAAGAGTGAGTGGGGTTAACACCCGTTGCAGAGGTACACCAAAGAGACTGCTCAACGGAAGATGCAGCAGCAAGCAGGTTCAATAGTGGCAGATGCAGCTACGAAATATGCCCAGCCACGGCAGATGCAGCAGCGACAGGTGCACGGCGGCAGGTGCTGCAGCCGTAGTAGGCAACGTCGCGGCAGGTGCTTAGCGGCAACAAATGCGGGCGCCTACAGCAGGTGCTCAATGGCACAGCAGCAGGTGCCACGGTCACAACGAGCAGCAACTGCAGATACTGGGCGGCGACATGAGAAGAGGATGAGGGGGAAGGAGGCCGAATGAAGGGAGTGAGGAGAGGAAAGGGAGAGGAGAGGAGGTGGTGGGCGGCAGCTGGTGCTGCATGATCACTCTCTCAACCCTTTCAACCGCCCCCCATAATAGTAGGCACGGGAGGGAGAGGGGGGAGGTTGGCAGTGGCTTGTGTTGGGGAATCACTCCCGCCACCCCGTCAACCTCCCTCCTACAGCAGCAAACGTGAAAAAGCGGCAGGAGGGGCGGCATCTAACGGTGTAAGGGAGGGCAAGTGAGGAGGAGGAGGAGGAGGAGAAGGTGGAGGAGGAGGAGGAGGAGGAGGAGGAGGAGGAGGAGGAGGAGGAGGAGGAGGAGGAGGAGTAGGAGGAGAGGAGGAGGAGGAGGAGGAGGAGGAGGAGGAGGAGGAGGAGGAGGAGGAGGAGGAGGAGGAGGAGGAGGGAGGAGGAGGAGGAGGAGGAGGAGGAGGAGGAGGAGGAGGAGGAGGAGGAGGAGGAGGAGGAGGAGGAGGAGGAGGAGGAGGAGGAGGAGGAGGAGGAGGAGGAGGAGGAGGAGGAGGAGGAGGAGGAGGAGGAGGAGGAGGAGGAGGAGGAGGAGGAGGAGGAGGAGGAGGAGGAGGAGGAGGAGGAGGAGGAGGAGGAGGAGGAGGAGGAGGAGGAGGAGGAGGAGGAGGAGGAGGAGAGGAGGAGGAGGAGGAGGAGGAGGAGGAGGAGGAGGAGGAGGAGGAGAGGAGGAGGAGGAGGAGGAGGAGGA
>CANXME010000398.1:647500-917500 GCA_948144175.1 Closterium sp. NIES-65
CAGCTTCCGCTCGTCGCGCTGCTGCCAGTGACGGGGAGCTAGGCGATGGCGAAAGCTGCGGCCCCGGTTCGGCCACATCGCTCGTCTCACTGGCCCCTTTTATCGCCACGTCGCGCTGCCCCGACTCCTGCCCGGTCGCGCTACACCGTCCCCCTGCCCTGTCGACCATAAAGTTGCCACGACTACAGCTCCTACGCTAGCGACGACGAGCGACGCAAAGGCGCTCATCGCGCCCCCCATTATGACCCCTTGTCCTGCTCGTCGCAGCCCACCTGCGATCCCGCCAGGGCCAACAGCATTTGCGGCTGCTTTGGGGGGGAGGGTGAAGGGGTGGGGGGAGTGTACCCGCAAGAACCAGCCGCCACCCTCCTCTCTCTTCTCTCTCCCTGCTGCATCTCTCATTGTGGGGGAAGTGGGGGAGTGTGAGGGAGTGGCGAGAGAGATTCCGAGCCAGCAGCCGCCCCTCTTCCTCTTTCTCTCACTACCGCGCGTGCCGCTGTGGGGGGAGGGTGAGGCGGTGGCGGAAGTCAGCCAGGCATCTGCAGCTGCCGCCCACTGCCGCCCGCTGCTACCCTGGCACCTCCTGCTGCTGCCCCTGCCTCTACCTGCTGCTTCTCCTGCTTTCTGCTACTGTTGAGCGGCAGGTGCTGTCGTTGAGCCCTGTTGTGCCGCCGCACGTTATCGCCGCACGCATCCGCTCTCGAGGCGACCTGCCTCTACATGCGCCTGCTTATGCTACTTCTACCTTGGCTGAGGGGTTGGTGCAGCTGAATCAGCCACCACTGCACTGGTTGCCACTGCTCTTGCCTACTATTGCTGCTTTCTCTGTTCGTGGTGTACCCATTCAGGAGGTGTTGCAGCACAAACTCATGTTTCAGGCAGTTTTGGGGGAGTGTTGGAACATATATGTAACTGCCTGTAGCTGAAGTTTAGTGTAGTCATTATAAATTGTTGGTGGTGCACCTTCTTTTCATGCTCTGTTTGCTATTTGTACCCCTCTCTCAATATTGAACTCCTCTTTGGCAATCCTCCTTCGACAAGTTCCTCTCGTCAGTCTTGACCTACCCCAAAACCCTAGTCCTAACTTTAACTACTATTTTGACATGTTACCTGGGTGTGGTTCTATTTAGGACCTACGTTCAAGGGCCCACCAAATCTGCCATCATAAATGTTGTTGGTGCGGAATCTCCTGCTATCGCAAAATTTCCTGCTAATGCGTTTCCTGCTGCTCATGTTGAACCCTGTTGCGCTGCCCATCGTGCAGCTGCTGCCCGTCGCACTTATGTCATCCGTCGCCCTGCTGCCCATCACGCATCTGCCCCGTCAGAACTACTCCACGCCTGCCCTCCCGTCGAACCTGCGGTTGCCAAAAAATGCAGCTGTCGCGCTAGCGACGGCGACCTACACGAAGGCGCTCATTGCAGCAACTGTTGCGGCCCCCCGTCGACCCTCGGTTACGCGCCCCCGTGCTTGTCAACCCACCCGCGATCTCTCCAGCGCCGACCACGCCCGTCGCCGTGGCTTCTGCTGTGGGAGAAGGTGAGGGGGGTGGTTGACGCCACTCTGTTGCTCTATTACGTCTTCGCCCGCCTTCTCCCTCTCCCTATTGCTCGTACAGTCGTGAAGGGGGTGGGGGGATGGTGTGGGGGTGGCGGATGTGTCACACCAGCAGCCGTCCCTCCACCTCTCCTCTCCCCTGCTGCTGCTCTTACTGCATTGGGGTGGGGGGGAGGGTGGGGGGGAGGTTACCATAATGCGCCAGCCTGCCTCCTCTCTCTTCCTGTCGCCCCTCCTGGAGTAGGGGGGAGGGGAGGGAAGGGTGAGGGGGTGGCAGGAATGAACGCTCTTCTTTGTGTGTTCCCGTTTTTTTTTTGTTTCCCGCATCTCTGCTTCTTGTCCGTGCCTGTCCTGCCTTCTATGTGCCTACAATGTCTGTCTTGCTGAACTCCCGTTGTGGGGGGGAGGTTTAGGGAAGGGAGGGGAGGTTGAGGGGGGTGAGAAAACTGAAACGAGAATGAATGCACTATGAAAGAGTTGGGTACAAGTACTAACCCTAATTGGGTTGTACCCTATATGGGCTACCCCACTACAGCCTACACAAAAGCATAAGCTATAATGTTCTGACACACCCCCATAGGCAAAGTAGGGGAGAACAAGGGGTCACAAGACCAGTCAAGCAAAGCAAAGCAAAGCAAGCTCAGGGTGGATCACAAAGTCACCACACATTCCGAGCACAAGGTCAAGGCCAAAAGGCCAGTTCACATGCAGGAGTACATATATATATAACAGGCTAGACAAGCAAGAGCAGGGTATATATATATGTAACAGTACAAGCAAGGTCAAGAGGTGAGCAAGTGAGGCAAGGCAGGCACAAGACCCAGCTGAGTACAGAAGCGCTGATGATCACAAGGCGCAAGTGCCTTGGTGAAGATATCAGCAGTGTTGGCCTCAGAGGCCACGTACGCAAGACGCAGCTGACCACGCTGCTGCAGCTCACGAGCAAGGAAGTAGCGAAGAGCTATGTGCTTCGTTCTGTGCTCCAGTCTCTGCTCTCGACACAAGGCCAGCATGGCCTTGTTGTCTACGTACAGCACTGTAGGAGAACAAGGCGGCTCTTCGAGGTCAGTCAGCAGGTAGGTGAGCCAGCGAAGCTCCTGAGCAGCCATGGCCCCGGCGTAGATCTCAGCCTCACAACTGGAGCCGAGAACAAAAGACGAGCGGGTAGCCCGCCACGAAACAGAGCCAGAACCAAGGCTGAAGGTGTAACCCTGTGACGACCGCTGCGTAGCCTGGTCGTCAGCCCAAGAAGCGTCTGCGTGCCCAGTGAGGACCACTGGACTCTACCCTCCAAGCACTAGCCCCATGCCCGACGTACTGCACAAGTAGCGCAACACCCTCTTCGCTGCAGCCATGTGCTCCGGTCTGTGTCTCCCAGGAGCAACATAGCGTGCGAGAATGCTAAGAGGGTATGCAAGGTCAGGTCGAGTGCAAGTCATCAGGTACATGAGGCAGCCAACAAGCTCTAGGTACGGGCCACTCGACTCTACGGACTCATCCGAAGGCAGAGCTGAGAGCGAGTGGCGAGTAGGCAGAGGAGTGGCCTGAGGCGAGGAGTACGTGAAGCCGAAGCGCTGAAGGACCTGCTGCACCATGTGTGACTGAGTCAGGGTAATGGTGCGGCGTGCTCTGTCCCGGGTGATCTGCAAGCCAAGGTAGCTGCGCAGTTCACCCAGGTCTGTGCACGTGTGTCTCTTCTGCAACTCGGACTTCACGTGGGCAAGTCCAGCAGTGTCAGTTGTGGCAAAGACCAAGTCGTCGACGTACATGAGGATGTAGAACGGCGGCAAAGAAGTGTCGGTGCGCAGAAACAGCGACGGGTCGGCAGTAGAGGGAGCAAACCCAAGAGCCGCAAGTGTAGTCCTCAGTGTGTCGTGCCACTCACGCGGTGCCTGGCGGAGACCGTAGACTGGCCGCCGGAGGCTCCACTAGGTGCCAGGAGGAAAAGACCCAGTGAAGCCAGGTGGGCGACGCAGCCAGATCTCCTCGTGCAGGCTGCCCTCCAAGAAAGCAGTGTTGAAGTCAAGAGAGTGTAGCTCGTAGTCACGGTGAGCAGCTATGTGCAGCAGTACCCGAAGAGTGGTCATCTTTGGGGTGGGAGAGAAGGTCTAAAAGTAGTCAACTCCCTGCCGCTGACTGAAGCCACGAGCCACGTAGCGCGCCTTGAAGACAGGTGGAGAACCCGGCGGTCGCTTCACTCTGAAAATCCACATGCCACTGACGATGTTCGCCCCAAGCGGGGGAACCTCGTGAACGTAGGTGCCTGTGGACTTCCAGGAAGCCATCTCTGCGTCCATAGCTGCCTGCCACTGAGAGGAGTAGGGACCCTCTATCGCCTCTGCGTAAGAGCGCGGAGTCGGGATGTCAAGTGCATCCGGGTCTCCCTCAGTGGTAAGGAGTACGGACACGAGATGAGGTGAAGCAGCAGCCAGACACTGGAACTCCTCCTGCGTGTCCTCCGTGCCCAGGTTACACTCACCCCCGACGGACGGAGGACAGACAGATTCAGACTTAGCAACAAGACTGGCGGCGTAGTCTAGGCGACAGCGAGCAGCAAAGTCGACGAGCTCAGCAACTAGGGCAAACGCAGCAGTGGACTCAAAGGAAGGGTCAGTGACAGCAGTAGCATGGAGACGCGTGACAGTAGGACTGGCAGCACGAAGAGAGTCCGACTCCGGGTCGGCAAGAGCAGGAAGAGAAGACTCAGGAGGAGAAGGTAAAGGTGCACGCAGAGGAGCAGTGGACGGACGCAGGGACATCCGGTGCGTGCCAGGGACAGGAGGAGGACGCTGACGCGAACCATGACCACTAGTGCGAGCAGGGCGGACAGGCAACGCAGGGCGAGACGCAGGCTCACGACGCTCAGCAAGACCTCCAGTAGGACCAGTGTAGGGAGAAGGAGCAGGTAGCAGGGAGGCCGGCTGTAACTGTGACGGGACAGGCTGTGGACACTCTAAGTGAGGAGAAGGACCAGTAGAAGGCGGGAGACCAAGAACCTGCTGAAGGAGCGGAACGAAGTACGGCCGAGGCCGCGCGGCGACTCCAGACAGAGCAGGGACAGCACCAGCACCCCCAGCGGTAGCACTAGCGCCAGGAGCACCTCCAGCTCCAGTACCTCCAGCAGCACCAGTAGTACCCCCAGTAGGACCGCCTCCAGGACCGACAGCAGTAGCCTCAGCACCAACACCCTTAGCAGCTCCAGCTCCAGTCGCACCCGCAGGACCAGCAGCTCCAGTACTCCCAGCGCGAGCACCCGTGGACCCGCGGCACCAGCACCCTCAGCAGTCGGAGAACCTCCAGCTCCAGCAGCATGCCTCAAGCGCTGGGCAAACCACTCACGCAGCTCCTGTGGAGAGAGGGGCTCCCATCGAGACGAAGTACCCGGAGAACCTCCAGGCCCAGCACCGCCAGACGCCACACGAGTAGGCCCAACCCCCTCAGGCTCCGCACCTCCAGGCTCAGCACCCCCTGGCGTAGCACCCCCAGGCTCAGGACCCTCAGGCGTAGCACCCCCAGGCTTAGCACCCCCAGGCTCAGCACCCCCAGTCGCAGCACCCCCAGGCTCAGCACCCCCAGTAGTAGCACCCGCAGTCTCAGCAACCCCAGGCGCAGCACCCACACGCTCAGCACCCCCAGAGTAAGCACCCCCAGGCTCAGCACCCTCAGCAGCACCACAGTCACCTGTAACCTCGACAGGCTCGACTGCGTCTACCTGGGACACACGTGAAGGGGCAGGACCTTGAGGGGGGAGGGGGTCTACCGGGGGGGGACCTGGTACAAGGAAGAGCGGCGGCGGGGGGAGGGACGGAGTGCGGTAGGGGAAGAGGCGGTAGTAGGGGACCGACTTGTCAAACGTGACGTCCTGGGAGGACAGAACACGGCGAGAGGTGGGGTGGTAGAACTGCCACCCAGGCGCGTCAGGGGGGAAGCCAAGGAAGACGCAAGGAGCAGCACGAGGGGACAGCTTGTCCGCAGACAAGTCCCGAACAAACGCCCGAGATCCCCAGACACGGAACGCAGACGCATCGCCAACCTTCCCCGTCTACAGCAAAGCTGGGGAGGTCTCCGGCCTGGAGACCGTGGGGTGAAGGTTGATCTGATGCGCCGCGTACCAAACTGCAAGCGGCCATAGAAAATGGGGGGCAGCCGCATGCATCATGGACGTACGAGCGACATCCATGACCATGCCAATGCGGGGCTCAGCAATCCCATTTTGCTGTGGGGAGTCCGGAAGCGTGAAGGTCTGGCGGATGCCTCGTGCACGATAGTAGGCTCGCAGAAGGCCAGAGGAGAACTCTCCGCCTCTGTCAGAGTGCAGACGCAGAACAGGAAAGTCCGAGCCGAAGCTCTGCCTTAGTTGGAGACGAGCTGCGTCGATCCAGTCGATCAACACCGCAGTGACATCACCCTTGCTGCACAAGTGGAAGACTGTGGTGTAACGCGAGTAGTCGTCAACCACCAGCAGGAAGTAGCGCTCGTGACCTTGTCCACGGACGCGGGCCGGGCCCCACACGTCCATGTGAAGCGTCTGCAGCGGGGCCTCTGTCGAAGGAAACTGGGAGGAGTGAGGGGGAGCCCGCTGCCGCCCCTCGACACAGGGGACGCAGGTAGGGCCAGGCCCAGGAGGAAGGGGAGGGAGGGACCGGGGAAGACCAGAGACAAGGACACGGGAGGCCATGCCTCGGAGACGAAGCTCGGAGGGGTGACCAAGGCGGTGGTGCCAGAGGAGAGTCTCGTGAGACAGGAGGCGACACGAGCAGGGGGCAGACTCAGAACCAGACCTGGACGCTGCAGCAAACACCTGACCCGACGCAGCTACCTGGCCAGACGAATTGACTGGAGGAGATGCAGTGGTCAGTGTGTACAGGCTCGACCTCGGCCGACGTGTAAATGTGGCCAGGTGTCGGCCTGTCCGAGCGTTCGTGAAGTGGGTCACCCGCTGACTCGCAGGAGTGAACTGGTAAACCCCCGCATCTTGTAGGTCAGCACCACTCACCAAGTTTGTAGAGAACGAGGGGAGGTAGAGACCAGACAGGGTGTAAGAGGGGACCGCCGGACACGGGAGGACAGTGGAGTAGTGAGCAAGGACAGGACCCCCAGAGGGTTCTGCCAGAGAGACTGCAACTGGCCGGCCAAGCGGCGTGAGTGTGGTGCAGTCTTGAAAGAAGGAGCGAGAAGCCCCCGAGTCAAGGGTGAAGGTGTGGGAGGCCGAAGCCGACGCAGTACCTGAGAGAGCAGACTCACCAGCACCTGAGGGAGCAGACGCACGAGCACCTAGAGCAGCAGCCTCGCTAGCACCTAGAGCAGCAGCCTCACCAGTACCTAGAGCGGCAGTCTCAATGCCCGGGCCGGGCGGAAAACACCGGTAACAGTCACCCTCATCACTAATAGTCACAGCATACATGGCAGCAAGAATAGCATCAAAGTCAAGGTCAAAGACAGCTACTCCCGCCCTAGACAGCTCACCCCAGCGGGGGATCTCCGTGGCCTCCGGGAACTGGTGACCCCAAGCGTCCGTCAGGCGGCCAAAGCAACGCTGGGTGGAGTGCGCACCCCCGCACTGCTCACCCGCGCGGTCGCCGGTGCGTAGGACGTAGGTGCACGGACCAGTACCCCCACCCCGCTGGCGTGCAGCATAGCACTCACGGAGCTGCTGGGGGGGGGTTTGTCACGAGTGCGCTGCTCCTGCTGCTGCTGCTGGTGCTGACCTCCACCGGAGCCGACCCTCTGCGCAGTGCCACCCAGACCAGCTCCACCTCCTCCGCCACCGCCTCCTCCACCGCCGCCACCTCCGCCACCACCTCCGCTCGCATCGCCACTGCCGCCTCCTCCGCCTCCACTGCCGCCACCGACACCTCCACCCCCGCCACCACCTCCACCGCCAGCCCCACTCCCTCCGCCGCCTCCACCGCCGCCTCCACCGCCCCCGCTAGCTCCTCCAGCGCCCCTGCCCCCCTTGCCCTTCCCAGGGCGGCGTCTCCCGCTAGGGGTAGACGCCGCACCGACCGACTCAAGCCCAACGAGGTCGGCCGCAGCAGCAGAGGCAACAGAGGGCAAAAGGGGGGAGGGGGAACACCCCTCAAAGATGGGGGTGCGAGGGTCACCATGAGAGGCTCTTACAGCAACTATGCTCTTCTCCGCTGCTAGGAGGGCCTTCTCGAGGAGGTCAACAGTAAGAGTGGTGGGACAGACTAAGAGGAAGTGGTCCCTGACTACGCGAAGGGAGTCAGGGAGGCGGGTGACTATGTAGTAGAGAGTGATGTACATGGGGGGGGTTTTCTTGGCGCAGAACTCAGCAGGAAGCGCAGCGCGGTAGTGAGTGTCACTAGTGCGGAGGTGCGTAATGAGGTCAGCGAGGTCAGGGAAGAGGTACGGTAGCATGAGGCGGCTCAGTGCAGCAGTGGCAGGGGAAGAGTAGCGCGCAACTACAGCGACGTACAAGGTCTGAGCACTCTTGTACTGGCTAAAGTGCGCACACTCAGAGGTAGGCAGGTGGCGACACACAGCAAGACGTGCAGCAGCATCGCGTGTGGCCCACTGTGAGCAAACAGTGGCGTCAGCATCAGCAGTAGGGGCAGGAGAGGCACTAGAGGTGAGGTAAAAGAGGGAGAGACCGTCTGCCCTATCGCACTGTAGGAAAAGTTGCAGGTCATCTACCCAGACATCAAAGTCAATGGCCCGACCCTTAGTGTTAAAAGCGAGAACACTAGGGGTAGCCATGACAGCAGTAGACTAGTAGCGCGAACAGTGGGGTTAAGGCAGTGCAGTGACAAAGGCGCTGCTCTTACCGGACAGGGCGGCTCGGGCAGCTCGGCGGCTCGTCAGCTCGGCAGGAACTGCAGCTCAGCGGCTGGGCAGGAACTGCAGCTCGGCGGCACGGCAGGAACTGCAGCTCGGCGGCTCTGCTACTCTGCAGCTCGGGCGGCTCGGCTACTCTGCGGCTCGAGCGGCTCGGGCGGCTCGGGCGGCTCTGGCAACTCGAACGGCTCGGGCGGCTCGGCAGGACGGCGGCTCGGGCGGCTCGGGCGGCTCGCGCGGCTCAGGTGGCGCGGCGGCTCGGGTGGCGCTGGCGGCTCGGCAGTAGCCCGGCGGGGCCGCGTGAAGGCAGGGTCGGGCCGGGAAGGGCGTGCGACGGGGCCAGCAGGGGCTGGGCCGGGGCCCTAGGGTAGGCGACGGGGCCAGAGGTAGGCGACGGGGCTGCAGGTAGGCGGCGGGGCCACAGGTAGGCGACGGGGCCGCAGGTAGGCTGCGGGGCCGCAGGTAGGCGACGGGGCCGCAGGTAGGCGACGGGGCCGCAGGTAGGCGGCGGGGCCGCAGGTAGGCGGCGGGGCCGCAGAAAGGCGGCGGGGTCGCAGGTAGGCGACGAGGCCGCAGGTAGGCGGCGTGGCCGCAGGTAGGCGGCGGGGTCGCAGATAGGCGACGAGGCCGCAGGTAGGCGCCGGGTCCGCAGGTAGGCGGCGGGGCCGCAGGTAGGCGACGGGGCCCCAGGGTCGGGGCCGGATCGGGAAGGGCGGCGCGAGGGCCGCGGGGTAGGCGACGGGGCCGAAAGGGCGGCGAATCGGGGCCGCGAAGGGCGGCTCGAGGGCCGCGGGGTAGGTGACGGGGCCGCTAGGGCGGCCAATCGGGGCCGTCAAGGGCGGCGCGACACAGCCGCTAGGGCGGCGCGACACAGTGAGAAAGGGTGAGCGCGACTCGGGAGAGGGCGGAGCGCGCTACGGGCAGGAAAAAAAAAATAATCGAATCGGTGGGCCCTAGAAATAGTTCCCACGAGGGATCCTGCTCGATACCATGAGAAAACTGAAACGAGAATGAATGCACTATGAAAGAGTTGGGTACAAGTACTAACCCTTATTGGGTTGTACCCTATATGGGCTACACCACTACAGCCTACACAAAAGCATAAGCTATAATGTTCTGAAAGGGGGTGGCCGACGTGAAGCCAGCAGCTCCAGACGCCCGTGAGCCTGTTGCTCCAGACGTCCGCGAATTAATTGCTCCAGCCGCTCGTTAAGCCGCCCATCAGCCGAGCCGTCGAGCCGCCCAGCAGCCGAGCCGCCGAGCCGCCAAGCAGCAGAGCCGCCGAGCCGCCCAGCAGCCGAGCCGCCGAGCCGCCCTGCAGCCGAGCCCCCCGAGCAGCCCTGTCCGGTAAGAGCAACGCCTCTTTCACAGCACTGCCCTCACCCTACTGTTTGCGCTGCTAGTCTACTGCTGTCATGGCTACCCCTAGTGTCCTCGCTTTTGACGCTAAGGGTCGGGCCATTGAATTTGACGTCTGGATAGATGACCTGCAGCTTTTCTTACATTGCGATAGGGCAGACGACCTCTCCCTCTTTGACCTCACTTTTGGTGCCTCTCCTGCCCCCGCTGCTGATGCTGACGCCACTGTTCGCTCACAGTGGGCCACGCGCGATGCTGCTGCACGTCTTGCTGTGCGTCGCCACCTGCCTACCTCTGAGCGTGCGCACTTTAGCTAGTACAAGAGTGCTCAGACCTTGTACGACGCTGTAGTTGCACGCTACTCCTCCCCTGCCACTGCTGCACTGAGCCGCCTCATGCTACCTTACCTCTTCCCTGACCTTGCTGCCTTTCCCACAGTCGCTGACCTCATTACGCACCTCCGCACTAGTGACACTCGCTACCGCGCTGCGCTTCCTGCTGAGTTCTGCGCCAAGAACCCCCCCCCCCCCATGTACATCACTCTCTACTACATAGTCACCCGCCTCCCTAACTCCCTTCGCGTAGTCAGGGACCACTTCCTCTCAGTTTGCCCCACCACCCTCGCTCCTTCTTTCGAGACCGCACCACACTCACGCCGCTTGGCTGGCCAGTTGCAGTCTCTCTGGCAGACCCCTCTGGGGGTCCTGTCCTTGCTCACTACTCCACTGTCCTCCCGTGTCCGGCGGCCCCCTCTGGCACCCTGTCTGGTCTTTACCTCCCCTCGTTCTCTACGAACTTGGTGAGTGGTGCTGACCTACAGGATGCGGGGGCTCACCAGTTCACTCCTGCGCGTCAGCGGGTGACCCACTGCTCGGACGCTCGGACAGGCCGACACTTGGCCACGTTTACACGTCGGCCAGGGTAGCCTGTACACACTGACCAGTGCGTCTCCTCCAGTCACTGCGTCTGGTCAGGTAGCTGCGTCGGGTCAGGTGTTTGCTGCAGCGTCCAGGTCTGGTCCTGAGTCTGCCCCCTGCTCGTGTCGCCTCCTGTCTCACGAGACCCTCCTCTGGCACCACCGCCTTGGTCACCCCTCCGTGCTTCGTCTCCGAGGCATGGCCTCCCGTGTCCTTGTCTCTGGTCTTCCCCGGTCCCTCCCTCCCCTTCCTCCTGGGCCTGGCCCTACCTGCGTCCCCTGTGTCGAGGGGCGGCAGCGGGCTGCCCCTCACTCCTCCGAATTTCCTCCGACAGAGGCCCCGCTGCAGACGCTTCACATGGACGTGTGGGGCCCGGCCCGCGTCCGTGGACAGGGTCACGAGCGCTACTTCCTGCTGGTGGTTGACGACTACTCGTGTTACACCACAGTCTTCTCCTTGCGCAGCAAGGGTGATGTCACTGCGGTGTTGATCGACTGGATCCACGCAGCTCGTCTCCAGCTCAGGCAGAGCTTCAGCTCGGACTTTCCTGTGCTGCGTCTGCACTCGGACAGAGGCGGAGAGTTCTCCTCTGGCCTTCTCAGTGCCTACTCGGACAGAGGCCTTCTGCGTCTGCACTCTGACAAAGGCGGGGAGTTCTCCTCTAGCCTTCTGCGAGCCTACTGTCGTGCACGAGGGATTGCTGAGCACCGCATTGGCATGGTCATGGATGTCGCTCGTACGTCCATGATGCATGCGGCTGCCCCCCATTTTCTATGGCTGTTTGCGGTTCGGTACGCGGCGCATCAGATCAACCTTCACCCCAGGGTCTCCAGGCCGGAGACCTCCCCAGCTTTGCTGTGGACGGCGAAGGTTGGCGATGCGTCTGCGTTACGTGTCTGGGGATCTCGGGCGTTTGTTCGCGACTTGTCTGCGGACAAGCTGTCCCCTCGTGCTGCTCCTTGCGTCTTCCTTGGCTTCCCCCTTGACGCGCCAGGGTGGCAGTTCTACCACCCCACCTCTCGCCGTGTTCTGTCCTCCCAGGACGTCACGTTTGACGAGTCGGTCCCCTACTACCGCCTCTTCCCCTACCGCACTCCGTCCCTCCCCCCGCCGCCGCTCTTCCTTGTACCAGGTCCCCCCCCGGTAGACCCCCTCCCCCCTCAGGGTCCTGCCCCTTCACGTGTGTCCTAGGTAGACGGAGTCGAGCCTGTCGAGGTTACAGGTGACTGTGGTGCTGCTGAGGGTGTTGAGCCTGCGGGTGCTGACTCTGGGGGTGCTGAGTGTGTGGGTGCTGCGCCTGGGGTTGCTGAGACTGCGGGTGCTACTACTGGGGGTGCTGAGCCTGGGGGTGCTGCGACTGGGGGTGCTGAGCCTGGGGGTGCTGAGCCTGGGGGTGCTACGCCTGGGGGTCCTGAGCCTGGGGGTGCTACGCCTGGGGGTGCTGGGCCTGGAGGTTCTACGGGTACTTCGTCTCGACAGGAGCCCCTCTCTCCACAGGAGGTGCGTGAGTGGTTTGCCCGGCGCTGGAGGCGTGCTCCTAGAGCTGGAGGTTCTCCGACTGTTGAGGGTGCTGGTGCCGCGGGTCCCGGGGGTGCTCGTGCTGGGAGTACTGGAGCTACTGGGCCTGCGGGTGCGACTGGAGCTGGAGCTGCTAAGGGTGTTGGTGCTGAGGCTACTGCTGTCGGTCCTGGGGGCAGTCCTGCTGGGGGTACTACTGGTGCTGCTGGAAGTACTGGAGCTGGAGGTGCTCCTGGCGCTAGTGCTGCCGCTGGGGATGCTGGTGCTGTCCCTGCTGTGTCTGTAGTCGCCGCGCGGCCTCGGCCGTACTTCGTTCCGCTCCTTCAGCAGGTTCTTGGTCTCCCGCCTTCTACTGGTCCTTCTCCTCACTTAGAGTGTCCACAGCCTCTCCCGTCACAGTTACAGCCAGCCTCCCCACTACCTGCTCCTTCTTCCTACACTGGTCCTACTGGAGGTCTTGCTGAGCGTCGTGAGCCTTCGTCTCGCCCTGTGTTGCCTGTCCGCCCTGCTCGCACTAGTGGTCGTGGTTCGCGTCAGCGTCCTCCTTCTGTCCCTGGCACGCACTGGATGTCTCTGCGTCCGTCCACTGCCCCTCTACGTGCCTCTTTGCCTTCTCCTCCTGAGTCCTCTCTTCCTACTCTTGCCGACCCGGAGTCGGAATCTCTTCGTGCTGCCAGTCCTACTGTCACGCGTCTCCTTGCTACTTTCGTCACTGGCCCTTCCTTTTAGTCCACTGCTGCGTCTGCCCTAGTTACTGAGCTCGTCGACTTTGCTGCTCGCTGTCGTCTAGACTACGCTGCTAGTCTTTTCGCTGAGTCTGAGTCTGTCTATCCTCCGTCCGTCGGGGGTGAGTGTGCCCTGGGCACGGACGTCCTTGAGGACAGGCAGGAGGAGTTCCAGTGTCTGGCTGCTGCTTCACCTCATCTTGTGTCCGTACTGCTTACCCCTGAGGGAGACCCGGATGCACTTGACATCCCGACTCCGCGCTCTTACGCGGAGGCGATAGAGGGTCCCTACTCCTCTCAGTGGCAGGCAGCTATGGACGCAGAGATGGCTTCCTGGAAGTCCACAGGCACCTACGTTGACGAGGTTCCCCTGCCTCGGGCGAACATCGTCGGTGGCATGTGGATTTTCAGAGTGAAGCGGCC
Source organism: Closterium sp. NIES-65 (assembly GCA_948144175.1). Taxonomy (NCBI): domain Eukaryota; kingdom Viridiplantae; phylum Streptophyta; class Zygnematophyceae; order Desmidiales; family Closteriaceae; genus Closterium; species Closterium sp. NIES-65. Next base: position 660,798 of record CANXME010000398.1, read on the forward strand.
GCCGGGTTCTCCGCCTGTCTTCAAGGCGCGCTACGTGGCTCGTGGCTTCAGTCAGCGGCAGGGAGTTGACTACTTTCATACCTTCTCTCCCACCCCGAAGATGACCACTCTACGGGTTCTGCTGCACATAGCTGCTCACCGCGACTAAGAGCTGCACTCTCTTGACTTCAGCACTGCTTTCTTGCAGGGCAGCCTGCACGAGGAGATCTGGCTGCGTCGCCCACCTGGCTTCACTGGGTCTTTTCCTCCTGGCACCCAGTGGAGCCTCCGGCGGCCAGTCTATGGTCTCCGCCAGGCACCGCGTGAGTGGCACGACACACTGAGGACTACACTTGCGGCTCTTGGGTTTGCTCCCTCTACTGCCGACGCGTCGCTGTTTCTGCGCACCGACACTTCTTTGCCACCGTTCTACATCCTCGTGTACGTCGACGACTTGGACTTTGCCCCAGCTGACACTGCTGGACTTGCCCACGTGAAGTGTGAGCTGCAGAAGAGACACACGTGCACAGACCTGGGTGAACTGCGCAGCTACCTTGACTTGCAGATCACCCGGGACAGAGCACAGCGCACCATTACCCTGACTCAGTCACACATGGTGCAGCAGGTCCTTCAGCGCTTCGGCTTCACGTACTCCTCGCCTCAGGACACTCCTCTGCCTACTCGCCACTCGCTCTCAGCTCTGCCTTCTGATGATTCCGTAGAGTCGAGTGGCCCGTATCCAGAGCTTGTTGGCTGCCTCATGTACCTGATGAACTGCACTCGACCTGACCTTGCATACCCTCTTAGCATTCTTGCACGCTATGTTGCTCCTGGGAGACACAGACCAGAGCACATGGCTGCAGCGAAGAGGGTGTTGCGCTACTTGTGCAGTACATCGGGCATGGGGCGTGTGCTTGGAGGCCAGAGTCCAGTGGTCCTCACTGGGCACGCAGACGCTTCTTGGGCTGACGACCAGGCTACGTAGCGGTCGTCACAGGGTTACACCTTCAGCCTTGGTTCTGGCTCTGTTTCGTAGCGGGCTACCCGCTCGTCTTCTGTTCTCGGCTCCAGTTGTGAGGCTGAGGTCTACGCCGGGGCCATGGCTGCTCAGGAGCTTCGCTGGCTCACCTACCTGCTGACTGACCTCGGAGAGCCGCCTCGTTCTCCTCCAGTGCTGTACGTAGACAACAAGGCCATGCTGGCCTTGTGTCGAGAGCATAGACTGGAGCACAGAACGAAGCACATTGCTCTTCGCTACTTCCTTGCTCGTGAGCTGTGTGAAAACAAAGAACGAGAAAATGGATGACTATGAAGTGAAGTGAATACAAATAGGAAACCCTAATGTGTTGTACCCCCTATGGGATACCCCACTATAGCCTACACAAACAAGTAAGCTATATGTTCTGACACACCCCCATAGGCAAAGTGGGGGAGAACAAGGGGTCACAAGACCAGTCAAGCAAAGCAAAGCAAAGCTCAGGGTGGATCACAAAGTCACCACGCATTCCGAGCACAAGTTCAAAGGCCACAAGGCCAGTTCACATGCAAGATCATATATAGAGATATACAAGAGCAAGAGTATATATATGCGAAGTTACAAGCAAGGTCAAGAGGAGAGCAAGTGAGGCAAGACAGGCACAAGACCCAACTGCGTGCAGCAACGCTGATGATCACAAGGCGCAAGTGCCTTGGTGAAGACATCAGCAGTGTTGGCCTCAGAGGCCACGTACGCAAGTCGCAGCTGTCCACGCTGCTGTAGCTCACGAGCAAGAAAGTAGCGAAGAGCAATGTGCTTCGTTCTGTGCTCCAGTCGCTGCTCTCGACACAAGGCCAGCATGGCCTTGTTGTCTACGTACAGGACTAGAGGAGAACGAGGCTGCTCTCCAAGGTCGGTCAGCAGGTAGGTGAGCCAGCGTAACTCCTGTGCAGCCATAGCCCCAGCGTAGATCTCAGCCTCACAACTGGAGCCGAGAACAGAAGACGAGCGGGTAGCCCGCCACGAGACAGAGCCGGAACCAAGGCTGAAGGTGTAACCCTGTGACGACCGCTGCGTAGCCTGGTCGTCAGCCCAAGAAGCGTCTGCGTGCCCAGTGAGGACCACTGGACTGCGCCCTCCAAGCACTAGCCCCATGCCCGACGTACTGCACAAGTAGCGCAACACCCTCTTCGCTGCAGCCATGTGCTTTGGTCGGTGTCTCCCAGGAGCAACAAAGCGTGCAAGAATGCTAAGAGGGTATGCGAGGTCAGGTCGTGTGCAGGTCATCAGGTACATGAGGCAGCCAACAAGCTCTGCAAACGGGCCACTCGACTCTACGGACTCATCCGAAGGCAGAGTTGAGAGCGAGTGGCGAGTAGGCAGAGGAGTGGCCTGAGGCGAGGAGTACGTGAAGCCGAAGCGCTGAAGGACCTGCTGCACCATGTGTGACTGAGTCAGGGTAATGGTGCGGCGTGCTCTGTCCCGGGTGATCTGCAAGCCAAGGTAGCTGCGCAGTTCACCCAGGTCAGTGCACGTGTGTCTCTTCTGCAGCTCGGACTTCACGTAGGCGAGTCCAGCATTGTCAGCTGTGGCAAAGACCAAGTCGTCGACGTACACGAGGATGTAGAACGGCGGCAGAGAGGTGTCGGCGCGTAGAAACAGCGACGGGTCGGCAGTGGAAGGAGCAAACCCAAGTGCCGCGAGCGTAGTCCTCAGTGTGTCGTGCCACTCACGTGGCGCCTGGCGGAGACCGTAGACAGGATGCCGGAGACTCCACTGGGTACCAGGAGGGAAAGACCCAGTGAAGCCAGGTGGGCGACGCAGCCAGATCTCCTCGTGCAGGCTGCCCTGCAAGAAAGCTGTGCTGAAGTCGAGAGAGTGGAGCTCGTAGTCACGGTGAGCAGCAACGTGCAGCAGAACCCGAAGAGTGGTCATCTTCGGGGTGGGGGAGAAGGTCTGAAAGTAGTCAACCCCCTGCCGCTGACTGAAGCCACGAGCCACGTAACGCGCCTTGAAGACAGGCGGAGAACCCGGCGGCCGCTTCACCCTGAAAATCCACATGCCACTGACGATGTTCGCCCCAGGAGGGGGAACAGCGTCAACGTAGGTGCCTGTGGACTTCCAGGAAGCCATCTTTGCATCCATAGCTGCCTGCCACTGAGAGAGTCCGACTCCGGGTCGGCAAGAGCAGGAAGAGAGGAAGCAGGAGGAGAAGGCAAAGGGGCACGCAGAGGAGCAGTGGACGGACGCAGTGACATCCGGTGCGTGCCAGGGACAGTAGGAGGACGCTGACGCGACCCGCGACCACTAGCGCGCTCAGTACGAACAGGCGACACAGGACGAGACGCAGGCTCACGACGCTCAGTAAGACCTCCAGTCGGACCAGCGTAGGGAGAAGGAGCAGGCAAAGGGGAGGCAGGCTGTAGCTGTGGCTGTGACCGAACAGGCTGCGGACCCTCTAAGGGAGGAGGAGGAGGTGTAAGACCAAGAACCTGCTGCAGGAGCGGAACGAAGTACGGTCGGGGCCGCGCGGCGACGCTAGAAACAGCAGGAACAGCACCCGCAGCCCTGGCAGGTGCACCCACTCCAGCAGCACCTCCAGCAGCACCACCAGCCGCAGCACCAGGAGCACTGTCAGTCGGACCGCCAACGGCAGGCTCAGGGCCAACACCCTCAGCAGGACCAGCTCCGGGAGAACTCTCAGACTCAGCAGCTCCAGCACCCACAGTACGAGCACCGGCGGGGCGCGCAGCAGCAGTACCCTCTGCAGCCGAAGAACCACCAGCACCAGCAGCACGCCTCCAGCGCCTGGCAAACCACTCACGCAGCTCCTGTGGGGAGAGTGGCTCCAGGCGAGACGAAGCACCCCTAGGCACAGCACCTCCAGGCTCAGCACCCCTAGACACAGCACCCCCAGGCACAGCACCCCCAGGCTCAGCACCCCCAGGCTCAGCACCCCCAGGCTCAGCACCCCCAGACTCGGCACCTCCAGGCTCAGCACCCCCAGACTCCGCACCCCCAGGCTCAGCTCCCGCAGCAGCACCAGAGTCACCAGTGACCTCGACAGGCTCGACCGCGTCTACCTGGGACACACCTGAAGGGGCAGGACCCTGAGGGGGGAGGGGGACTACCGGGGGGGGACCTGGTACCAAGAAGAGCGGGGGCGGGGGGAGGGACGGAGTGCGGTAGGGGAAGAGGCGGTAGTAGGGTACCAACTCGTCGAACGTGACGTCCTGGGAGGACAGAACACGTCGAGAGGAGGGGTGGTAAAACTGCCACCCAGGGGCGTCGGGGGGGAACCCAAGGAAGACGCAGGGAGAAGCACGAGGGGACAGCTTGTCCGCAGACAGGTCGCGAACAAACGCCCGAGATCCCCAGACCCGGAACGCCGACGCATCGCCAACCTTCCCCGTCCATAGCAGGGCTGGGGAGGTCTCCGGTCGAGAGACCCTGGGGTGGAGGTTGATCTGGTGCGCAGCGTACCTGACCGCAAACGGCCACAGAAAATGGGGAGCAGTCGCATGCATCATGGACGTACGAGCGACGTCCATGACCATGCCAATGCGGCGCTCAGCAATCCCATTCTGCTGTGGTGAGTCCGGAAGCGTGAAGGTCTGACGGATGCCTCGCGCACGACAGTAGGCACTCAGGAGGCCAGAGGAGAACTCTCCGCCCTTGTCCGAGTGCAGACGCAAAACAGGGAAGTCAGAGCCAAAGCTCCTCCGAAGCTGGAGACGAGCTGCGCGGATCCAGTCGATCAACACCTCAGTGACCTCACCCTTGCTGCGCAAGGGGAAGACTGTGGTGTAACGCGAGTAGTCGTCAACCACCAGCAGGAAGTAGCGCTCCTGACCCTGTCCACGGACGCGGGCTGGGCCCCACACGTCCATGTGAAGCGTCTGCAACGGGGCCTCTGTCGGAGGAAACTGGGAGGAGTGAGGGGCAGCACGCTAGCGCCCCTCGACACAGGGGACACAGGTGGGGCCAGGGCCCGGAGGAAGGGGAGGGAGAGACCAGGGAAGACCAGACACAAGGACTCGCGAGGCCATGCCCTTGAGCCGAAGCAGAGAGGGGTGGCCAAGGCGGTGGTGCCAGAGGAGGGTCTCGTGAGACAGACGACGGCACGAGCAGGGGGCAGACTCAGGACCAGACCTGGACGCTGCAGCAAACACCTGACCAGACTCAGCACCTGGAGGAGAAGCAGTGGTCAGTGTGTACAGGCTCGACCCTGGCCGACGTGTAAACGTAGCCAGGTGGCGACCTGTATCCGCCTCCGTGCAGTGGGTCACCCGCTGACGAGCAGGGGTGAACTGGTGGACACCCGCATCCTGGAGGTCAGCACCACTCACCAAGTTCGTCGAGAACGAGGGGAGGTAAAGACCAGTCAGGGTGCCAGAGGGGGCCGCCGGACACGGGAGGACAGTGGAGAAGCGAGACAGGACAGGCCCCCCAGAGGGGTCAGCCAGGGACACCGCAACCGGCCGACTCAGCGGCGTGAGAGTGGTGCGGTCCCTAAAGAAGGAGCGAGACGCTCCAGAGTCAAGGGTGAAGGTGTGAGAGGCCGAAGCCGACACAGTACCTGAGAGGGCAGACTCACCAGCACCTGAGAGCACAGACGCACTGGCACCTAGAGCAGCAGCCTCACTAGTACCTGACGCGGCAGTACCAATGCCCGGGTCGGGCGGGAAACACCGGTAACAGTCATCCTCATCACTACCAATCGCAGCATACATAGCAGAGAGAATATCATCAAAATCAAGATCATAAATAGCTACACCAGCCCTAGACAGCTCTCCCCAGCGGGGGATCTCAGCTGCCTCCGGAAACTGCTGACGCCAGGCGTCAGTCAGGCGGCCAAAGCAGCGGCGGGCTGTGTGGGCGCCTCCACACCTCTCCCCTGCACGGTCACCGGTGCGAAGAACGTAGGGGCAAGGACCAAGCGCACCACCACGCTGACGCTGCGAGTACCACTCACGGAGCTGCTGAGGGGCGGGGACGGTGCGGGAGCGCTGCTGCTGCTGTGGCTGCTGCTGCGGCTGCTGCTGCTGCTGCTGCTGGCGCTGACCACCCCCAGAGCTGCTCCGCTGGGACGAGCCACTCCGACCCCCGCCTCCACCGCCACCCCCGCCTCCACCGCCACCCCCGTCTCCACCTCCACCTCCCCCACCAGGACCGTCGCTCCCACCGCTCCCACCGCCTCCTCCGCTACCACCTCCGCCGCCACCTCCGCCTCCACCGCCGCCACCAGTACCTCCACTCCCGCCACCACCCCCACCGCCACCCCCACTCCCCCCGCCACCCCCACCGCCTCCTCCACCGCCCCCTCTAGCTCCACCCGCTCCCTTGCCCCCCTTGCCCTTGCCAGAGCGGCGTCTGCCGCTGGGGGCAGACGCCGCGCCGACCGACTCAAAACCAGTGAGGTCGGCCGCAGCGGCAGAGGCGACAGAGGGCAGCAGGGGGGAAGGACCACACCCCTCAAAGATGGGGGTGCGAGGGTCACCCCGAGAGGCCCCTACAGCAACAATACTCTTCTCAGCCGCTAGCAGGGACTCCTCAAGGAGGTCGACAGTGAGAGTGGTGGGACAGACAGAGAGAAACTGGTCCCTAACGACACGAAGGGACTCAGGGAGACGGGTGACGAGAAAGTAGAGAGTGATGTAGATGGGAGGAGGGTTCGCAGCGCGAAACTCAGCAGGAAGGGCAGCGCGGTAGCGGGTGTCACTAGCACGGAGGTGGGTAACGAGGTCAACGACAGTGGGAAAGGAAGCGAGGTCAGGGAAGAGAAACGGTAGCATGAGGCGGCTAAGGGTAGCGGAGGAAGGGGAGGAGTAGCGTGCAACTACAGCGTCGTACAAGGCCTGAGCGGTCTTGCACTGACTAAAGTGGGCACGCTCAGAGGAAGGGAGGTGGCGACGCACAGCAAGACGTGCAGCAGCATCGCGGGTCGCCCACTTGGAGCGAACGGCAGAGTCAGCATCAGCAGGTGGGGCAGGGACAGCGCCAGAGACAAATTCAAAGAGAGAGACCTCATCTATCGCATCACACAGTAAGTACAGCTGCAGGTCTTCAATCCAGACGGCAAAGTCAATGGCCCTCCCCTCAGCGTCAAAAGTAAGAACATTGGGGGTGGCCATGGCAGCAGCTGAAAGTCTCACCGGGCTGGGAGAGTCGGGTAGGTCAGCAGCACAGGAACACAGCTCAGGAACAGCAACACGGCTCCTCAGGCGGCTCGGGCGGCTCGGGCGGCTCGGGCGGCTCGGGCGGCTCGGGCGGCACGGGCGGCTCGGGCTGCTCGGGCGGCGGCTCGGCCGCAGCTCAGCGGCGGCTCGGGCGGCGGCTCATGTGGCCCGGGCGGCGGCTCAGGCGGCGGCGGCTCGGCGGCGGCTCGGCTGCTGCTGGGCGGCTCGGCTGATGCTGGGCGGCTCGGCGGGGCCGCGTAGCAAAGGGCGGCGGGGCCGCGTAGCAGAGGGCGGCGGGGCCGCTACCGAAGAGGGCGGCGGGGCCGCGTAGCAGAGGGCGGCGGGGCCGCGTAGCAGAGGGCGGTGGGGCCGCTACCGAAGAGGGCGGCGGGGCCGCGTAGCAGAGGGCGGCGGGGCCGCGTAGCAGAGGGCGGCGGGGCCGCGTAGCAGAGGGCGGCGGGGCCGCGATCGAAGGGCGGCGGGGCCGCGTAGCAGAGGGCGGCGGGGCCGCGTAGCAGAGGGCGGCGGGGCCGCGTAGTAGAGGGCGGCGGGACCGCAATCGAAGGGCGGCGGGGCCGCGTATCAGAGGGCGGCGGGGCCGCGTGGCAGAGGGCGGCGGGGCCGTGTAGGCGAGGGCGGCGGGGCCGCGATCGAAGGGCGGCGGTGGGGCCGCGTAGCAGAGGGCGGCGGGGCCGCGATCGAAGGGCGGCGGGGCCGCTAGGGAAGGGCGGCGGAGCCGCTAGGGGAAGGGCGGCGCAACGGGCCGCTAGGGGCGACACGACGGGTCGCTAAAAAAAAACGCGCCTCGGGGCGCGGTTCGGTGGGCCCTAGAAGCAGTCCCTAGGAGGGAACCTGCTCTGATTCCATGTGAAAACAAAGAACGAGAAAATGGATGACTATGAAGTGAAGTGAATACAAATAGGAAACCCTAATATGTTGTACCCCCTATGGGATACCCCACTATAGCCTACACAAACAAGTAAGCTATATGTTCTGACAAGCTGCAGCAGCGTGGTCAGCTGCGTCTTGCGTACGTGGCCTCTGAGGCCAACACTGCTGATATCTTCACCAAGGCACTTGCGCCTTGTGATCATCAGCGCTTCTGTACTCAGCTGGGTCTTGTGCCTGCCTTGCCTCACTTACTCACCTCTTGACCTTGCTTGTACTGTTACATATATATATAGTCCTGCTCTTTCTTGTCTTGCCTGTTATATATATTTGTACTCCTGCATGTGAACTAGCCTTGTGGCCTTGACCTTGTGCTCGGAATGTGTGGTGACTTTGTGATCCACCCTGAGCTTGCTTTGCTTTGCTTTGCTTGATTGGTCTTGTGACCCCTTGTACTCCCCCACTTTGCCTATGGGGGTGTGTCAGAACATTATAGCTTATGCTTTTGTGTAGGCTGTAGTGGGGTAGCCCATATCGGGTACAACCCAATTAGGGTTAGTACTTGTACCCAACTCTTTCATAGTGCATTCATTCTCGTTTCAGTTTTCTCAATTGTAATATAATATGCTACACTAATTATTGCTACAGCCAGTTACAATGTTGCGCAAGGTGCATACAAGCTCAAACTTATACGTTTGTCAATATTGGAAGCATGGATTTTATTGTCTATGAAATACAACTTATCAGGCCGAAATAATAAAAAGGTGCATGGAACATTGATTCCAATTCGCCTTTCGGAGGTTGCCTTCTCGTGAATATTGAGCATCGCAGAGCTTGTTGATTCGTGGCCAAATCGGCGTAAGAGTAAAACAAAATTGAGAAAGGTCGAAAATAGAGTTGTCTTGCTTGAAAGGTCTGCCCTGGCCCCACCCTGTTTTTGGCACCTACATCCTATGCTTCGACTCCCACATCCTTTATACTGATGCCTTTGACCCCCTTTTTCCCCGGCTGACTTCTTTATAATGTTATACTTTGCTGACCTGATCGGTCGAGTGAGATTCTTCCCAATCTCTCATTTCCACATTGCGTCATAATGGATCAATGTCTTCACGCCAGCCGAATTCATTCGGCCGCCATGGATGCCATTGATGAAACATGACCGATCGGGTCGGCTATGTGTGAACCATTACAATGTGATAGCGACAAGCCGCATGGCCGCACGAAATTGACGATTGGAAAAAACACCAAATTACAGTAATAATGTTGGTAAGAGACAAGTAATTGTGACATTAGCATGCGGTACTTGTGAGCATGCTTTGCAACGTACGCGAGAAACGCGCCATGCTGTGATTATACGACGTTTATACGAACTGCCTATGGGAACGAATTTACCTGCTCGGGCCGAACTTGTTAGGGATCATTGTCTACTTGTTCAACGTTCGCAAATAAGGCCTGCAAATGTAGTTGTATAGATTATTCTGTCAGAATCCCAACCACTAGACCATTGGGATAAAAGGGCTTGTTTCAGTAGCGGGTCAGTGCGCCCATAACCCCCCAAGCGAATGCGCGTGTAACCCTCTCCAGGATCAATCGGGCATCCACAGTGCAGATCTACTGACACCCCTCCACACTGGGAGGCCCAAGACTAAGCACAGCGGCAACGGCCTACATGTGCATACACCGGGAATCGAACCCGAGACCGCTCTGATACCATGTCAGAATCCCAACCACTAGACCATTGGGATAAAAAGGCTTGTTTCAGTAGCGGGTCAGTGCGCCCATAACCCCTAGGCGAACGCGCGTGTAACCCTCTCTAGGATCAATCGGGCATCCACAGTGCATATCTACTGACATATTAGTAGACGAATACAATATAAACATAAAATATAAAAAACGAACAGCACGAAGGGAGTCAGGGAGGCAGGTCATGAGGAGATAAAAAGGTGAGATACATGGGGGGCTTTTTCTCAGCCCGAAAGGCGGGCTCAAGAGCGGCTCAATAACAGATATCAAGGAAGCGCAGGTGAGTAAGGAGGTCAGATACAGTGGCGAAGTCTGACAGCTCATGAAAGAGGAACGTCCTTAGTTGATAGATGAGGAAAGTAGAACGAGAATGAATGAATAAGGAATGGAAGTGATACAAATATGCAACCCAAGAAATGTGTACCCCATAAGGACTACCCCACTATAGCCTACACAATATTATAATTTGACACACCCCCATAGGCAAAGTGGGGGAGAACAAGGGGTCACAAGACCAGTCAAGCAAAGCAGAGAAAGCTCAGGGTGGATCACAACGTCACCACACAGTCCGAGCACAAGGTCAAGGCCACAAGGCCAGTTCACATGCAGGAGTACACATATATATATAAGGCTAAACAAGCAAGAGCAGGTATATATATATATGTAAGAGTACAAGCAAGGTCAAGGGGTGAGCAAGTGAGGCAAGACAGGCACAAGACCCAGCTGAGTGCAGAAGCGCTGATGATCACAAGGCGGAAGTGCCTTGGTGAAAACATCAGCAGTGTTGGCCTCAGAGGCCACGTACGCAAGTCGCAACTGACCACGCTGCTGCAACTCACGAGCAAGAAAGTAGCGAAGAGCAATGTGCATTGTTCTGTGCTCCAGGCGCTGCTCCCGACACAAGGCTGCACCGGAGGAGAACGAGGCGGCTCTTCGAGTTCAGTCAGCAGGTAGGTAAGCCAGCGAAGCTCCTGTGCAGCCATGGCCCCGGCGTAGATCTCAGCCTCACAACTGGAGCCGAGAACAGAAGACGAGCGAGTAGCCCGCCACGAAACAGAGCCGGAACCAAGGCTGAAGGTGTAACCCTGTGACGACCGCTGCGTAGCCTGGTCGTCTGCCCAAGAAGCGTCCGCGTGCCCACTGAGGACCACTGGACTCCGCCCTCCAAGCACTAGCCCCATGCCCGACGTACTGCACAAGTAGCGTAACACCCTCTTCGCTGCAGCCATGTGCTCTGGTCTGTGTCTCCCAGGAGCAACATAGCGTGCAAGAATGCTAAGAGGGTATGCAAGGTCAGGTCGTGTGTAGGTCATCAGGTACATGAGGCAGCCAACAAGCTCTGGGTACGGGCCACTCGACTCTACGGACTCATCCGAAGGCAGAGCTGAGAGCGAGTGGCGAGTAGACAGAGGAGTGGCCTGAGGCGAGGAGTACGTGAAGCCGAAGCGCTGAAGGACCTGCTGCACCATGTGTGACTGAGTCAGGGTAATGGTGCGCTGTGCTCTGTCCCGGGTGATCTGCAAGCCAAGGTAGCTGCGCAGTTCACCCAGGTCTGTGCACGTGTGTCTCTTCTGCAGCTCGGACTTCACGTGGGCGAGTCCAGCAGTGTCAGCTGTGGCAAAGACCAAGTCGTCGACGTACACGAGGATGTAGAACGGCGGCAGAGAGGTGTCGGTGCGTAGAAACAGCGACGGGTCGGCAGTAGAGGGAGCAAACCCAAGAGCCGCAAGTGTAGTCCTCAGTGTGTCGTGCCACTCGCGCGGTGCCTGGCGGAGACCGTAGACTGGCCGTCGGAGGCTCCACTGGGTGCCAGGAGGGAAAGTCCCAGTGAAGCCAGGTGGACGGCGCAACCAGATCTCCTCGTGCAGGCTACCCTGCAGGAAAGCAGTGCTGAAGTCAAGCGAGTGAAGCTCGTAGTCACGCTGAGCGGCTATGTGTAGCAGCACCCGAAGAGTGGTCATCTTCGGGGTGGGAGAGAAGGTCTGAAAGTAGTCAACTCCCTGCCGCTGACTGAAGCCACGAGCCACGTACCGCGCCTTGAAGACAGGTGGAGAGCCCGGCGGCCGCTTCACCCTGAAGATCCACATGCCACTGACGATGTTCGCCCCACGAGGGGGAACTGCGTCAACGTAGGTGCCTGTGGACTTCCAGGAAGCCATCTCTGCATCCATAGCTGCCTGCCTTTGAGAGGAGTAGGGACCCTCTACGACCTCCGTGTAAGAGCGCGGAGTCGGGATGTCTAGTGCATCCGGGTCTCCCTCAGGGGTAAGCAGTACAGACGCGAGATGAGGCGAAGCAGCAGCCAGACACTGGAACTCCTCCTGCCTGTCCTCAAGGACGTCCGTGATAAGAGTACACTCACCCCCGACGGACGGAGGACAGACAGACGCAGACTCAGCAACAAGACTAGCAGCGTAGTCTAGACGACAGCGAGCAGCAAAGTCGACGAGCTCAGCAACAAGAGCAGACGCAGCAGTGGACTCAAAGGAGGGGTCAGTGACGACAGTAGCAAGGAGACGCGTGACAGTAGGACTGGCAGCACGAAGAGAGTCCGACTCAGGGTTTAGGAAGAGAGGACTCAGGAGGAGAGGGCAAAGGGGCATGCAGAGGAGCAGTGGACGGACGCAAAGACATCCGGTGCGTGCCAGGGACAGGAGTAGGACGCTGACGCGAACTACGACCACTAGTGCGAGCAGCACGAACAGGCGACGCAGGACGAGACGCAGGCTCACGACGCTCAGCAAGACCTCCAGTAGGACCAGTGTACGGGGAAGGAGAAGGCAGTGGGGAGGCCGGCGGTAATTGTGATTGCGACTGGACAGGCGGTGGACACTCTAAGGGAGGAGGAAGACCAAGAACCTGCTGAAGGAGCGGAACACAGTACGGCCGAGGCCGCGCGGCGACTCAAGACATAGCAGGGACAACACCAGCACTGTCACAGGATCGAATTCTCAATCGAAACTTGTCACTAAAACTGAATACAAGGCCTATTTATACTCAGAAAGTACAAGGATAAATGAGATAAAACGAACCTTCGGGAACACACCCTTTCCGACACTACAATCACAAGTGCGCATAAGCACGCAATTCTATTGGCACTTGGGATTACGCCCAGATTACACCGTATACACCACTGTCGGCGCTGTCGGTGCCGTATAATAGGTATGTCGGTGGGAAAAGTAGGAAGTAAGAGAAATAAATAGAAGGCTCTAGAGAATAGAATAGTAGGCCGATAGAGATGAGATAAAGACCAAAAAAAAGAGGAGAAAAGGGAGATTAGGATAACGGAAAAATATAATAGTGAGAAAATATTATAACGGGGACGTCCTCTCACAAGCACCCCCAGCAGCAGCACCAGTGTCAACAGCACCTCCAGCTACAGTACCTCCAGCAGCACCAGTAGCACCCGCAGCAGGACCGCCGCCAGGACTGACAGCAGCAGCCTCAGCGCCAACACCCTCAGCAGCTCCGACTCCAGTAGCACTCGCAGGACTAGCACCTCCGAGACCGGCGGCACCAGCACCCTCAGCAGCCGAAGAAGCACCAGCTCCAGTAGTATGCCTCCAGCGCCGGGCAAACCACTCGCGCAGCTCCTATGGAGAGAGTGGCTCCCGCCGAGACGAAGCACCCAGAGAACCACCAGGCCCAGCACCGCCAGAGGCCACACGAGTAGGTCCAGCGGCCGCGGGCTCCGCACCCCCAGGCTCAGTAGCTCCAGACTCAGCACCCCCAGGCTCAGCAGCTCCAGACGGAACCCCCAGGCGAAGGACCCCCAGGCTCAGCACCCCCAGTCGTAGCACCCCCAGGCTCAGCACCCCCAATCGTAGCACCCCCACGCTCAGCACCCCCAGGCACAGCACCCCCAGTCGCAGCACCCCCAGACTCAGCACCCCCAGGCTCAGCACCCATGCGCGCAGCACCTCCAGAGTCAGCACCCCCAGGCTTAGCACCCGCAGCTGGACCAGAGTCACCAGCAACCTCTACCGGCTCGACTGCATCTACCTGGGACACACCAGAAGGGGCAGGACCTTGAGGGGGGAGGGGGTCTACCGGGGGGGGACCTCGCACAAGGAAGTGCGGTGGCGGGGGGAGGGAAGGAGTGCGGTAGGGGAAGAGGCAGTAGTAGGGGACTGACTCGTCAAACGTGACGTCCTGGGAGGACAGAACACGACGAGAGGTGGGGTGGTAGAACTGCCACCCAGAGGCGTGAGGGGGGAAGCCAAGGAAGACACAGGGAGCAGCACGAGGGGACAGCTTTTCCGCAGACAAGTCGCGGACAAACGCCCGAGATCCCCAGACACGTAACGCAGACGCATCGCCGACCTTCCCCGTCCACAGCAAGGCTGGGGCGGTCTCCGGCCTGGAGACCCTGGGGTGAAGGTTGATCTGATGCGCCGCGTACCCAGCCGCAAACGGCCACAAAAAATGGGGGGCAGCCGCATGCATCATGGATGTACGAGCAACGTCCATGACCATGCCAATGCGGCGCTCAGCAATCCCATTTTGCTGTGGAGAGTCCGGAAGCGTAAAGGTCTGGCGGATGCCTCGCGCACGACAGTAGGCTCGCAGAAGGCCAGAGGAGAACTCTCCGCCTCGGTTAGAGTGCAGACGCAGAACAGGAAAGTCCGAGCCGAAGCTCCTCCTGAGCTGGAGACAAGCTGCGCGGATCCAGTCAATCAACACCTCAGTCACATCACCCTTGCTGGGCAAGGGGAAGACTGTGGTGTAACGCGAGTAGTCGTCAACCACCAGCAGGAAGTAGCGCTCGTGACCCTGTCCACGGACGCGGGCCGGGCCCCACACGTCCATGTGAAGCGTCTGCAGCGGGGCCTCTGTCGGGGGAAACTGAGAGGAGTGAGGGGCAGCCCGGAGCCGCCCCTCGACACAGGGGACGCAGGAAGGACCAGGCCCTGGAGGAAGGGGAGGGAGGGACCGGGGGAGACCAGAGACAAGGACACGGGAAGCCATGCCTCGGAGACGAGGCAGAGAGGGGTGACCAAGACGGTGGTGCCAGAGGAGAGTCTCGTGAGACAGGAAGCGACACGAGCAGGGGGCAGACTCAGGACCAGACCTGGACGCTGCAGCAAACACCTGATCCGACGCAGCTACCTGGCCAGACGCAGGGACAGGAGGGGACCCAGTGGTCAGGGTGTAGAGGCTCGACCCCGGCCGACGCGAAAACGTGGCCAGGTGCCGGCCCGTGCGTGCGTCCGAGCAGTGGGTCACTCGCTGACTCGCAGGAGTAAACTGGTGAACCCCCGCATCCTACAGGTCAGCACCACTCACCAAGTTCGTCAAGAACAAGGGGAGGTAAAGACCAGACAAGGTGCCAGAGGGGGCAGCCGGACACGGGAGGAAAGTGGAGAAGTGAGAGAGGACAGGACCCCCAGAGGGGTCTGCCAGGGAGACTGCAACCGGCCGACCAAGCGGCGTGAGTGTGGTGCGGTCTCGAAAGAAGGAGCGCGAAGCCCCTGAGTCAAGTGTGAAGGTGAGGGAGGCTGAAGCCGACGCGGTACCTGAGAGCGCAGCCTCACCAGTACCTAAGGGCGCAGACGCGCTGGCACCTAGAGCAGCAGCCTCACTAGCACCTAGCGCAGCAGTACCAATGCTCGGGTCGGGCGGAAAACACCGGTAACAGTCACCCTCATCACTAATAGTTACAGCATACATGGCAGCAAGGATAGCATTAAAGTCAAGATCATAGATAGCAACACCTGCCCTAGACAGCTCTCCCCAGCGGGGGATCTCACTAGCCTCCGGGAACCGCTGACGCCAAGCGTCCGTCAGGCGGCCAAATCAGCGCTGGGTGGGGTGGGCACCCCCACACTGCTCACCAGCGCGTTCGCCGGAGCGAAGGACGTAGGTGCACGGACCGAAACCCCCACCACGCTGACGCTGCGTGTACCACTCACGGAGATGCTGAGGAGGGGGGATGTCCCGAGAACGCTGCTGCTGCTGGTGCTGCTGCTGGCGCTGACCACCACCGGAGCCGCTCCGCTGCAAAGCACCACCTCGACCAGCTCCACCTCCTCCACCACCGCCGCCTCCACCTCCGCCACCACCGCTGCCTCCGCTCCCACCGCTACCGCCTCCGCCGCCTCCGCCTGCGCTGCTGCCACCGCCACCTCCACCCCCGCCGCCACTCCCACCGCCACCCCCACTCCCTCCGCCGCCTCCACCGCCACCTCCACCACCCCCGCTAGCTCCACCCGCGCCCTTGCCCCCCTTGCCCTTGCCAGAGCGACGTCTCCCGCTAGGGGCAGCCGCCGCACCGACCGACTCAAGACCAACGAGGTCGGCCGCAGCAGCAGAGGCGACAGAGGGCAACAAGGGGGAAGTGGAACACCCCTCAAAGATGGGGGTGCGAGGGTCACCACGAGAGGCTCCTACAGCGACTATGCTCTTCTCCGCTACTAGGAGGGCCTTTTCGAGGAGGTCGACAGTGAGAGTGGTGGGACAGACTGAGAGGAAGTGGTCCCTTACTACGCGAAGGGAGTCAGGGAGGCGGGTGACTATATAATAGAGAGTGATGTACATGGGGGGGGGGTTCTTGGCGCAGAACTCAGCAGGAAGCGCGGCGCGGTAGCGAGTGTCACTAGTGCGGAGGTGCGTAATGAGGTCAGCGACTGTGGGAAAGGCAGCAAGGTCAGGGAGGAGGTACGGTAGCATGAGGCGGCTCAGTGCAGCAGTGGCAGGGGAAGAGTAGCGCGCAACTACAGCATCGTACAAGGTCTGAGCACTCTTGTACTGACTAAAGTGCGCGCGCTCAGAGGTAGGCAGGTGGCGACGCACAGCAAGACGTGTTGCAGCATCGCGTGTGGCCCACTGGGAGCGAACAGTGGGGTCAGCATCAGCGGCAGGAGCAGGAGAGGCGCCAGAGGTGAGGTCAAAGAGGGAGAGACCGTCTGCCCTATCGCACTGTAGGAAGAGCTGCAGGTCATCTACCCAAACCTCAAAGTCAATGGCCCGACCCTCAGCGTCAAAAGCGAGAACACTGGGGGTAGCCATGACAGCAGTAGTCTAGCAGGACCAACTGTAAGACAGGGGCAATGCAGTGACAGAAGCTCTGCTCTCACCGGACAGGGTGGGTCGGGCAGCTCAGTAGTGCAGTAACACGGCAACACGGCTGCTCGGACGGCACAGCAGCGACCGCGGCTCCGCGGCACCGGCGGCTCGGCTGATCAGGCGGCTCGGGCGGCTCGGGCGGCTCGGGCGGCTCGGGCGGCTCGGGCGGCTCGAGCTGGTCGGGCGGCTCGGGCGGCTCAGGAGAGTCGGGCGGCTCGGGCGGCTCGGGCGGCTCGGGCTGGTCGGGCGGCTCGGGCGGCTCAGGAGAGTCGGGCGGCTCGGGCGGCTCGGGCAGCTCGGGCAGCTCGGGTGGTGCGGGCGGTGTAGGGCGGCAGTGCCGCTGGTGAAAGGGATGGCGGGGCCGCTGAGGAGGGCGGCGGGGCCGCAGTAGAAGGGCGGCGGGGCCGCTGAGTAGGGCGGCGGGGCCGCTGAGAAGGGCGGCGGGGCCGCAGTAGAAGGGCGGCGGGGCCGCTGAGTAGGGCGGCGGGGCCACAGGAGAAGGGTGGCGGGGCCGCTGATTAGGGCGGCGGGGCCGCTGAGTAGGGCGACGGGGCCGCAGGAGTAGGGCGGCGGGGCCGCTGAATAGGGCGGCGGGGCCGCAGGAGAAGAGCGGCCGGGCCGCGGATTAGGGCGGCGGGGCCGCTGCAGAAGGGCGGCGAGGCCACGGAGTAGGACGGCGGGGCCGCTGAGTAGAAGGGCGGCGGGGCCGCTGAGTAGGGCGCCGGGGCCGCGGAGTAGGGCGGCGGGGCCGAAGTGTGGGGCGACGGGGCCGCCGAGAGGGGCGGGGCCGCAGCAACGGTCGACGGGGTCGCGAAGACGGGCGGCGGGGCCGCAATGCGGGGCGACGGGGCCGCTGAGAAGGGCGGCGGGGCCGCTGAGACGGGCGGCAGGACCGCACGAAAGGGCGGCGGGGCCGAAGCGACGGGCGGCGGGGCCGCTAGGGGAAGGGGCCACTAGGGCGTAGGGGCCGCTAGGGCGGCTCGACGAGGTGAGAGCCCGAAGCGCGAATCGGGCGGAGCGCGCTTCGGGCAGGAAAAAAAAGTCGATGTGATGGGCCCTAGGCACAGTTCCCACGGGGGAACCTGCTCGATACCATGAGGAAAGTAGAACGAGAATGAATGACTAAGGAATGGAAGTGATA
Organism: Closterium sp. NIES-65; assembly: GCA_948144175.1. Lineage (NCBI taxonomy): Eukaryota > Viridiplantae > Streptophyta > Zygnematophyceae > Desmidiales > Closteriaceae > Closterium > Closterium sp. NIES-65. Next base: position 678,769 of record CANXME010000398.1, read on the forward strand.
CAAATATGCAACCCTAGAAATGTGTACCCCATATGGACTACCCCACTATAGCCTACACAATATTGTAATTTGACAATAGATACACGACTGCTAGATGGTTAAATTGAGACAAGCTAAGGCATATACATGGTGTACATGAATGTCAGTATAGTTATTTACGCGTGAAGCCTTTTCTGAATCTGCCAGCACACTATTGCACCTTAATTCATGCGTTCTTATGACACGGTGTCACAATAACGAGGCCTCTCGATCTGAGCTTTCGAACTTCGAAACAAACCCCACCGTGTATTTCGGCAGGCAGCAATGATGTGCACTCACCGCCGTCGATCTGGATACTGGTGCCCTGGTGACGCGGAGCAAGCCCCCAGGAGGTCCCCTATCTTGTCGTTTCTGCAGCGAAACCCTCGCTTTCCCTCCGCCTTGCTGCTGGTGTTCCCCTCCAAGCCACTCTTCTGCCGAGGCCTCACCCTACCAAACCCCACCGCTCTCCCCTTCCCCTTCCGGCAAGCCCAAGGGTCTCCCGTGGTCCCTCCGGGAACTCCCGATTCCCGTCCCGAGTCCCTCCCAGCCAGCCCACCCAACCCAACCTCCAGTCCCCTTCCCGCTCCCCGCTTATCCCATCCGCTTCTCATTTGACCGCTCTTAGTTTTTCCGCTCCTTGTTTTCCATTCCGCACTGCCGGTTAGCCGCAGAGCTCCGTGTCCCCTCCTCCCCTGGAACACTGGCGCGCGGACACTAGGACATGCCCAGCAATCTGCACATGGCTTCCCTGTCGGCATGAGGCGCGAAGCCGAAGCGGGCCCGAATCCTACTGCAATGGATCAGTAATTTTTTTTCCTGCTGACTAGTGAGTTACAGCTCGGTGGATGTAGAAGCTCCTAGACTATGTCGACTATTGTGAATGCTAACTAGGTCGCTCGAGCGCTAAACACGGATCCTCTTTACTGTGGGGAGTACCTCGTTCTGGATGTTCGCTTGCATCCCTATTTTTATCTTAACTAACGCTTGCTTTTTTCTCTGCATTGTCTCCCTCCCACGTCCGTCTGTTTTTTTTCGCTTAACATCGTGGGATCCATGTGTGGTTTCGCTTGATCAGTTTTCCATTGTGTTGTTTAACGTGTACTCGTGCTGTTTACCCATGCCTGCTTCGTGAACGTGTCTTAGATCTTCGATTCGCTTCGTCTACTCCAGCGTGCTCTGTTACGCTGCGTCGTTCCTGGCTCTGTTATCGTGATTTGTATTCCTTCCGTGAACTGCGTGCATCGCATGCCTTAATATTTTTATTACGTCGTGTCGGAGGCAGCATGATTGTGAGGCTTCCACGGAAAGCATTCTTAACATTTTTTTTTTTCTTCCCTTGTTTATGTATCTGTGTAACAGGTTTTGTTTCTCCTCCGTTCCCATCGTAGGAATCCCAACTCCTGCTCGTGCGGTCTCCAGTAATCGAACCAGCGGGACTAGGCGTCGGCAACACGCATTCTTAGCTTCCGTAGCGTAAATATTCACTCGTTTCGAAAGCTTCAAGTGCTGGAGTACATAAGAAAAGAGGCTATAAGGCCCGGATTATGGATTTGAGCCTTCAGCAGCAGCAGCAGCAGCACGGTGCAATGCCTGGAGGTACTGCAAGTTACTATTACCACCGTGGATCAATGGCCTCTCCATCCCAGCCTGTGTTCCAGGTCCATTTGGGTTCTTGCTCGGGGATGCTTCTTGTGAACTCTTAACTCGTCATTTTTTTTCCCTGGGTTTGGGCATCGTTTTTATGTTGTCTTTTTGTAACATCGTTGTTCATGCCTCTTCCAATAGTGATGTGCTGTCATTTTCCATTTATGCATTCCTGTTAGCTGCCTGTCTTATCTCGCTTGCGTTTTCAACCATGATACTTTATTCATTTGTACCAGAGCTCTTCCCTGACCATCACCACCATGGAGAACATCATCTGATGCAGCACCAAGCCTTGGCTAAAGGAGACTACGTAACTGCGTCGAGCCTTCGCCACTTCCAACAATCCCAACAGCAGGGCCAAAATAATTCGCCGACTTCGCAGCAGCAGCTTCAGGCGTCGCTGGGCTTGGGACAAATCGACCAACATGGCCACCCGATGCCCGTTCTGCACCATCAGCAGTTCCACCATGTTAGCATGGCGCAATCTGCTCAAGCAGCAGCGGCAGCCGCTGCTGCAGCTGTAGCTGCTGCAACCGCGTCCGGATTCCCACCCCAACGAGGCGATCAGCAGCAGGATCAAGATCAGGACCAGCAGGGAGAGCAGGAGAGGCATCAGGACCAGCAAGAGCAGCGGCAGCAGGACCCGAACCAGCCGCGTCAGTTGAGGCCGGGGTCGCCGCAGCAAGGCGGGGCGATGCAAACGGCGGATCCGCAACAACAGGCGCAGCAGGCGCAGCAAGCGCTGCAGAAGCGCAAGGGTCCAGGCGATCCGGCGGCGGGGTCCGCGCTTCACGCCTGCAGCGCGCCGACGGATCTGGCGGGAAACCCGTTGCGCCGAACGCTGTGGATTCGCTTCAAGCACGGGCGGCCGACGGAGGTGGAGCTGGAAGAGGACGAGTTGCACATCGACCACCTGAAGAAACGCCTGAAGCTGCTGTTTCCGAAGATGCTGGGCCACGTGGAAGTGTTTGAGTTTTCAATAAGGCACTCCGCTGCGGATCATGGCTGCGTACCCGAGGATTTCCCGTTGGATCACCTGCGGGAGGGGAATCGCGCTGCTGCTCCACTGCTCGTCGATGCGCCGGAGCCAAGTAAGTTTATGCCGTTCGTCCCCCCATGTGTAGCGTTGGATCTGAGGGGTTATGGTTGTTTTCAGTCCCACGGCTGGAGTGAGAAGGGATGAGAGCTCACGGATAGGTGGGAATGAAGTTTCGGTACTTGTTGCTGGTTAGTTGATTGGAAGATGGTGTATCATGGCTGATCTAGGGTCTCGCGTGTTTATGAAGCCAAGGGTCGCTGGGTGGGTGGGTTTTCTTTTTTTCCTCTGGTACTGCCGCTGCAGCGTCAATGCACCGTTCGTGGTCCTCGCTGCTCCATTCCGCCTCGGCGCTGGTCGCTGTTGCTGCTCCGGCAGCAGCAACGTCGCCCCACAGTCAGGGCTCGTTGCAAGCGCACGGAGCTCATGGGATGATGCCATCCGCCAATGGAACGCTAACTCTGCAGATGGTGCCAACGCCACCGGATAGGCTCACAGGTGCTCGAGACTTGGCTCTTCGGCCTGCCTTACGGCTTGCCGTTGCAGCTAACCGTTTGCCGTCAGCCTGTACAGTAGGCCGTCAGATCCTGCTACGCACGTTTTGCAGGACTTGTTTACCGGTTCCTTGATTGTTTAAAGGCTCGCTGCACGAAAGGCTTGGCTGCATTATCACGGTCGAGCATTGGACTGGTAAACTCTGATGTATGCCCGCGTAAGGAGATGCGGGTAGACCAAGGGTAGGCTTCCCGCCATGTTTTCCTTTCTTTGTCTGTGCGTCTTTGCTTGTTTTTCTGTCTTTTTGGTCGTCATTTGTAAGGGCTTACAATGCTCTCTGGCCAGCTAGGACTCCCACGGTGTCCCCCTTTTGCATCCCGTTTATGGTTACGCTTGCGTTTTTTGTATTCCGTATTGACGTGTTTGCAGCTCCCAACCTTGCATCTGCTGCCCTGGTTGCAGTGGCTCCGCCGGTGTGCCTCGACCCTGCAGCAGGCCCGGGGGGAGTGAACCTCTCATACGTGGTGGACGGCGGCCGCGACGACGCGTTTGGTGCTATGGGCGCGGTACCAGGCTCGCTCGCGGGGAAGGGGATAGGCATGGGCCCAGGCGGGATGGGCGGGGGCGGCATGCACTGCGATCCTGACGACATGCGGCAGCTGTTTCACCCAGAAGCAGCACCGCCGCCCCCAGCAGAAGTCAAGGTCGGAGGGAGGAAACGGAAAAACGCTGCTGGGGGTGGAGCAGGGGGCGCGGGAGGAGCTGGGGGATCGGGTGGTATGGCGCATCTTGGGGCCAACGGGCTGACGGAGATCTCTCCAAATAGTCGCAGCAAGAAGGCCGCGGATGGGCTACACAAGGGGCAGAGCATCATCATGCGTTACAACAACGAGGATGTGGCCAAGGCTCGCATAGTCTCGTGTGAACGGTGAGTCTGGTCGAAAGCCTGTCAGCAGTTCCGCAGCGCATTTGGCTGATTGTCTGGGCCTCTATGGGTAAAACTGTGTCCAAGAGTCACGTTCTTCATCTAATACCACTACCCCTAATTTTTTCCGATCTCTCTTTCCTGAATGTGGTTTCCAGGAGTGGATTCTGCAAGGTACGGCTGCACAGCCTGATAACAGATGGCAGTACGCTGCTGTATGAGAACAGCCTGCCTTCTGGCCTGCGTATCCCCCTCAGTGAGGTGGGTTCACAGGAGTTCTTGTGGCCGCGGGCAGACTGTCGCAGGGACTACTACTCATACAGCGAGAAAGCTGACAACTCGCAAGCCTCTTCTTGAGTTTAATTCGGTGCTTTGGTTCTGCGCACAACTCTTATTAGCAACTGACCCTTTGCTGCTGCTACCGGGATGCTCCCTTCTCTCATTCGGTCTTCGTCTTTTCCGCTGAGCAACGGCTGCCAGGAGCATGTGTTGAGGCATGGTTCTTGCAAAGTGAGCAATACGAGCCGTGTAACTGGTGGTTCTGCTCGTACTCCTCCTGCCCGCCCGCCTGCCCGGTGTTGTACCCATGACCCATCCTATCGCAACGCACTTCACACTCTACCTTATCTACGCGTTTCTTCCTCAAAAGGATTCACGCACGCCTTGTTATCCTATCATCCCAGTCTTCTCCTGTCCTTATCAGCGCGATCGCTCACCACCGCCCTCCGTAACACCCTGGGCTTCTCGCTGCTGCTTTTTCAACTCTAGCTCATGGATCTGGCTGACTGCTGGTCAGTTGGTAACACACTGCTGCTGCTTAAGCCTCCTATCTTGTGTCTTAGGTTACTCTCTGGAATTCACATTCCAATCCTCCAGGCTAGCTTGTTTCTTTGTGGGCTTCTAAAAGGGGTTGCAGATATATGGCTTCTAGCAACTCCTGTGCTTGTGTGATACACGTTTTAGAGTGCTTGTGTGATTGGCGTTGGCTAGTCTGTGGAGCGACCACTGGTGTTGAATGTGGTGGCCATGTCTTCCTAATGCTTGTATTTTGATAGAGTTAATTAGCTATTATAGTGAAAAGAAGCTAACACCAATCATCATGAACCACTGCGTTAGATATAACATGAGTGGCAGCTCGTTTGTCAACCGCCATGTGTAACAATCGTTTCAAAACTTCCGCAAACAAACACGCTGTTTAGAACCGGGAGTTCTGACAACGCGGATGGTGCAGCCCAAAAGCACTTGCTCTTCCTCTCGAACCTCGTAGCTTCGGCGGAATATCAGCCGCCGCTTACGGCGCTTGCGGCACCTTCTTCTGCCTGTCATCTCGCAGCAATGCCTGCGCATGCCGCAACATGCTTCGCCCCTTCCGCGTCTCTCCTCTGTGCACATGCCGCCACTGCTCCGCGGTTCCATGGCGCGCGAAAAATGGCGTCCGCGGCCTATGCTAAGTGCGTAAAGCGTAGCGCGGATCCGTGCGCCAAGGCCAGCGCGCCTGCGCTAGTGCGCACAATTCGCGGAGGATCCATTTACGCGCAAGGCTCCCTCGCCTCGCAAGCATCGTGGGGATCCCGCGGAGGCCGCGCCATGGCAGGGTTTGGGGTTTGGAGATCGTGTGTATCATCACGGCTGTTGCACACCGCTAGCGTCGCGCGGTCCAGCGTCGTGCGCTCTTCTAGCGGTAGCAGCAATATCTGCTGCCTCGGTCTCCTCGGCTCTCGTCCTTCTCCTTCTCCTTCTCGCGTTTCTAGTCGCCGTCTCTCCTTCTCGCCTCCCCACCCTCCTCGCGACGGATCCGCCACATGTCATTATCGCGCTTCGTTATCTCTCACCATCTCCTCCTCCTCCGCCTCTTTCTTGACCGCCGCCGTCGTATCCGCTTCCGCCCCGTCCTGGCGATCTGGCACGCACGCGTCCTTCCCGTTTGTTCTCTCCGCGTTCCCGACTTTTGTTGCGCCATCCGCGCTCCCCGCTTCCGCCAGCTGGGCCAGCTTCCCCGCCGCCGCGGCGCTCTCTTTCCCCGCCGATGCTGCGCGCGCGGGCTGGGTGCGCGGATTCGGCAGCTCCGCGGGGGGCTCCGTTGCGCCGAGGCGGAAAGAGCGGCTGCGGATAGTCGATAAGACCGGCGGAGAGGCCAATAAGGCCCTGGGAATAAGAGAGAAGAAGAAGAAAAAGAAGAAGACTGGGAAAGCGGACGAGAAAAAAACGGGGAAGTACTACGGGGAAGGGTTCGGGACGACGGGAGTTCCGCTTGCGCGGAGGTGGGGGGATTACGACAAGCGCCAGTGGGAGGATCCGGAGGGGTGGCGCGGGGGGATCTTAGGCCGCCCGGAGATCTCGGGGAATCGCGCGAAGCCGGTGGACTCGGCGACAATGAGGGTTTATAAGAATTGGGGGCGGCTCGAGGATGGGCTGTCTCAGTTGAAAGCGCTCCAGCGGGGGGACGGGGAGGGAGATTCGCGGAGGGGGAAGGTGGGGAGTGGGGGAGCAGTTGCGGAGTGGGGTGGGGGAAGGGGAGGAGGGGGAGGGGGAGGGGGAGGGGGAGGGGGAGGAAGTCGTTATAAGAAGAAGGCTGGAGAATTTAGTTGGAAGCCTGATTCGAACGATTTGCAAGGCGCTCGCGGTGTTGGGGGGAAGGACGATGAGAGAGAGGAGGAGGGGCGGAGAGGTGATTGGCGGGACGGCGGGCGGAGAGAGGGTGGCGAAAGGGGAAGAGAGGAGTGGGGGGAGAGGGGGTTGCGGGGGGAGAGGGGCGAGAGGGGCGGTGGGAGTGCGTGGGGGAATGAGGGGCGGGAGCGGAACAGGGAGTGGGGTGGGCGGAAGGAGTATGGGGGAGAGCGGGAGTTCGGGGGGGATAATCAACAGGCGAGGCAGTATGAGGGCGGAAGGGAATATGGCGGAAGAAAGGAGTATGGCGGAGGAAGGGGGGGAAGGGAGGCGGGGGAAGCAACAGGGGGAAGGTCCCCACGCAGGGAGTCCGGGAGACGGTCTTGGGATGACGTGGATAGTGCCCGTAGTGACGAGGACGCTGACGTCATGGCGTTCTGGTCCAACGTGGACGTGGACAGCCCCCCTGGCGCCGCGCGGAAGGGCGCAGATCAGGGGGCTGGCCGGGAGAGGGTGGGGGGAGACGCTGGGCGGGGACGGGGCGGAGAAAGCGGAGGCGAGAGAGGGGAAGGGAGGGGAGGGGGAGGTAAGGGTTGGTCGCGGGATTATGCAGCTATGGAGTGGGGAGAAGGGGAGGGGGGAGTGGCAGGAAGAAAGGCAGGCGGAAGGGCAGGGGGAGAGGCGGAAGGAGACAGGGAAGGGTTTGGGGAGCCCAGGCGCGGGGGAGCTGGGCGCGGAAGGGGCATGCTTCCGCGCAGCAGCGCGCCTGGCGCAGGGGGAAGGGGAGGCTGGGGGGATGCGGAAGGCAGGGGGGATGCGTTTGGGGGAGATGACTGGCGGGGAAGGGCAGTCGGGGGAGCCCCGCGGCCGGTGATGAGAGGAGGGGCGCAGGGGCGCGCAGATGGCGGAATGGACAGGGGGGGATGGGGGGGCCGGGGGGAATTCGGCGGGCGGAACGCGCAGGGCGCAGGGAGGGGGAGGGGGGGCGGCGGACAGTGGGGGAGAGGGGGCGATGGGGGGGAAATGGGGTCACAAGGTGGCAGGGAAGGGGTGTGGGGAGTGAGCGACGGGGGGTGGGGAGGAGGGAGGGGGGCCGGCATAGGTCCACGGGGAGGGGTAGGAGGTGAGAGGGGGATGGATGGTAGTATTCAGTCTAGCAGCGGGCGGTTCAGAAGGTCTCAAGCCCAGGAGCCTTTCAGAGGTCCCAGCGGGCGGGGGCGGTTCAGTGATGCAGAGAAGGAGAGTGAGAACGATAACAATGATAATATTGACTCTGGTGCGGAGGGGGAGGGTGACTACGACGACGGCGATTACAGCAACAATTATTCCGAGTGGGATAACAGCAACAGCAGCTGGGGAACCCCGTCTATCACCCCGTCTGCTCTCCGCGGGGAGCCCATCTACGGCGTCTCGCCCGTGCTCGCCGCGCTCCTCTCGTCCCGCCGCCGCATACACACGCTCTACACGCAGGAAGGGCTGCAGGACGGGCTGAGAGGCGGGGGCAAGCGCAAGGACAAGGCCGCAGTCGAGCGCGTGCTGCGTGTGGCGGAACAGAGCGGTGTAGAGCGGTTGTCGGTGAGCAAGCATGAGTTGAATCTGCTGTCTGGGAACCGACCGCACCAGGGACTGGTGTTGGATGCGTCTGGGCTGCAGCTAGAGCCCATAGAGGCGCTCCCGGTGTGGTCTGCTGGTGCGGCTGCGGCTGCACGCGCTACTGCTGCTGCTCTGGGTGGTGCGGGCGCAGGAGAAGCAGGGGCGGAAGCTGGGGCTGCAGGGACGGCAGCAGGGCCGGCAGGGACAGGGGCGGCGGCAGGGGCGGGGGGGGCGGCAGTGGCGCCGCCGGTGTGGGTGGCGCTGGACGAGGTGACGGATCCGCAGAATCTGGGGGCGATTCTGCGGTCGGCGCACTTCCTCGGGGCGGCCGGCGTGGTGGTGTGTGCTAAGAACTCCGCCCCGCTCTCTGCTGTCGTGTCCAAGGCCAGTGCAGGCGCGCTCGAGATCATGCAGGTACGTCGTGTTTGATCTTATGCTGAGAGCTGTGTTGGGGCATTTTATCGGCCCTCCGCTCTCCTCTCTCTACTGTAATGTCCAAGGCCAGTGCAGGCGTGCTCGAGATCATGCAGGCACATCATGGGACATTTTACTGGTCAGAGCAGAGTGAAAGAGCAGAGTGAAAGAGCAGAGTGAAAGAGAACGTGTGTTGTGCTGTCCAAAGCCCGTGTCCCCCATGTCCCCCCGGTGTTTCCCCCATGTACTCCATGTCCTCCATGTACCCCATGTACCCCATGTACCCCACCCCATGTACCCCATATCCCCCATGTACCCCATATCCCCCATGTACCCCATATCCCCAGGTGCATGAGTGCAGCAACATGATGCGTTTCCTCGCCCGATCTGCCGCCAACGGCTGGCTGGTGGTGGGCGCAGCAGCGGACCCCTCCGCCATCCCCATCTCCCGCCTCTCCTCTGGAGGCTCCCCCACGCTGCTCGTCCTGGGGAGCGAGGGAGCAGGGCTGCGCACCAATGTGAAGCGCGCCTGCGCGCACCTTGTGCGGATTAGCGGAGCGGGTTTTAGTGGGGATGTTGGTGGAGGGGTGGGGAAGGGAGGGGGTGTGGGTGAGGCGGCGGAGGAGGAGGGGTGGGGAAGTGGGGAGGAGGAGGGTGAGGGGGAGAGGGAAGGGAAGGAGGGAGAGGTTGTTGCTGGTGCTGTGAAGGATGGATCAGGAAAGAGAGAGGATGGGGCAAGTGGAACTGTGGGGGATGTGCGCGGGCTGGGGGCTGGGAGTGGCGTGAAACGTGGAAGTAAGAGCGGAAGGCTCAAGGTGGTGGATAGTCTGAATGTGAGTGTAGCTGCTGGCATTCTTCTACACCATCTCATCAACTCCTCTGTCGACGCACAGGAGCCGTAGAAGTGCGTAATGTGTACGCGCGGCTTTGTGGATGCATGCTGTGATGTGTTCCCTAAAATACCATGTGTCTTTTTCTAACATTCCACTGTATGAGGGTGATTGGTCTTGTAATTCTGAGAACCAAGAGAAAGTGGGGTTTTTTTTTTAATGGTGCCTACATACATTCAGTTATAGAGTTTCTGTTGTGTTTTTTTATCTTGATTAGTTCAGGCGCAGATGCCCATGCCACAGTGGGAGGTACGGTACGTTCTACGAACCTCCTTCGTCATGCCCAAACAGGGTGCCCTCCGTGGTTTGGGCACCCGAAGCCCAAACCTTGCGCCCTGTTTGGCAGGCATCATGGCCATTATGGTGTTACGAGTGCAATTGAGTGAACGAACGAGAATTGCACTATCGAAGCAAGAATACAATGAGCGAAGGCATGAGCGAAGAATATATAGCGAAACTACAGTGGTAACGGTAATGGACTGTGGTTGTCGTGCGACGAGCCTGGGACCGAGGTTGGGAAAGTGTCGAAGCGGAGGCCCGGAGCGCGGGTTACCAGCCGAGCCGTGAGGTCGGGGTGCGATGTGCTAAGATGGCGGGATGATTGTCGATGCGAGGATCGCAAGTGGTAACGGTGCTGACTGAGGTGCTACAGTGATGTACGCGTTGAGCAAGGATGCGAAGTAAGGAAAAGGGATTTTCCTTACACTACCCCCCCTCCTGAGGAGGTCCTTTTTACGGAAGAGCGTGGACGTCTCTGAAGTTTCGGCTGCGCAGATATTCGGTGAGAACAGGGTGGTTTTCAATTCTGTCCAGGGGAACCCAGTTGTCCTCGGTGGGTGTACGGTCTTTCCAGCGGAGCAGGAACTCGATCTTTCGGGCTCCTCGAGGGTCGCGAACTCTGTGGCTCAGGATTTTGTCGGGGGTGATGATTGGTTCCGTTGGCGGACGAGCCATGCTGGCTGGGCGATTTCGTGGGAGTTGGCTTGTGGATGGTACGTAAGGGCGAAGCAGGCTGACGTGGAACGAGGGGCTGACGTACCAGTCAGTAGGGAGGAGGAGGTGCGCGGTGACAGGTGTTATCATATGGCTAATTCGAAATGGCCCGCAGTATCGAGGGCGGAGTTTGGGGGTGATGGGCAGGCGGAGGTTTTGAGTGTCGAGTAAAACGAGGTCGTCGGGCTGGTAAGTGATAGGTTTGCGGTGGCGGTCAGCGTTGCGTTTAGCGATGATGTTTGATTTTTTGATTGCTTCTGCTGCCCTGGTTCGTGCTGCTTGCAAAATCTCAGCGAACTGTTGTGCGCGTGGAACGGGGTTGTCGGGATTCGGGGTCATGGGTACTGTTGGGTCTTGTCCGTAATTCAGGTAAAATGGTGACTGTTGGGTCATGGCGGATGGGGCGTTGTTGTATGCGAATTCGATGAGTGGCAGTTGTTGTTCCCACGTGTTTGGATCATCACACGTGGCCCTAATGAGCTGTTCCATGGTCTGGTTTGTCCGTTCGGTCTGTCCGTCGGTTTCGGGGTGATACGATGAACTGAACTGTAGGCGCGTGCCGAACTGCTGCCACAGGTTCCGCCAGAAGTTGCTAGTAAACTTCGTGTCTCTGTCGCTGATGATTGATGCTAGTATCCCGTGCAGTCGAACGACGGTAGAGATGAAGAGGCGGGCTGTTTCTTCGGCTGTGATTGATTTCTTGCAGGCTGCGAAGTGTGCCATTTTCGTCAGTCGATCGACGACGACCAGGATTACGTCATTCCCACTCGTCCCGACCGGTAACCCCGTGACGAAGTCCATCGTCACTTGCTGCCAAGCACGCTCTGGAGGTGGGATTGGTTGCAACTGTCCCGCCGGCCGCTTCCGGGTTGACTTCATGATCTGGCAAGTGGGACACGATGCCACGTGTCGTTGCACGTCGGTCAACATTTCGGGCCAGTAATAATACCGCTGCAGCTGCTGCCGTGTTTTCTCTACTCCGAAATGTCCCGAGGTAACTCCGTCGTGTGCCTCCTGTAACAGTAATTCCCGTAGTAGTGTGTACCCTGGTACCCAAATGCGTTTGGTCCCAGCTTTTACGTAATAGACTCCCTTGGCTGCTGCGAATTGCTGCGAGTTTCCTCCTGTGAAGAATGGATCTGTTTGATATCCGTGGGTAAATAGTCCTGTCAGTAGCGGGCTGGTCTGGGCGAGTAGTATCGCATGGATCTGGGCAGTGGGGCGGGTCAGTGCGTCGGCGATATTCGAGGCTCCTTTTTTAAAGGTGACCGTATAATGGAAATTTGACTCGAGGAAATCGAGCCACCGAATCTGTCGTGGGTTGAGGTGGGGCTGTGCACGGAGGTACTGTAGGGATCGATGGTCTGTCCGTACTGTTACGTCTGCGCCGGTCAAGTAGCAGCGCCACACCTTGAATGCATGCACGATCGCGAGCATTTCGCGGTCGTGTATCGGGTAATTTCGTTCAGGCGGATGCAGTTTTCATGATTCGTAGGCGATGGGCTGGAGGCCGTTGCCGAAGTCTTGTAACAGTACGGCTCCAATGGCGATGTCGCTTGCGTCTGTAACAACTTCGAAGGGGCGATGTGGGTCAGCGATGCGTAGGACGGGTGGTGAACAGAGAACATGTTTCAGGGCAGAGAAGGCAGCATGCTCTTTCTCCCCCCACGTAAAAGCGACCCCCTTGCGTAGTAAATCTGTTAGCGGGGCTGTTAATCGTGCCATGTCGGGGACGAACCGATGAACGTAATTAACGAACCCTAAAAAACTCTGCAGCTCCGTGATGTTCGTCGGGGGATGCCACGCTTTTACGGTATCCAGCTTCTTGGGGTCGATTTCAACTCCAGCCTATGAAATAACGTGCCCTAAAAATTCTAGCCTATCCCGAAAAAACTCGCACTTGGAGCCCTTGGTGAGTAACCGATGTTCCTCTAAAATTTTAAACACTGCTTCGAGATCGACTAAGTGCTGCTGCTGGTCGCGACTGTAAACGAGGATGTCGTCGAGGTAAATTATCACGCATTTATCTAAAAGTGGCCTAAACGCCTCGTTCATGGTCATCTGAAATGTTGCGGGCGCGTTGATCAGCCCGAAAGGCATCACCGTGTACTCGAATGACCTGTACCTAGTCCTAAATGCTGTCTTGGCGAAGTCCGATGGTTCGACCCGAATTTGATGGTAACCCCCCCGTAAGTCTATTTTCGAAAATACCCGTGCTGTCCGCAGCTGGTCGATCAGTTCGTCGGCGCGGGGGATGGGGTATCGCGATTTGACTGTTACTCTGTTGAGCGATCGTTAATCAATGCACATGCGAAATCCTCCGTCTTTTTTCGGTGTGAACAATATCGGTGCGGCGAACGGTGACGAGCTCGGTCGGATAAACTGCTTCTCTAACAAATAATCTAACTGCTTACTTAGTTCGTCGAGCTCGGGCTGTGTCAGTCTGAACTGGCGCTGTACGGTTGGCTGTGCCCCCGGTTCTAACTCGATCCTATGGTCATGCGCCCGCTGAGGTGGCAATCCTTGCGGTAAATCGTCTGGAAAAATCCCCGGGTACCGTTTCAACAGATCCTGAAGTACGGGCGGTACCGCTGCCAACAGTTTCTGAAAATCGCTCAGCTGCTCCTCTTCTCCTACTAGTGCTATATCCACTGCGTACACGTCAGCTCCCGCGGCAACAACCCGTTTCATCATGATGGCGTTGACGTGGACCGTTGAAGACTCGGGTGACCGCCAGCGAGGTAGTTCGACCTAGTTACCACTACTTCGCATGGTGCAGCTACCCGTAGTCCAGTCAATTCGCGGGTTATACCGTCGCAGCCAATCACGTCCCAATAAGATGTCGTGCCCATCCAGTGTCGTGGCGAGCATTTCCTGTGTAAACCCGAAGTTCCCTCCGCAGCGGATTTTTACTCGCTCCACCTTTTCCCGTATGGCCAGTGGCGTGCCGTCGACTAAGCGTGCGTCTATCTCAGGTAAGCAGCGGTTAAGTGTTAACTGCAGTTTCCGTGCGGTCGCGGTATTAACTAAACTGTGACTTGCTCCTCCGTCAATAAAAATCTTCACTGCTGCTCCCTGTATCTTCCCGTAGATCAGTACTGGGCAATCCGTCGCTGTACCTGTGAATAATAGAACGAGAATGAATGAACTATGAGTGAAGTGGGTACAAGTACTAACCCTAATTGGGTTGTACCCCCTATGGGATACCCCACTATAGCCTACACAAAAGCATAAGCTATAATGTTCTGACACACCCCCATAGGCAAAGTGGGGGAGAACAAGGGGTCACAAGACCAGTCAAGCAAAGCAAAGCAAAGCAAGCTCAGGGTGGATCACAACGTCACCACACAGTCTGAGCACAAGGTCAAGGCCACAAGGCCGGTTCACATGCAGGAGGAGACATATACATATAAGTCTAAACAAGCAAGAGCAGGTATATATATATGCAAGAGTACAAGTAAGGTCAAGAGGTGAGCAAGTGAGGCAAGACTGGGACAAGTCCCAGCTGAGTACAGAAACGCTGATGATCACAAGGCGGAAGTGCCTTGGTGAAAACATCAGCAGTGTTGGCCTCAAAGGCCACGTACGCAAGTCGCAACTGACCACGCTGCTGCAGCTCACGAGCAAGAAAGTAGCGAAGAGCAATGTGCTTCGTTCTGTGCTCCAGGCGCTGCTCTCGACACAAGGCCAGCATGGCCTTGTTGTCTACGTACAGCACTGGAGGAGAACGAGGCGGCTCTCCAAGGTCAGTCAGCAGGTAGGTGAGCCAGCGAAGCTCCTGAGCAGCCATGGCCCCGGCGTAGATCTCAGCCTCACAACTGGAGCCGAGAACAGAAGATGAGCGAGTAGCCCGCCACGAAACAGAGCCGGAACCAAGACTGAAGGTGTAACCTTGCGACGACCGCTGCGTAGCCTGGTCGTCAGCCCAAGAAGCGTCCGCGTGCCCATTGAGGACCACTAGACTCCGCCCTCCAAGCACTAGCCCCATGCCCGACGTACTGCACAAGTAGCGCAACACCCTCTTCGCTGCAGCCATGTGCTCTGGTCGGTGTCTCCCAGGAGCAACATAGCGTGCCAAGATGCTAAGAGGGTATGCAAGGTCAGGTCGTGTGCAGGTCATCAGGTACATGAGGCAGCCAACAAGCTCTGGGTACGGGCCACTCGACTCTACGGACTCATCCGAAGGCAGAGCTGAGAGCGAGTGGCGAGTAGACAGAGGAGTGGCCTGAGGCGAGGAGTACGTGAAGCCGAAGCGCTGAAGGACCTGCTGCACCATGTGTGACTGAGTCAAGGTAATGGTGCGGCGTGCTCTGTCCCGAGTGATCTGCAAGCCAAGATAGCTGCGCAGTTCACCCAGGTCTGTGCACGTGTGTCTCTTCTGCAGCTCGGACTTCACGTAGGCGAGTCCAGCAGTGTCCGCTGTGGCAAAGACCAAGTCGTCGACGTACACGAGGATGTAGAACGGCGTCAGAGAAGTGTCGGTGCGCAGAAACAACGACGGGTCGGCAGTAGAGGGAGCAAACTCAAGAGCCGCAAGCGTAGTCCTCAGTGTGTCGTGCCACTCACGCGGTGCCTGGCGGAGACCGTAGACTGGCCGTCGGAGGCTCCACTGGGTGCCAGGAGGGAAAGTCCCAGTGAAGCCACGTGGACGGCGCAGCCAGATCTCCTCGTGCAGGCTACCCTGCAAGAAAGCAGTGCTGAAGTCAAGAGAGTGGAGCTTGTAGTCGCGCTGAGCGGCTATGTGCAGCAGCACCCGAAGAGTGGTCATCTTTGGGGTGGGAGAGAAGGTCTGAAAGTAGTCAACTCCCTGCCGCTGACTGAAGCCACGAGCCACGTACCCCGCCTTGAAGAAAGGTGGAGAGCCCGGCGGCCGCTTCACCCTGAAGATCCACATGCCACTGACGATGTTCGCCCCAGGAGGGGGAGCCGCGTCAACGTAGGTGCCTGTGGACTTCCAGGAAGCTATCTCTGCATCCATAGCTGCCTGCCACTGAGAGGAGTAGGGACCCTCTACGGCCTCCGTGTAAGAGCGCGGAGTCGGGATGTCTAGTGCATGCGGGTCTCCCTTAGGGGCAAGCAGTACAGACGCGAGATGAGGTGAAGCAGCAGCCAGACACTGAAACTCCTCCTGCCTGTCCTCAAGGACGTCCGTGCCAAGAGCATACTCACCCCCGACGGACGGAGGACAGACAGACGCAGACTCAGCAACAAGACTAGCAGCGTAGTCTAGACGACAGCGAGCAGCAAAGTCGACGAGCTCAGCAACAAGAGCAGACGCAGCAGTGGACTCAAAGGAGGGGACAGTGACGACAGTAGCAAGGAGACGCGTGACAGTAGGACTGGCAGCACGAAGAGAGTCCGACTCCGGGTCGGCAAGTGCATGAAGAGAGGAATCAGAAGGAGAGGGCAAAGGGGCACGCAGAGGAGCAGTGGACGGACGCAGAGACATCCGGTGCGTGCCAGGGACAGGAGGAGGACGCTGACGCGAACTACGACCACTAGTGTGAGCAGCACGAACAGGCGACGCAGGACGAGACGCAGGCTCACGACGCTCAGCAAGACCTCCAGTAGGACTAGTGTAGGGAGAGGGAGAAGGCAGTGGGGAGGCCGGCGGTAACTGTGACTGCGACTGGACAGGCGGTGGACACTCTAAGGGAGGAGGAAGACCAAGAACCTGCTGAAGGAGCGGAACGAAGTACGGCCGAGGCCGCGCAGCGGCACCAGATACAGCAGGGACAGCACCAGCACCCTGAGCACCTCCGGCAGCACCAGCGCCAACAGCACCTCCAGCGGCAGGACCTCCAGCACCGCCAGCAGCACCCGCAGCACGACCACCACCAGGACGGACAGTAGTAGTCTCAGAACCAACACCCTCAGCAGCTCCAGCTCCAGGTGGACCCGCAGGCCCAGCAGCTCCGGGACCGGCGGCACCAACACCCTCAGCGCCCGAAGAAGCGCCAGCTCCAGCAGTACGCCTCCAGCGGCGAGCAAACCACTCACGCAGCTCCTGTGGAGAGAGTGGCTCCCGCCGAGACGAAACACCCGGAGAACCTCCAGGCCCAGTATCGCCAGACGCCACAAGGGGAGGTCCCGTGGCCGCAGGCTCCACACCTCCAGGCTCAGCAGCTCCAGACGCAGCACCCACACGCTCAGCACCCACGCGCGCAGCACCCTCAGAGTCAGCACCCCCAGGCTCAGCACCCCCACAGGCAGCACCCCCAGGCTCAGCACCCCCAGGCTCAGCACCCCCAGACTCAGCACTCCCAGAGTCAGCACCCCCAGGCTCAGCACCCCCAGGCTCAGCACCCCCAGCAGTACCTGAGTCACCAGCAACCTCGACCGGCTCGACTGCATCTACCTGGGACACACTTGAAGGGGCAGGACACTGAGGGGGAAGGGGGTCTACCGGGGGGGGACCTGGCACAAGGAAGTGCGGTGGCGGCGGGAGGGAAGGAGTGCGGTAGGGGAAGAGGTGGTAGAAGGGGACGGACAGAACACGGCGAGAGGTGGGGTGGTAGAACTGCCACCCACGGGCGTCGGGGGGGAACCCGAGGAAGACGCAGGGAGCAGCGCGAGGGGACAGCTTGTCCGCAGACAAGTCGCGAACAAACGCCCGAGATCCCCAGACCCGGAACGCCGACGCATCACCAACCTTCCCCGTCCACAGCAGGGCTGGGGAGGTCTCCGGCCTGGAGACCCTGGGGTGGAGGTTGCTCTGATGCGCCGCGTACCTGACCGCAAACGGCCACAGAAAATGGGGGGCAGCCGCATGCATTATAGACGTACGAGCGACGTCCATGACCATGCCAATGCGGCGCTCTGCAATCCCATTTTGCTGCGGTGAGTCTGGAAGCGTGAAGGTCTAACGGATGCCTCGCGCACGACAGTAGGCACGCAGAAGGCCAGAGGAGAACTCTCCGCCTCTGTCCGAGTGCAGACGCAACACAAGAAAGTCCGAGCCAAAGCTCTGCCTGAGCTGGAGACGAGCTGCGCGGATCCAGTCGATCAGCACCTCAGTGACATCACCCTTGCTGCGCAACGGGAAGACCGCGGTGTAATGCGAGTAGTCGTCAACCACCAACAGGAAGTAGCGCTCGTGACCGAGTCTACGGACGCGGGCAGGGCCCCACACGTCTATGTGAAGCGTCTGCAACGGAGCCTCTGTCGGAGGAAACTGGGAGGAGTGAGGGGCAGCACGCTGGCGTCCCTCGACACAGGGGACACTGGAAGGGCTAGGGCCCTGAGGAAGGGGAGGGAGGGACCTTGGGAGACCAGAGACAAGGAGACGGGAGGCCATGCCTCGGAGCCGAAGCAGAGAGGGGTGACCCAGGCGGTGGTGCCAGAGGAGAGTCTTGTGAGACAGGCGACGACACGAACAGGGGGCAGACTGAGGACCAGACCTGGACGCTGCAGCAAACACCTGACCTGACGAAGGGACCCTACCAGACTCAGGAGCGGGAGGAGAAGGAGTGGTCAGTGTGTACAGGCTCGACCCTGGCTGACGCGTAAACGTAGCCAGGTGACGACCTGTGCTAGCCTCTGTGCAGTGCGTCACTCGCTGACGAGCAGGGGTGAACTGGTGGACTCCCGCTTCCTGTAGGTCAGCACCACTCACCAAGTTCGTAGAGAACGAGGGGAGGTAGAGACTAGACAGGGTGCCAGAGGGAGCCGCCGGACACGGAAGGACTGTGGAGAAGCGAGACAGGACAGGACCCCCAGAGGGGTCAGCCAGGGACACCGCAACCGGCCGACTAAGCGGCCTGAGTGTGGTGCGGTCCCGAAAGAAGGAGCGAGACGCTCCAGAGTCAAGGGTGAAGGTGTGGGAGGCAGAGGCCGACGCAGCACCTGAGAGCGCAGACTCACTAGTACCTGAGAGAGCCGCCTCACCAGTACCTGAGAGCACAGACGCA
Source organism: Closterium sp. NIES-65 (assembly GCA_948144175.1). Taxonomy (NCBI): domain Eukaryota; kingdom Viridiplantae; phylum Streptophyta; class Zygnematophyceae; order Desmidiales; family Closteriaceae; genus Closterium; species Closterium sp. NIES-65. The sequence continues at coordinate 697,297 of CANXME010000398.1, forward strand.
CTGGCACCTAGAGTAGCAGCCTCAATGCCCGGGTCGGGCGGGAAACACCGGTAACAGTCACCCTCATCACCAATGGTCACAGCATACATAGCAGCAAGGATAGCATCAAAGTCAAGATCAAAAATAGCTACACCAGCCCTAGACAACTCTCCCCAGCGGGGGATCTCCGCGGCCTCCGGGAACTGTTGGCGCCAAGCGTCCGTCAGGCGGCCAAAGCAGCGCTGGGCGGAGTGGGTACCCCCACACTACTCTCCAGCGCGGTCGTTAGTGCGAAGAACGTAGGTGCAAGGACCAAAACTCCCACCCTGCTGATTCTGCGTGTACCACTCACGGAGCTGCTGAGGGGTGGGGACGTCGCGAGAACGCTGGTGCTGCTGCTGCTGCTGCTGGCGCTGACCACCTCCAGTGCTGCTCCGCTGCGAAGCGCCACTCCGACCACCTCCACCACCGCCACCCCCGCCTCCTCCTCCACCGCCACCGCCTCCGCCACCTCCGCTCCCACCGCCACCGCCGCCGCCACCTCCGCCTCCACTGCCGCCACTAGCACCCCCACCCCCGCCACCACCTCCACCGCCACCCCCACTCCCTCCGCCGCCTCCACCTCCACCTCCACCGCCCCCGCTGGCCCCACCCGCTCCCTTGCCCCCCTTGCCCTTTCCAGAGCGGCGTCTCCCGCTAGGGGCAGACGCCGCACCGACCGACTCAAGACCAACGAGGTCGGCCGCAGCGGCAGAGGCTACAGAGGGCAAGAGAGGGGAAGGAGAACACCCCTCAAAGATGGGGGCGCGGCGGTCACCTCGAGAGGCTCCTACAGCGACGATGCTCTTCTCCGCCGCTAGGAGGGCCTTCTTGAGGCTGTGGACTGTGAGAGTGGTGGGACAGACCGCGAGGAAGTGGTCCCGGACTACACGAAGGGAGTCAGGGAGACGAGTGACTAGAAAGTAGAGAGTGATGTACATGGGGGGAGGGTTCTTGGCGCAGAAGTCAGCAGGAAGCGCAGCGCGGTAGCGGGTGTCACTAGTGCGGAGGTGCGTAATGAGATAAGCGACAGTGGGAAAGGCGGCAAGGTCAGGGAAGAGGAAGGGGAGCATGAGGCGGCTCAGTGCAGTAGTGGCAGGGGAGGAGTAGCGCGCAACTACAGCGTTGTACAAGGTCTGGGCACTCTTGTACTGACTAAAGTGGGCACGCTCAGCAGTAGGCAGGTGGCGACGCACAGCAAGACGTGCAGCAGCATCGCGTGTGGCCCACTTGGAGCGAACAGTGGGGTCAGCATCAGCAGCAGGGGCAGGGACGGCGCCAGAGGTAAGGTCAAAGAGAGAAAGGTCATCTACCCTATCGCACTGCAAGAACAGCTGCAGGTCGTCGACCCAGACCTCTAAGTCAATGGCGCGGCCCTCAGCGTCAAAAGCAAGGACACTAGGGGTAGCCATGACAGCAGTCGACGGTCTCACCAGACAGGACGGGTCGGGCAGCTCAGCAGCACAGCAACACGGCAACACAGCAGCTCGGTCGGCCCAGCAGCAACAGCAGCTCCGTGGGACCAGCGGCTCGGCTCCTCAGGCGACTCGGGCGGCTCGGGCGGCTCGGGTGGCGCAGGCGGCTCGGGCGGCGCAGGCGGCTCGGGCGGCTCGGGCGGCTCGGGCGGCTCAGGCGGCTTGGGCGGCTCGGGCACTCAGCGGCACAGGCGGCTCGTGCGGCTCGGCTCCTCAGCGGCGCAAGCGGCTCGGGTGGCTCGGGTGACGCGGGTGGCACGAGCGGTTGGGTGTCACAGCGGCGTACGGGCGGCGTGGGGCCGGGACGGCGGCGTGCGGCAGGGACGGGTGGCGCACGGGCGGCTGGGAGCGGGGCCGGGACGAGCGACGCACGGGCGGCTTGGGGCCGGGACGGTGGCGAGGGGTCAGGACGGACGGCGCACGGGCGCCGAGGGGCCGGGACGGCTGTGCGCGGCAGGGATGGGCGGCGCACGTGTGGCGTGAGGCCGGGACGGGCGGCGCACGGCGTCGACGGGCCAGAACGGGCGGCGCGACGGCGTCGTGGGGCCTGACGGGCGGCGCACGGGTGGCGCGAGGCCGGGACGGGCGGCACACGGCGCCGACGGGCCGGGATGGGCGCCGCACGAGCGCCTAAGGGTGGCGCGACGGCGGCTCGGGGCCTGACGGGCGGCGCGCGGGCGGCGTGAGGCCTGGACGGGCGGCGCGCGGGCGTCTAGGGGCCGAGACTGGCGGCGCGCAGGCGGCTAAGGGCGGCGCGCGGGCGTCGAAGGGCCAGGACGGGCAGCGCGCGGGCGTCTGTGAGCCGTAGGGTAGGTCGACAGATCGAGAGAGAGAGCCCGGAGCGCGCTCCGGGCAGGAAAAAAAGTTCGAAGTGGTGGGCCCTAAGCACAGTTCCCACAGGGGAACCTGCTCTATACCATGTGAATAATAGAACGAGAATGAATGAACTATGAGTGAAGTGGGTACAAGTACTAACCCTAATTGGGTTGTACCCCCTATGGGATACCCCACTATAGCCTACACAAAAGCATAAGCTATAATGTTCTGACAGTACCCTCCTTATTCATCCGAGCCCGATCGATGGCGTGAATCGGTACTGTGACTCGGTGAGGGTCGGTGCGGTTGGGCGAGCAGGCAGTCTCGTCAGTAGTTGGCCCAACTTCTACTGACTGCTGGCGTTTCCCGGCCTCTGAGACTCCCTCCCCTGCTCTGCTCCGCGGCGCCTCAGCTCCTCTGGGCATTCGCTCTTGCGATGGCTCGGCCTGTTGCAAGCAAAGCAGCGCCCCTTGAACGGTGCGGCAGCTGCATTTGTTGCGACGGCGTGTACAGTGGCGTGCTCGGTCGGTCCCGGAGGGCGATGTCCGTAGTAGGACCCCGGTCTCGGTCGGCGTAGAATGTCGATTTTCTCGGCGAGCGCGAGAATCTCGTTGAAGTTAGAGAGTCCGCGCAGCATGATTTCGTGCGAGATATCCGGCTTCAGCCCTCCGATGTAACGGTCCACCCGCTCCGTTTCGTGCATGTAGCCGACCTGTTCGCAAAGTGCGAGAAAACCGCTTGTATAATCTTGAACCGACTCGAGCTGGCGCCAAGTGCGCAATCTCTGACGCGCCGAAATCGAAGCCGCGATCGGCTCGAAGCGCGCCCGTAGTCCTGCGCACCACGCATCCCACGTGCTGTATTGGGCGGTCTCGCAGAACGAACTCCTGGTGACAGCTGGACCCGTGGGCCCTTCCTCGTGCGACGGTGGCTCGTAGGCGCGTGGCGATGTCACGATGACTCGCCACCAGTCCATGGCGGGGCCCCTTAGCAGCGAAACTGCATACCGGATCTTCGCAGCGTCCGACTCGACGTAGTTTGCGTCGAAGAAGACGTTCATCGTGAAGACCCACGATTGAACCGTCGGACCTCCGCGTTGGCTTGGGTCGAAGCAGGGCGGGCGTTGCGGTTTGAGCGGCATTGGTGCCATAATGGCCTGTTCGCCACTTGTTGCCACAAATTCCACGTGTCGACAGGCTTCCCGGGGCTCCCGCGGGCTTGGTGCAATCTTGTCTCCCCCCATGCCAGGCATCGGCTGGGCGGCGCCATCACTGGCTACGCCTGAGCGCTGTCCCATGTTGTCGTGTTGTGTTGGTGTGCCGGACGAGATGATGATCGGCTCGTCCGATTGTGCAGATGCATTTGTCGGTGCGTCTGGTGTCGCGGGAATGTTCACCGTGGATTGTTGACGGGCGGAGTCACGTTCCGTCGTGAGCGTCGCGATTTCGAGCGCCGAATCTTCTAGTTGACGCACGAGACGATCAAGCTGCTCCTGCGTCAATGTGGCGAGCGTGAAATCGGCCATGGCGGGGGTGTCGGGCAAGCTCAGCGAGAGCCTCGGTCGTGGCCGTGCGTTTTTACGAGAGTGCACTACGAGCGGCGGTGCTGTATCGCTGAGAGACGTCTACCCCCCCCCCAAAAATTGAGATAGTGGAGAAGCGAAAGTGTGGATGCGGTCCAAGAAGAGATCGTAGGCTCTGAACACCAAGTGCTACGAGTGCAATTGAGTGAACGAACGAGAATTGCACTATCGAAGCAAGAATACAATGAGCGAAGGCATGAGCGAATAATATATAGCGAAACTACAGTGGTAACGGTAATGGACTGTGGTTGTCGTGCGACGAGCCTGGGACTGAGGTTGGGAAAGTGTCGAAGCGGAGGCCCGGAGCGCGGGTTACCAGCCGAGCCGTGAGGTCGGGGTGCGATGTGCGAAGATGGCGGGATGATTGTCGATGCGAGGATCGCGAGTGGTAACGGTGCTGACTGAGGTGCTACAGTGATGTACGCGTTGAGCAGGGATGCGAAGTAAGGAAAAGGGATTTTCCTTACATATGGCCTCAATGGCTGCGTTCTGTAGCCATTTCCCTTGGGAGGGAGGTGCGGGGGCGAAGGGAAATGACGAGGGTTCCAAGGCAGTTTCCCCTTCGAATCCCCCCCCCCTCCCGCTACAACCGAAATTTCCAAATTTCGGGTGTAGGGTGCGAAGCTGCTGAAGTTGGGTGTAAATGCCGAAAAATCAGCCACAATTTCCAACTCACAGAAGTTGGGTAAATAGAGCTTCGTGAAATCAGAAAAAGAGCTGAAATTTTGAGAAGGGTTACCACGTAGGAAAAAAGGGTCCCACCCTGCACTCCCTGTTTGGCCTGTTTTTTTTTACCTGTTAGTTTGACGCGTCCCTGTTTGGGCTACTCAAGGGAGGGGCTGTTTGCTTTCCAGGGTTCAAGTGTGGTGTTCCCTAACCCAGCACCTCCCTCCCCCCTCCGTCTCACATCCCGGGCAAGAGCAGTTTTCGAAAGGGGGGGAGGAGGAGGCAAATTTTGCCAGAGAAGGAAGGTGGGGTGGGGAAATAGGCAGCTTCCTACACCCTCATATCCATGAGGGTAAATGGTTGTTCTGTTGCCATTTACCTTCGTTTACGTTCGGAGGGTAAATGGGAGGCTCGGATCCATTTTCCGGGCTGACCGTGCGTTTGATCCAAAAAACGCAGTTGGGGGAAGGTTCCTATTTACCGCCTCCCCCCCCTCTGTCGTGCCTGCAGAACGCAGCCAAGGGCATTTCTAACGGGCCCCCAAAAAATGCTGCCTGGGCATTTTGAGAAACAGCATCGAAATCGGATTGTAGCTGTAGTGCACATTCGGAAAACCGGAGTGGAGGGTTTGGTTGGCATTATGTGGGTGTAGATTGATGGCATCTATCGAAATTTAGGACGTGGGCCCAATCGACTTTGATCGGCTCTGATCGGATCGGTTTGGGTCGGATCGGATTGCTTGTGATCGTTTTTCTCGCGCCGCCCGATCAGAGATGATTTTCCTCGAATGTTTTGCGCTCTTGCATGAAAACTGTCGGCCCATTACCTGGTAGTTGCATCCCAACTTTGGCGATACGGACGAATCTCAGTATCGTGGTAATGTCGCCAACATCATGTCCCAACACACAGTTCTCGCCGATCTGAGTGTTTTCGCAAGGATTTTTGAGACCTCATGGCGAGGCGTGTTACACTTCGCGTATGTCGCCCAGGTCGCCGATCACATGCAATCAAGTGATTGGGGCTGATTGTGTCTGACCGGGTCTGATCGGGCTGTTTGAGGCGGTCGATTGAGTTGGCGCGATCAGCTGATCGCGATCAGCTGATTGCCCCTGATTGCCTGAAATGTGCTTCCCGCCTTCCTCGAAGTTTTCGATCGCCTCTGATCGCACCGATCAAAGTCGATTGGGCCCACGTCCTTAGGGTTTTGCAGAAGATGAAGGCAGTTGCCATGATGGCTCGCGTGATCATATGATTGGCTGGCATATTTGACCAGTCACTTTTGATTGCCCCGAATCACTGATACCCCGCATAGTGCGTGGCCTCGAGGCCGCATGGTGCGGGGGATCAGAAAATGGGCACTTTGCCAGAGAACTCGTTTGGGTGTAGATTCCGGCGGTTGAAAACGCCTGCAGAAAAAGGGGTGTTTGGTTGGCATTTCATTATTGTCAGGCTCGGCGTAGTCCGCTTATATCGAGCCTTGATAGCCTTTGACGCGCTTATCAAAGAAGGTTCCAGGGTGATCGGTTCACTGTAGCCCATACCCCTCGCCCGTTTTTTCATGCCTGCCAAACCGGGCCTTGGTGTTATCTTTCCTTCCGAGCCTCTCAATCAGGCTCGAAAAGGTTCTGCCACCTGTTTTCCCGATCCATTTGGGATGTGCGATCAGAGACCATCTGTTACGAGTGCAATTGAGTGAACGAACGAGAATTGCACTATCGAAGCAAAAGTACAATGAGCGAAGGCATGAGCGAAGGATTATATAGCGAAACAATAGTGGTAACGGTAATGGACTGTGGTTGTCGCGTGTCGAGCCTGGGACTGAGGTTGGGAAAGTTCGAAGCGTAGGCCCGGAGCGCGGGTTACCAGCCGAGCCGTGAGGTCGGGATGCGATGTGCGAAAAGGCGGGATGATGAATGATGCGATGGTCGCGAGTGGTAACGGTGCTGACTGAGGTGCTACAGTGACGTACGCGCTGGGCAGGGACGCGAAGTAAGGAATAGGGAATTTCCTTACACTACCCCCTTCCCCAAGGAGGCCCCTCTTACGAGAGCGCATGGACGTCGCGGAAATTTCGGCTTCGCAGATACTCGGTGAAGACAGGGTGGTTCTCAATTTTATCCAGGGGGACCCAGTTGTCTTCTGTGGGCGTTCGGTCCTTCCAGCGAATTAGGAACTCGATCCTTCGGGCTCCCCGAGGGTCGCGGACGCGGTGGCTGAGGATTTTTTCAGGGGTGATGAGTGGTTCGGTTGGGGGACGTGTCATGCTGGCTGGGCGATTTCGTGGCAGTTGGCTCGTGGATGGGATGTAAGGGCGAAGTAGGCTGACGTGGAATGACGGGCTGACGTACCAGTCAGCGCGGAGGAGGAGGTGGGCGGTGACGGGTGTGATCATGTGGCTGATGCGAAATGGCCCACAATATCGGGGGCGAAGTTTTGGAGTGATGGGCAGGCGAAGGTTCTGAGTGTCGAGTAAAACGAGGTCGTCGGGCTAATAAGTAACGGGTCTGCGATGTCGATCGGCGTTGCGTTTAGCGATGATGTTTGATTTTTTTATTGCTTCTGCTGCCCTGGTCCGTGCTGCTTGCAGAATCTCGGCGAACTGTTGTGCTCGTGGGACGGGGTTGTCGGGATTCGGTGTCATGGGTACTGTTGGGTCCTGTCCGTAATTTAGATAAAACGGCGACTGTTGCGTCGTGGCTGATGGTGCGTTATTGTATGCGAACTCAATGAGTGGCAGTTGCTGTTCCCACGTATTCGGGTCGTCGCACGTGGCTCGAATCAGCTGCTCCATGGTCTGATTTGTCCGTTCCGTCTGTCCGTCGGTTTCGGGGTGATAGGATGAACTGAACTGTAAGCGCGTGCCGAACTGCTGCCACAGGTTCCGCCAGAAGTTGCTGGTGAATTTCGTGTCCCTGTCGCTGATGATCGACGCGGGTATCCCGTGCAGGCGTACGACGGTGGAGATGAATAGTCGGGCGGTTTCTTCGGCTGTGATGGATTTCTTGCATGCTGCGAAATGAGCCATTTTCGTTAGTCGATCGATGACGACCAGGATCGCGTCATTCCCACTCGCCCCAGCTGGTAACCCCGTGACGAAGTCCATCGTCACCTGCTGCCAAGCACGCTTTGGAGGCGGGATGGGTTGTAATTGCCCCGCTGGTCGCTTCCTGCTTGTCTTCATGAGCTGGTAAGTGGGACACGATGCCACGTGTCGTTGCACGTCAGTCAACATTTCTGGCCAGTAGTAGTACCGCTGCAGCTGCTGCCGTGTTTTTTCTACCCCGAAATGTCCCGAGGTAACTCCGTCGTGTGCTTCCTGTAACAGTAGTTCCCGAAGTAACGTGTATCCCGGTACCCAGATGCGGTCGGTTCCAGTTTTTACGTAATAGACTCCTTTTGCCGCTGCGAATTGCTGTGAGTTGCCTCCTGTAAAGAACGGGTCTGTTTGATATCCGTGGGTAAATAGGCCGGTAAGCAGTGGGCTGGTCTGGGCGAGTAGTATCGCGTGGATCTGGGCAGTGGGGCGGGTCAGTGCGTCGGCGATATTCGATGCCCCTTTTTTGTATGTGACCGTATAGTGAAAATTCGACTCGAGGAAATCGAGCCATCGAATCTGTCGTGGGTTGAGGTGGGGCTGTGCGCGGAGGTACTGTAGAGATCGGTGGTCTGTCCGTACTGTCACGTCTGCGCCAGTCAAGTAGCAGCGCCAAACTTTGAATGCATGCACGATCGCGAGCATTTCGCGGTCGTGTATCGGATAATTTCGCTCAGGCGGATGTAGTTTTCGTGATTCGTAGGCGATGGGTTGGAGGCCGTTGCCGAAGTCTAGTAACAGTACAGCTCCGATGGCGATGTCACTTGCGTCGGTAACCACTTCGAAAGGGCGGTGGGGATCAGCGATGCGTAGGACGGGTGGTGAGCAGAGAACATTTTTTAGGGCAGAGAAGGCAGCATGCTCTTTCTCCCCCCACGTAAAAGCGACCCCCTTACGCAGTAAATCAGTTAGTGGGGCTGTTAAACGTGCCATGTCGGGCACGAACCGTCGAACGTAATTAACAAACCCTAAAAAACTCTGTAGTTCCGTGATGTTCGTCGGGGGGCGCCACGCTTTTACCGTGTCCAGCTTCTTTGGGTCAATCTCAACCCCAGCCTCTGAAATGACGTGACCTAAAAACTCTAGCCTATCCCTAAAAAACTCGCACTTGGAGCCCTTGGTGAGCAGCCGATGTTCCTCTAAAACCTTAAAAACTGCTTCAAGATCTGCTAAGTGTTGCTGCTTATCCCGACTGTAAACGAGGATATCGTCGAGGTAAACGATCACGCATTTATCTAAAAGTGGCCTAAATGTGAAACTATGAGCAGAGGAATGAATTGACTAAGTCAGAGTTGGGTACAAATACAACCCTAGCAAACTGTACCCCATATGTGCTACCCCACTATAGCCTACAAACATGCATCAGCTATAATAATCTGACACACCCCCATAGGCAAAGTGGGGGAGAACAAGGGGTCACAAGACCAGTCAAGCAAAGCAAAACAAGCTCAGGGTGGATCACAAAGTCACCACACAGTCCGAGCACAAGAGCAAGGCCAGAGGCCAGTTCACATGCAGGAGTAAAGACATATATATAAAACTAGACAAGCAAGAGCAGGTATATATATGTCAAAGTACAAGTAAAGTCAAGAAGAGAGCAAGTGAGGCAAGACAGGTACAAGACCCAGCTGGGTACAAAAGCGCTGATGGTCGCAAGGCGCAAGTGCCTTGGTGAACACATCAGCAGTGTTGGCCTCAGAGGCCACGTAAGCAAGTCGCAACTGACCACGCTGCTGCAGCTCACGAGCAAGGAAGTAGCGGAGAGCAATGTGCTTCGTTCTGTGCTCCAAGCGCTGCTCTCGACACAAGGCCAACATGGCCTTGTTGTCTACGTACAGCACTGGAGGAGAACGAGGCAGCTCTCCAAGGTCAGTCAGCAGGTAGGTGAGCCAGCGAAGCTCCTGTGCAGCCATGGCCCCGGCGTAGATCTCAGCCTCACAACTGGAGCCGAGAACCGAAGACGAGCGAGTAGACCGCCACGAGACAGAGCCGGAACCAAGGCTGAAGGTGTAACCCTGTGACGACCGCTGCGTAGCCTGGTCGTCAGCCCAAGAAGCGTCTGCGTGCCCAGTAAGGACCACTGGACTCCGCCCTCCAAGCACTAGCCCCATGCCCGACGTACTGCACAGGTAGCGCAATACCCTCTTCGCTGCAGCCATGTGCTCTGGTCGGTGTCTCCCAGGAGCAACATAGCGTGCAAGGATGCTCAGAGGGTATGCAAGGTCAGGTCGAGTGCAGGTCATCAGGTACATGAGGCAGCCAACAAGCTCTGCATACGGACCACTCGACTCTACGGACTCATCCGAAGGCAGAGCTGAGAGTGAGTGGCGAGTAGGCAGAGGAGTGGCCTGAGGCGAGGAGTACGTGAAGCCGAAGCGCTGAAGGACCTGCTGCACCATGTGTGACTGAGTCAGGGTAATGGTGCGGCGTGCTCTGTCCCGAGTGATCTGCAAGCCAAGGTAGCTGCGCAGTTCACCCAGGTCTGTGCACGTGTGTCTCTTCAGCAGCTCGGACTTCACGTAGGCGAGTCCAGCAGTGTCCGGTGTGGCAAAGACCAAGTCGTCGACGTACACGAGGATGTAGAACGGCGGCAGGGAAGTGTCGGTGCGAAGAAACAGCGACGGGTCAGCAGTAGAAGGAGCAAACCCAAGAGCCGCAAGCGTAGTCCTCAGTGTGTCGTGCCACTCACGCGGTGCCTGGCGGAGACCGTAGACTGGCCGTCGGAGGCTCCACTGGGTGCCAGGAGGGAAAGTCCCAGTGAAGCCAGGCGGACAGCGCAGCCAGATCTCCTCGTGCAGGCTACCCTGCAGGAACGCAGTGCTGAAGTCGAGAGAGTGAAGCTCGTAGTCGCGCTGAGCGGCAATGTGCAGCAGCACCCGAAGAGTGGTCATCTTCGGGGTGGGAGAGAAGGTCTGAAAGTAGTCAACTCCCTGCCGCTGACTGAAGCCACGAGCCACGTAACGCGCCTTGAAGACAGGCGGCGAGCCCGGCGGCCGCTTCACCCTGAAGATCCACATGCCACTGACGATGTTCGCCCCAGGAGGGGGAACCGCGTCAACGTAGGTGCCTGTGGACTTCCAGGAAGCCATCTCTGCATCCATAGCTGCCTGCCACTGAGAGGAGTAGGGACCCTCTACGGCCTCCGCGTAAGAACGCGGAGTCGGGATGTCTAGTGCATCCGGGTCTCCCTCAGGGGCTAGCAGTACAGACGCGAGACGAGGTGAAGCAGCGGCTAGACACTGGAACTCCTCCTGCCTGTCCTCTAGGACGTCCGTGCCAAGGGCACACTCACCCCCGACGGACGGAGGACAGGCGGACTCAGACTCAGCGACAAGACGAGCAGCGTAGTCTAGACGACAGCGCGCAGCAAAGTCGACAAGCTCAGTGACAAGGGCAGACGCAGCAGACGACTCGAAGGAAGGGTCAGTGACAGCAGTAGCAAGGAGACGCGTGACAGTAGGACTGGCAGCACGAAGAGAGTCCGACTCCGGGTCGGCAAGAGCAGGAAGAGAGGAAGCAGGAGGAGAAGGCAAAGGGGCACGCAGAGGAGCAGTGGACGGACGCAGTGACATCCGGTGCGTGCCAGGGACAGGAGGAGGACGTTGACGCGACCCGCGACCACTAGCGCGCTCAGTACGAACAGGCGACGCAGGACGAGACGCAGGCTCACGACGCTCAGTAAGACCTCCAGTCGGACCAGCGTAGGGAGAAGGAGCAGGCAAAGGGGAGGCAGGCTGTAGCTGTGGCTGTGACCGGACAGGCTGCGGACCCTCTAAGGAAGGAGGAGGAGGTGTAAGACCAAGAACCTGCTGCAGGAGCGGAACGAAGTACGGTCGAGGCCGCGCGGCGACGCCAGAAACAGCCGGAACAGCACCAGCACCCCCGGCAGGAGCACCCACTCCAGCAGCACCTCCAGCAGAACCACCAGAAGCTCCAGAACCTCCAGCAGCAGCACCAGGAGCACCGTCAGTCGGACCACCAACCGCAGGCTCAGCGCCAACGTCCTCAGCAGGACCAGCTCCAGGAGAACACTCAGACCCAGCAGCTCCAGCACCCACAGGACGAGCACCGCCAGGTCGCGTGGCAGCAGCGCCCTCCGCAGCCGAAGAACCACCAGCACCAGCGGCACGCCTCCAGCGCCGGGCAAACCACTCACGCAGCTCCTGTGGAGAGAGCGGCCCCCGGTGAGACGAAGCACCCCCAGGCACAGCACCTCCAGGCTCGGCACCTCCCGGCTCAGCACCCCCAGGCTCAGTACCCCCAGACACAGCACCCCCAGGCACAGCACCCCCAGGCTCAGCACCCCCAGGCTCAGCACCCCCAGGCCCAGCACCCCCAGACTCCGCACCCCCAGGCTCAGCACCCCTAGACTCCGCACCCCCAGGCTCAGCTCCCGCAGCAGCACCGGAGTCACCAGTGACCTCGACAGGCTCGACCGCGTCTACCTGAGACACACCTGAAGGGGCAGGACCCTGAGGGGGGAGGGGGACTACTGGGGGGGGACCTGGAACCAAGAAGAGGGGGGGGTGGGGGGAGGGACGGAGTGCGGTAGGGGAAGAGGCGGTAGTAGGGTACCGACTCGTCGAACGTGACGTCCTGGGAGGACAGAACACGTCGAGAGGTGGGGTGGTAAAACTGCCACCCAGGGGCGTCGGGGGGGAACCCGAGGAAGACGCAGGGAGAAGCACGAGGGGACAGCTTGTCCGCAGACAGGTCGCGAACAAACGCCCGAGATCCCCAGACCCGGAACGCCGACGCATCGCCAACCTTCCCCGTCCACAACAGAGCTGGGGAGGTCTCCGGTCGAGAGACCCTGGGGTGGAGGTTGATCTGGTGCGCAGCGTACCTGACCGCAAACGGCCACAGAAAATGGGGAGCAGCCGCATGCATCATGGACGTACGAGCGACGTCCATGACCATGCCAATGCGGCGCTCAGCGATCCCATTCTGCTGTGGTGAGTCCGGAAGCGTGAAGGTCTGACGGATGCCTCGCACACGACAGTAGGTACTCAGGAGGGCCGAGGAGAACTCTCCGCCTCTGTCCGAGTGCAGACGCAAGACAGGGAAGTCAGAGCCAAAGCTTCTCCGAAGCTGAAGACGAGCTGCGCGGATCCAGTCGATCAACACCTGAGTGACCTCACCCTTGCTGCGCAAGGGGAAGACTGTGGTGTAACGCGAGTAGTCGTCAACCACTAGCAGGAAGTAGCGCTCCTGACCCTGTCCACGGACGCGGGCTGGGCCCCACACGTCCATGTGAAGCGTCTGCAACGGGGCCTCTGTCGGAGGAAACTGGGAGGAGTGAGGGGCAGCACGCTGGCGCCCCTCGACACAGGGGACACAGGCAGGGCCAGGGCCCGGAGGAAGGGGAGGGAGGGACCGGGGAAGACCAGACACAAGGACCCGCGAGGCCATGCCTCTGAGCCGAAGCAGAGAGGGGTGGCCAAGGCGGTGGTGCCAGAGGAGGGTCTCGTGAGACAGACGACGACACGAACAAGGGGCAGACTCAGGACCAGACCTGGACGCTGCAGCAAACACCTGACCAGACGAAGGGGCCCTACCAGACGCAGTACCTGGAGGAGAAGCAGTGGTCAGTGTGTACAGGCTCGACCCCGGCCGACGTGTAAACGTAGCCAGGTGGCGACCTGTATCCGCCTCCGTACAGTGGGTCACCCGCTGACGAGCAGGGGTGAACTGGTGGACACCTGCATCCTGGAGGTCAGCACCACTCACCAAGTTCGTCGAGAACGAGGGGAGGTAGAGACCAGTCAGGGTGCCAGAGGGGGCCGCCGGACACGGGAGGACAGTGGAGAAGCGAGACAGGACAGGCCCCCCAGAGGGGTCCGCCAGGGACACCGCAACAGGCCGACTCAGCGGCGTGAGAGTGGTGCGGTCCCTAAAGAAGGAGCGAGACGCTCCAGAGTCAAGGGTGAAGGTGTGAGAGGCCGAAGCCGACACAGTACCTGAGAGGGCGGACTCACCAGTACCTGAAAGCACAGACGCACTGGCACCTAGAGCAGCAGCCTCACTAGTACCTGACGCGGCAGTACCAATGCCCGGGTCGGGCGGGAAACACCGGTAACAGTCATCCTCATCACTACCAGTCACAGCATACATAGCAGAGAGAATAGCATCAAAATCAAGATCATAAATAGCTACACCAGCCCTAGACAGCTCTCCCCAGCGGGGGATCTCAGCGGCCTCCGGAAACTGCTGACGCCAGGCGTCGGTCAGGCGGCCAAAGCAGCGACGGGCTGTGTGGGCGCCTCCACACCTCTCCCCTGCACGGTCACCAGTGCGAAGAACGTAGGGGCAGGGACCAAGCGCACCACCGCGCTGACGCTGCAAGTACCACTCACGGAGCTTCTGAGGGCCGGGGACGGTGCGAGAGCGCTGCTGCTGCTGCGGCTGCTGCTGTGGCTGCTGCTGCTGCTGCTGCTGGCGCTGACCACCCCCAGAGCTGCTCCGCTGGGACGAGCCACTCCGACCCCCTCCTCCACCGCCACCCCCGCCTCCACCGCTACCCCCGTCGCCACCGCCACCTCCCCCACCAGGACCGTCGCTCCCACCGCTCCCACCGCCTCCTCCGCTACCACCTCCGCCGCCACCTCCGCCTCCACCGCCGCCACTACTACCTCCACTCCCGCCACCACCCCCTCCGCCACCCCCACTCCCCCCTCCACCCCCACCGCCTCCTCCACCGCCCCCTCTGGCTCCACCCGCTCCCTTGCCCCCCTTGCCCTTGCCAGTGCGGCGTCTGCCACTGGGGGCAGACGCCGCGCCGACCGACTCAAAACCAACGAGGTCGGCCGCAGCGGCAGAGGCGACAGAGGGCAGCAGGGGGGAGGGACCACACCCCTCAAAGATGGGGGTGCGAGGGTCACCCCGAGAGGCCCCTACAGCGACAATACTCTTCTCAGCCGCTAGCAGGGACTCCTCAAGGAGGTCGACAGTGAGAGTGGTGGGACAGACAGAGAGAAACTGGTCCCTAACGACACGAAGGGACTCAGGAAGACGGGTGACGAGAAAGTAGAGAGTGATGTACATGGGAGGAGGGTTCGCAGCGCGGAACTCAGCAGGAAGGGCAGCGCGGTAGCGGGTGTCACTAGCGCGGAGGTGGGTAACGAGGTCAGCGACAGTGGGAAAGGAAGCGAGGTCAGGGAAGAGAAACGGTAGCATGAGGCGGCTAAGGGTAGCGGAGGAAGGGGAGGAGTAGCGCGCAACTACAGCGTCGTACAAGGCCTGAGCGGTCTTGCACTGACTAAAGTGGGCACGCTCAGAGGAAGGGAGGTGGCGACGCACAGCAAGACGTGCAGCAGCATCGCGGGTCGCCCACTTGGAGCGAACGGCAGAGTCAGCATCAGCAGGCGGGGCAGGGACAGCGCCAGAGACAAAGTCAAAGAGAGAGACCTCATCTACCGCATCACACAGTAAGTACAGCTGCAGATCCTCGACCCAGACGGCAAAGTCAATGGCCCTCCCCTCAGCGTCAAAAGTGAGAACATTGGGGGTAGCCATAGCAGCAGCTGAAAGTCTCACCGGGATGGGAGAGTCGGGTAGGTCAGCAGCAGGCGGCTCGGGCTGCTCAGGTACCGGGCGGCTCGGCTACTGCGGGGCGGCTCGGCTACTGCGGGGCGGCTCGGCTGCTGCTGGGCGGCTCGGCTGCTGCTGGGCAGCTCGGCTGCTGCTGGGCGGCTCGGCTGCTGCTGGGCGGCTCGGCTGCTGCTGGGCGGCTCGGCTGCTGCTGGGCGGCTCGGATGCTGCTGGGCGGCTCGGCTGCTGCTGGGCGGCTCGGCTGCAGTGCAGTGGCGGGGCCGGGACAAGGCCGGCGGTAGGGCCGGCGGTAGGGCCAAGTAGGAGCCGGCGGCGGGCCGAGTAGGAGGCCGGCGGCGGGGCCGAGTAGGAGCCGGCGGCGGGGCCGTGTAGGAGGCCGGCGGCGGGCCGAGTAGGAGGCCGGCGGCGGGCCGAGTAGGAGCCGGGGCCGGGCCGTGTAGGAGGCCGGCGGCGGGCCGTGTAGGAGGCCGGCGGCGGAGCCGAGTAGGAGCCGGCGGCGGGGCCGTGTAGGAGGCCGGCGGCGGGCCGAGTAGGAGGCCGGCGGCGGGCCGTGTAGGAGGCCGGCGGCGGAGCCGAGTAGGAGCCGGCGGCGGGGCCGTGTAGGAGGCCGGCGGCGGGCCGAGTAGGAGGCCGGCGGCGGGCCGTGTAGGAGGCCGGCGGCGGAGCCGAGTAGGAGCCGGCGGCGGGGCCGTGTAGGAGGCCGGCGGCGGGCCGAGTAGGAGGCCGGCGGCGGGCCGTGTAGGAGGCCGGCGGCGGGGCCGAGAAGGAGGCCGGCGCGGGGCCGCGTAAGGGGCCGAGTAGGAGCCGGCGGCCCGGGGCCGCGTAAGGGGCTGGCTCGGAGCCGCGTAAGGGGCCGGTGCGGGGCCGCGTAGGAGCCGGCGGCGCAGGGCCGCGTAAGGGGCCAGCGCGGGGCCGCGTAAGGGGCAGGCGGCGGGGCCGCAGGGGAGAGGGCGACCCGAAGGGTCGCTAAAACAAAAAAGGGCGCGCCTCGGGGCGCGCTTCGGTGGGCCCAAAAAAAAAATTCGGTCCTGGAGGGACCTAGCTCTATACCATGTGAAACTATGAGCAGAGGAATGAATTGACTAAGTCAGAGTTGGGTACAAATACAACCCTAGCAAACTGTACCCCATATGTGCTACCCCACTATAGCCTACAAACATGCATCAGCTATAATAATCTGACACTAAATGCCTCGTTCATGGTCATCTGAAAAGTCGCAGGCGCGTTCGTCAACCCGAAGGGCATTACTGTATACTCGAATGACCCGTACCTAGTCCTAAATGCTGTTTTTGCGCAGTCCGATGGTTCGACGCGAATCTGATGGTAACCTCCCCGTAAATCTATTTTCGAAAAGACACGTGCTGTTCGCACTTGGTCAATCAGTTCGTCGGCGCGGGGGATGGGGTATCGCGATTTGACTGTTACTCGGTTAAGCGCTCGGTAGTCGATGCACATGCGAAAACCTCCGTCTTTTTTCGGTGTGAACAGTATGGGTGCGGCGAACGGTGACGAGCTCGGTCGAATGAACTGCTTCTCTAACAGGTAATCTAACTGCTTCCTTAACTCGTCGAGCTCGGGCTGTGTCAGTCGAAATTGCCGCTGTACTGTTGGCTGTGCCCCCGGTTCTAGCTCGATCCTATGGTCGTGCGCTCGCTGAGGTGGCAGTCCCTGTGGTAAATCATCCGGAAATATCCCCGGGAACCGTTTCAGTAGTGCCTGTAATTCGGTCGGTACGGCTGCTAGCAGTTTCTGTAAATCATTCTGCTGCTCGTCTTTTTCTACCACTGCGACATCCACTGCGTACACGTCAGCTCCAGCAGCGACAGCCCGTTTCATCGCGATGGCGTTGACCTGGACTGTCGAAGATTCGGGTGGCCGCCAGCGAGGTAGGACGACCCAGTTACCGCTACTTCGCACTGTGCAGCTCCCCGTCGTCCAGTCGATCCGTGGGTTATACCGTCGCAGCCAATCACGTCCCAGTAAAATGTCGTGCCTATCCAGCGTCGTTGCGAGCATTTCCTGTGTAAACCCGAAGTTTCCCCCGCAGCGGACTTTTACTCGCTCCACTTTTTCTCGTATGGCCAATGGCGTGCCGTCGACTAAGCGTGCATCTATCTCAGGTAAACATCGGTTAAGTGTTAACTGTAATTTCCGTGCGGTTGCAGTATTAACTAAGCTGTGACTTGCTCCTCCGTCAATGAAGATTTTCACTGCTGCTCCCTGTATTTTCCCGTAGATCAGTACCGGGCAATCCGTCGCTGTACCCTCCTTATTCATCCGAGCCCGATCGATGGCGTGAATCGGTACTGTGACTCGGTGAGGGTCGGTGTGGTTGGGCGAGCAGGCAGTCTCGTCAGTAGTTGGCCCAACTTCTACTGACTGCTGGCGTTTCCCTGCCTCTGAGACTCCTTCCCCTGCTCTGCTCCTCGACGCCTCAGCTCCTCTGGACATTCGTGTGAAAATATTAGGTGTGGGGCCTAGGCTTAGTAGCCTAGGCCCACACTAGGAGATAGGTAAGTTCGAGTGGGTTAGGTGAGAGTCGAGAAATTGGAAGGGAAGTGAAGTGACTAGCAAGAGTTGGGATACAAGTACATTGCCCTAAATTGGGTTGTACTCATTACAGAGTACCCCACTGCAGGCTAGACAGCAAATATATTCTGACACACCCCCATAACCAAAGTGGGGTGAAATCAGCAGAGCAGGCAAAGCAGTACAAGCTCAGGGTGGATCACAATGTCACCACACATTCTGAGCACAAGTTCAAGAAGCAATAGTTAAAGTGCACAATTATCAGCAAAGCTAGTGGTGGTCACAACGGGCAGGTGAGGAGGAGGAGGGAGAGTGAGAGGAGAGGAGATGGGAGGCGACTGCTGAAGCTGCAGACACACGGGCAACAGGAGCGGCTGGCACAGTGGCTACCGGGACAGCGCCCCGGACTACTGGAGTAACTGGCTCGGCGGCTACGAAGAGCGGCAGGAGCAACGGACCCACGGGCGACAGGCGCAGCAGGCTCACTGGGCTACCAGGACAGCGCCCCGGACTACAGGTGCTGCGGACTACAAGACGGCAGCCTCCGCTCAACCTCCCACAAACAGTCCCACCCCCCTGACACACACCCGCTGCTACACCCCTAGCTCCACTCCCACGCACCCCCCTTAAACCCTAAACCCCAGTCTCCCACACAACCACCCCCCTCAGCGACAGCTGCAGCAGTGGGAGACGACGGAGGAGGAGAAGGAAGGGGCGACACAAACGGAGCACCCCCACACCCGCAAACGGGGGGGGGGGGACAGTGCGCACGAGGGCGCAGACAGTAGCAGAGCGCACGGGGGCGCGAGCACGAGACACGGGCAGCAACAGGCACGGGCAGCACAGGCACGGGCAGCACAGGCACGGGCAGCACAGGCACGGGCAGCAACAGGCACAGGCAGCACAGGCACGGGCAGCACAGGCACGGGCAGCACAGGCACCGGCAGCACAGGCACGGGCAGCAACAGGCACGGGCAGCACGGGCACGGGCAGCACAGGCACGGGCAGCAACAGGCACGGGCAGCACAGGCACGGGCAGCAACAGGCACGGGCAGCACAGGCACGGGCAGCACAGGCACGGGCAGCAACAGGCACGGGCAGCACAGGCACGGGCAGCACAGGCACGGGCAGCAACAGGCACAGGCAGCACAGGCACGGGCAGCACAGGCACGGGCAGCACAGGCACGGGCAGCACAGGCACGGGCAGCAACAGGCACGGGCAGCACAGGCACGGGCAGCACAGGCACGGGCAGCACAGGCACGGGCAGCAACAGGCACGGGCAGCACAGGCACGGGCAGCACAGGCACGGGCAGCACAGGCACGGGCAGCAACAGGCACAGGCAGCACAGGCACGGGCAGCACAGGCACGGGCAGCACAGGCACGGGCAGCACAGGCACGGGCAGCAACAGGCACGGGCAGCACAGGCACGGGCAGCACAGGCACGGGCAGCACAGGCATGGGCAGCACAGGCACGGGCAGCACAGGCACGGGCAGCAACAGGCACGGGCAGCAACAGGCACAGGCAGCACAGGCACGGGCAGCACAGGCACGGGCAGCACAGGCACGGGCAGCACAGGCACGGGCAGCACAAGGCGTACCGGGTCCAGGGGCGGCTTCTGGGGTCCAGGGGCGGCACCTGCAGCTGGGCGGCGGTAGCTGCTGCGGCAGAGCGGCGGCGGCTGCTGCTGCTGATAGAGCGGCGGCTGCTGCTGCTGGGTCGGTGGCGGCAGCTGCTGCAGGTCTGGCGGCGGCTGCTGCTGCAGACTCTGGCGGCGGCTGCTGCTGTAGACTCTGGCGGCGGCTGCTGCTGCAGGCTCTGGCGGCGGCTGCTGCTGCAGGCCCTGGCGGCGGCTGCTGCTGAAGACCCTGGCGGCGGCTGCTGCTGAAGACCCTGGCGGCGGCTGCTGCAGCAGGCTCTGGCGGCGGCTGCTGCTGCAGTCCCTGGCGGCGGCTGCTGCTGTAGGCCTGGCGGCGGCTGCTGCTGCAGGGCGGCGGCGGCTGCTGCTGCAGGAACTGACGGCGCCCCGCGGGTCCCGCATGGGGCGTCGCGACGAGCAGGGGCGACGCCCCGCGGGTCCCGCACGGACGTCGCGACGAGCAGGGTGACGCCGCGCGGGTCCCGCACGGGCGTCGCGACGAGCAGCGGGGAGGGCAGCGCGCAGGCCCCCCGAGGGCGCTTCGAAGGACGGGAAAACCGCCGCGCGCCCCGAGCGCACGGCAGGAAGAAGGACTGCAGCGGAAGCATAGGGGCCCTCTGGTCAAGGTAGAACGGGCTCTGATAACATGTGAAAATATTAGGTGTGGGGCCTAGGCTTAGTAGCCTAGGCCCACACTAGGAGATAGGTAAGTTCGAGTGGGTTAGGTGAGAGTCGAGAAATTGGAAGGGAAGTGAAGTGACTAGCAAGAGTTGGGATACAAGTACATTGCCCTAAATTGGGTTGTACTCATTACAGAGTACCCCACTGCAGGCTAGACAGCAAATATATTCTGACAATTCGCTCTTGCGATGGCCCGGCCGGTTGCAAGCAAAGCAGCGCCCTCTAAATGGCGTGGCAGCTGCATTCGTTGCGACGGCATGTACAGTGGCGTGCTCGATCGGTCCCCGAGGGCGATGTCCGAAATAGGACCCCGGTCTCGGTCGGCGTAGGATATCGATTTTCTCGGCGAGCGCGAGGATTTCGTTGAAATTCGATAGCCCGCGTAGCATTATCTCGTGCGATATGTCCGGCTTCAGCCCTCCGACGTAACGGTCCACCCGCTCCGCCTCGTGCATGTAGCCGACCTGTTCGCAAAGTGCGAGAAAACCGCTGGTGTAGTCTTGAACCGACCCGAGCTGGCGCCAAGTGCGCAGTTTCTGACGCGCCGAAATCGAAGCCGCGATCGGCTCAAAACGCGCCCGAAGCCCTGCGCACCACGCATCCCACGTGCTGTATTGGGCTGTTTCGCAGAACGAACTCCAGGTGACAGCTGGACCCGAGGGCCCTTCCTCGTGCGACGGTGGCTCGTAGGCGCGTGGCGACGTCACGATGACTCGCCACCAGTCCATGGCGGGGCCCCTGAGTAGTGAAACCGCATACCGAATCTTGGCGGCGTCCGACTCGACGTAGTTGGCGTCGAAAAACACATTCATCGTGAAGACCCAAGATTGAACTGTCGGGCCGCCGCGTTGGCTTGGGTCGAAGCAGGGCGGGCGTTGCGGCTTGAGTGGCATTGGGGCCATCATGGCGTTTTCACCACTTGTCGTCGCAAACTCCACGTGCCGACGGGCTTCTCGGGGCTCCCGTGGGCTTAGCGTGCTCCTGTTCCCTCCCATGCCGGGCATCGGTTGGGCTGCGCCGTCACTGGCTGCGCCTGAGCGCTGTCCCGTGCTGTTGTGTTGCGTTGGTGTGCCGGATGAAATGATAATCGGCTCCTCCGAATGTACAGAGACATTGGTTGGTGCGTGGGATGTTGTCGGAGCATTCACCGTTGACTGTTGACGGGCGGAGTCACGTTCCGCCGTGAGCGTCGCGATTTCAAGCGCCGAATCCTCCAATTGCCGCACGAGACGATCGAGTTGCTCCTGCGTCAACGTGGCGAGATTGAGGTCGGCCATGGCGGGGGTGTCGGGCAAGCTCAGCGAGAGCCTCGGTCGTGGCCGTGCGTGCTTGCGAGAGAGCACTACGAGCGGCGGTGCTGTGTCGCTGAGAGACGTCTACCCCCCCCAAAAATTGAGATAGTGGGAAGCGAAGGTGTGGATGCGGTCCGAGATGAGATCGTAGGCTCTGAATACCAAGTGTTACGAGTGCAATTGAGTGAACGAACGAGAATTGCACTATCGAAGCAAAAGTACAATGAGCGAAGGCATGAGCGAAGGATTATATAGCGAAACAATAGTGGTAACGGTAATGGACTGTGGTTGTCGCGCGTCGAGCCTGGGACTGAGGTTGGGAAAGTTCAAAGCGTAGGCCCGGAGCGCGGGTTACCAGCCGAGCCGTGAGGTCGGGATGCGATGTGCGAAAAGGCGGGATGATGAATGATGCGATGGTCGCGAGTGGTAACGGTGCTGACTGAGGTGCTACAGTGACGTACGCGCTGGGCAGGGACGCGAAGTAAGGAAAAGGGAATTTCCTTACACCATCCAACCAAACAAAAATCAGGCATGGCTGACGCACAAGCAGCATAAACTTCGGAAAGTTAGAACCTCGTAAAATAATTACGTTTCTAGATTCTTTTGTTGTCAGGGCTCAGGAAGACGGGAGCGCCTTGCTCCTCTCCCGTGGTTTCGGACTTCGTCAGTTTCTGGTCCTCGTGTTGCTACGAAGTCGTCAAGGCTGTGTGCCATTTTTTTGAGTTTTTGGAATTCTTGAATTTCACGTTTCCTCAAACGTCCTCGTATATTTCCGGTGGGTTCTTGCTTGCGTTGAGATCCCAAATTACTGTACGATCTTCTAGCAATTTTGGGGTTGTTGATCCGCACCTTCGAAGCCATAAGATTTAGGTCAAGGTTAGAGTTCAAGGTTAGTGTAAAAGGTTAGAGTCAAGGTTCGCATTCAGGTTAGGTTCCAGGTTGAGTTCGTTGCAGAAATGGCGGAGGAGGACGAGTTCGGATTGGACGATCAGGAGATGGTGGATTTTGACGCTTCGGACTACGAGCTTGATTCTGAGGAATCGGAGGGGCAGGAAAAAGCGGAGGAGGAGGGGGAGAGAGAGGGAAGAACCGCAGTATTTGCAGCTACATCGAAACCGGCTGGCGGCGATGTTAATCCGGTCACGACTGTGAGGGGAAAGACGACGACTGATTCGGAAATTCTCAAGGATTCGACGGTTTCGAGAACTAATATTGCGGTTTCGTCAGAGCAGCGGGACGCGGATGCGTCAGGAAGGCCGGATTTGACGAATACGCAAACGGAAACGGAAAGTTCGGCGCAACAGATTCGTGGTCCGGAGCCGTTGCAGCCACGCGAAAAGCCGGGGGTTCGTTCTGGTGAATTCTCCGAATTGAGGAAAGGTTCAGGCAGACACCCGACGGCTGCGGAAGCCAGGAAAACTGCTGCTGCTGCTGCTGCTGCTGCTGCTGCTGCTGCTGCTGCTGCTGCTTCTGTTTCTGCCGTTGGAGACGGCAAGGTTCAGGAGCGGTCAGGGGACTGGGAGGACGGTGAACTTCACGATCCCGCTAATTCCGCCGTCGATCTCGGCGCTGATCGCGGCGCTGCTGCAGACATGGTGATTAACCTGGAAGCCCATCCGCCTCACTCACTTAGGTCGCATCATCCTCCAGCCTTTCTCCATCGATACCATTCACGCCGACCCTTATCTTACTGTCGATCGCACAGATATCCTATTTTTTAGTCGAAATAGACTCGCATCTTCCTCCAGCCTTTCTCCATCGATACCATTCACACCGACCCTTACCGAACTGTCGATCGCACAGATACCGCTCGGCCGTTCCCGCGTAGGGCATCGTTCTAGGGGGGTAAACCTAATATTGCATCGCGTTACACAGTTTTGGGAGTTTTCCTCCAGAAAAAGTGCCGCGTTGGTCTCAGAACAAGCCAGCGCGATGTCTCTTTCCAGCGCATTTTCACTCTTTCCGCCCAGCATGCCGTTTATCCTGACTCGCTATAACGTTCGTTTCGACACAGTCTAGTGTTATCCCGTGTTAAAGCGAGAAATGGAGCGTAACACCCCAAGTGACGGGATTGCTTGGCAAGGCTTCAACGGATTACTCACAGAAGAAAACGGATTCGATTAGGCGCCTTATTAACGGACGCGACGGCTTGACAGAGTGCTTGACGGGAAACCGAGCTCGACAGAAGAAGCGAAGCCATGCCGATTATATATTTCCATGCCTTTTCTTTTCCCAAAGAAGTGTCCGATTCGCACTAGCTTCGAGCGTGTGAGCGAAACGATAGTTATAGGGCGTGAGGATGATGGGGGGAAGGGGGGAGTCAAAGGGAGAGAGGGAGATAGTGCAACGTTACTGGTAAAGTGGAGGGAGATGGGGATATGGGAGCGTGGGGAGGAGGAGGGGGGGGGGGAGTGTGATGGGAAACTTGTGGAGGAACTGGAAGGTGATTGTTGGTGATGCGGGAAAGAGGAAGAAGAGGAAGAATAGGGAGAAGGGACAGGTTATTGTGGGTTGGGCGAGTTGGGGGTCAGGCATATGAGTCGGTGGCTACGCGTTTGGTCGGGTGATGAGACATGGGAAGTCGGATCGTGGTGGAGTGCGGGGAGGGGTGTGTGGCTTGGATGGTTTGGAATTCAGATGTTGGATGGGGGACGCAGCGGTGTTGATGCAACGTTATTGGGTGCGTGTGTGTGTGTGTGAAGGTGGGATGGAGGGAAGAAGTAAGGGCAGCAGGCAGAGGGAGACACGGCATGTGGCTTGGAGGGGTGGAGTGTAACGGAATAGGGAGAGCGCGAGGTTGTGCGCGTGAGTGCGTGTGAGGGAGCAAGGAGGGAAGAAGAGAGTGAGAGAGAGCGGGTGGGGCATATAGAGAAGAGAGAGTGGGTGTGTGTGAGAGAGGCGAGTGCACAGGAAGGGTAGCGTGGCAAGGAGGAGGGAGATGGGTAGGCAGACTTTCTGGATCTTGCATGGCATCTGCTGCAGCTGGTAGCTCGTCCTTGGGTTTTCCAGGACCTTTCCAGGATCTTTCCAGGACCTTTCCAGGACCTTTCCAGGATTTTCCTGGATCTTGCCCAGGCTGGGTTCCACACTCTACCATTCCACAGTCTACCATGCTACTCTCTTCCATTTCACATTTTCCTGATTCCTCACTCTACCATCCCAGTCACCATTATTCATTCTACCATGCCACATTCCGCCGTTCATGCCACTTTGCACTGTTCCACACTCGCACCATTTCATCTCACCCCATCTAGTACTATCGCGTCCTTCCCAAACGGCACTCATTCTGCGTCCAAAATTCCCTTATTCTGTTAGTGCCTGTCTCCTCTCGCATGTATACCCCCCTGGCTCTCACGAGTATTTTCAGCACTCCTTGTTCTGTGCCCCATTGTAGTAGCGCGCCGAGCATTACATCTTGTTCTGTTCAAAACCCTTCCCTGCCTTTTTCGTCGCTTTTAAGTAGGCTGGGAGGTCGGCTGGTGAGTTTCTTTTGCTCAGTGTTATCTCCTTGCGAGGGCTGGGGGTGGCTTGGATGGCAGCTGGATAGGACCAGCGTTAAAGGGGCAACGGCTGACACACACGAAGAGGATCAGGAGCAGGGAGATTTGGTGCTGGAAGCAGAAGAGGAGGAGGAGGAGGGGGAGGAGGAGGAGGATGAGGGGAGAGAGCATTGGAGGTCCAGTAACAGGCGTCGGGAGAGTCGGCAAGAGAGGTTTATTGATGGGCCCGAAAGGGAGAGAGAAAGGGAGAGGGAGAGGGAGATGGAGGGCAGGGGGGGGAGAGAAAGGGGAAGGGAGTGGGAGTTGGAGAGGGAGAGGGAAGGGGAGAAGGAGAGGGAGAGGGTGAAGGAGAAGGAGACGGAGAGGGAGAGGGAGAAAGAGAGGGAAAAGGGGAAGCGGAGGGACATGGAGGATGGGGAGATGGAGGAGCAAGGGAGGTCAGAAGAGAGAGAGCAGCAGCAGCAGCAGCAGCAGCAGCAGCAGCAGCAGCAGCAGAGGGTAGGGGAGAAGGGGAGAGATGGGAGGGGAGCGGAAACTGGTGGGGAGAAACGGAGGAGGCTGGAGGCTGAACGGTGAGTGCTGCTGCTTGCGTGCTACTGCCCCTGTGCCACCACCCACTGAAGGGAGATTGCAGCCTGTGCGCTCTGTTTGTCTCCATCCCATGCAACCCCCACATCAGCCCCACGGTCTGTGATCCGAGGTGACTTTTGAGTCGACTCAAAAGATGACTTTTGACTTTTGAGGCGCGTCAAATGTCAACCCCTACACCAGCCCCACGATCTCTGATCCGCCTGAGGACTTGTTTTTCTTGTCCCCTTTGCCTCTTGCAGGTCTCTCCCCCTTCTGCGTGGGCATTCGGGGTCCCCCAATCCCTTGCTCCCCACAGGCCCACCTCCCTGGCCCCTCCACTCAACCCGCCTATCCGCTCCTTCCCTTCAGCAGCAGCGCTTACAGCAGCAGCAGCATCAGCAGCTTCAGCAGCAGCAGCAGCAGCAGTTTCATCTCCTCCCTCCCCGCGTTTCTTCCTCTGCCCCTATTGGCGCCTCAGCAGCAGCAGCAGCAGCGGCACTCCGTCTTACCACTCACCACCCCTTGGATCACCGCTCCCTGCCTCTCCAACCCAATGGTTTGCCATACATCAACGCCCCAACGCCTTTCTCCCAGAACCCTATGCGTTCCGTACAGCAGCAAGCGGATGTTTTGCGTGGTGGCGGTGCTGGTGGCGGTGCTGGTAATGGTGCTGGTGGTGGGGGTGGTGGGGGTGGTGGGGGTGGTGGGGGTGTTGTGATGCCATTTGATGAGCTTAATAAGGTGCATGGGGGGTTGCAGGGACCGCATGGGGGGGCCATGCACTCCGGGGTGCTTTTTATCATGCATCCCAGTAGCATGCATGCTGCTGCTGGTGCTGCCATGCGTCCCACAGGTGGTATGGTGAACCTGGCTGGGCCTATACCTCACGTTGGTGCCAATGATCCTGCCAGTGCCTTGCGCCCCCCCATTCATGGGATTCACTCCTCTTCACACGCGCACGGGCACGCACATGTGCACACTCACGGGCATGTGCATGCACAAGCGCAAGCGGTGGCAGCGGTGGCGGCAGCGGCTGCAGCGGCAGCAACAACAGGACAGGGGTTTCCTCCTCCCAGAACAAGCATGGCACAGCAACAGCAGCAGCAGCAGCAGCAGCAGCAGCAGCAGCAACAGAAGCAGCAGCAGCAGCAGCAGCAACAGAAACAGCAGCAGCAGCAACAGCAGCAGCAACAGCAACAGCAGCAGCAGCAGCAGCAGCAGCAGCGGCAGCACGTACCTGCTCCTGACGTTGTCTTTCTGATGCGAGGTTCTGGCCCTTTGATTCTAAATCAGGTGTGTAGTCCTGACTCATATTAGAAGGGCAGCAGCAATGTATGCAGCCCCTCCTGACGTTGTTCTTCTTGTGCGGGGTTCTGACCGGTTGGGTTTAAATCAGGTGTGTACGCGTCACGTTTTGAGTTGATTCAAGTCACACTCTTGTTCAGAAGTGTACGCGTCACGTTTGCCCGTGCTGGTTCCTGAGTGTACTTAGAATCATCTTTGGCTCTGTCTCTCTTGATCAGGCTTGTATGTATGTGCACCGCACTTCTACCTCCTTGCTACTTCCTGTCTTCCCACTCTCACCTCCTCTCACCTCCTCGCACCTCCTTGCACCTTTTTCCCCCCTCTTCCCCCCCTCTCTCTTCCGCCATTTCCCCCACCGTTCCTCCCAGCAGCGTCCCCCACTGCACGCCCTAGAACCACCCGACCGCCTTCCGCCCCATGCCTTTCCAGGCCCTCCCCCCGTCCCCATGCACCCGCCGCTTCTCCCCCTCCACCTCTCCCCCTCCCCGGCCCACCCCTCTCGTGCTGCTGCCTCTGCTGCTGCTGCAGCAGCTGCGTTAAGAGGGGGGGGAACAGTGGGGGCGGATCGAGGGGGAGGAGGGCGAGGAGGAGGACGAGGAGGGGAAGGAGGAGAAAGAGCGCTGTTAGGTGAGCAAATGATTCGTGTGAGTCTGGTGGGAGTTTGTGGTGTGACAAGGAAGGTACCCCTCAGTCCTCTCTCTCCTTTCATGTTCCCCTGTTTCACCTTTTCTCCTCTCAGGTTTCCCCCTCATTTTTCCTTCACCCTTCTCTCGTTTCCCCCTTTGCACCCTCTGGGTACCTTCCTTGCCTCTACCCTTATTTCAGGAGGAGGTTTCGCAGCCGTTTCTATAAGTTTAGGTTCTACAGCATCTGGTTACCACTTGCAGCAGCAGGTGCAGCAGCAAGAGCGGCAGAGGCAGGTGCATGAGCAGCAGCAGCAGCAGCAGCAGCTAAAACAGCAGGAGCAGGAGCAATTGCAGCGGAATCTGCAACAGCAACACAGGGCAATTCAGCAGCAGCAGCAGCAACAAGTGCATGGTCCCTTGGATGCACAGCGGCAGTTCATGCAGCAGCAGCAGATGCAGAAGGATCAAGTAGCCCAGTTCATGCACATGCAGCATCAAAGGGAGGTGCAGCATCAGCAGCAGCAGCAGCAAAGGCAGCTGGAGCAGGAGCAGCAGCAACGGAATCTGCACCAACAGCAGCAAAGGCCCTCGCAGCAGCAGCAGCAGCAGCAGCAGTGGGAGGGCGTGTTGGGCGGAGGAAATGCAAACGCGGCTATCTTGGCTGGTGTACGTCCATCCAGCACAGCTCACTCCACCGGATTCCACCCATCCACCACCCTAACTAACCCAGCCAACCAATCCAAACCGGTTACCCCGCCTTCCCAAGCTCATCCGGCAATCCACGCACTCCCTTCTGCCCCAGGTATTCCAGGAAGCAACCCCGAAGGTCGGTTCCTGAACACACCACCTGCCGTTCCTCTCCGTGTCTCCCTCCCTGCCTCTGCTGCAATGCCAGTGGTGCGAGTACGCTCCCCACCCGCCTTGCTCCATGACCTGTCCCCCCGACCGAGTTTCGACCGGCCGCTGAGCTCGCATCACCGCGATGTGGCTCCAGGGGGGGCTAAGTTCGAAATGCCCCGAAGTTTAAGCCTGCAGCGTGACTCCTTGCGTCATCATCGTGAGAGCTTGCACCACCACCACCATGACATGCCGCTTCCACGGCCAAGCTTCGATGACCCGCCGCGGAGCATGCGTGATCGTGACGTGGTGGCTCCGCGGGCCAAGTTTGACGTCAAGTTTGACATGCCCCGAAGCTTGAGCACGCAACATGACTTGTCGCCACGGCCGATCGAAGAGACCCCACCGAGCCTGCTGCTTCATCATCATCATCATGACTTGCCGTCGCGGGCTAAGCTTGAGACGCCTCGAAGTTTAAACCCAAGCTTGCAACGAGACGCCTTGCACCGTAATCCCACATCGCCACGACGTAGTGTAGAGACCCCACTGAGCCTGCATCACCATCATGACTTGGCGCAGCGGGTTCAAACTGAGATGTCCCGAAACCTAAGCTTGCATCGGGAGAAGACATTAGGTTGGGGTACTGGTGTTGACGTTCCAGGGAGGGACGTGGGGGGAGTGGTGCAGAGGGGGGTGTTGGATGGGAGGGGTGGGCGAGGGGAGTGGATGGGGGAGGGCGGAAGGGGGAGGGGAGAGGGCAGGGGAGGGGAGATGGGAGGGAGGAGAGTGGAAGTGAGGGGAGAAGGAAGAGGATGGGTGGAAAGAGGAGGAGAATTTGAGGGGAGAGGAAGGGATGTGGTTGGGAGAGGAGGGGAAGGGGGGGAAAGAGGAGGGGACTACAGGGATAGAGGAGGGGAATATGGGGGAAGCGGAGGAGATGTGTATCGTCCACTGGGTAAAGAGGAGCGGGGGATTTTGTCTGCTTGGGGGGAAAGGGATGTGGGATTGAGGGAAAGGCCATTAGCTAGAGAGAATGACAGGAGGGATTGGGAGAGGGAGAGGGAGAGGGAGAGGGAGAGGGGTAGAGATAGGGATGGAAGGAGAGAAATAGAGGGGGATAGGAAAAGGCATAGATCATCGTGGGGTGACAGGGAGTTGGAAAAGGTGGAGAGAGGTGAGGTGCAGGAGCAGTGGGAGCAGCAGCAGCGGCAGAAGGAATTGCAGCTGAGGCAGCAGCTTCAGCTGCAACTGCAGCAGAATCAAGTGAAGAGACCTTCGGCTCCTGATGCTGCTTCTGCTGCTCATGCCGGCGCCAGTGGTGCCGGTGGTGCCGGTGGTGCCAGTCATGCCGGTGGTGCCGGTGGTGCTGATGGTGCTAGTGCTAGTCGTCCTCTGCTTCCTCCACCTGCTGTTCCTCCCGCTCCTGCCCCTGCCCCTGCTCCTGCTGGTCCTTCTCCTGTGCCACCTGCTGTTCCTCCTCCTGCTCCCCCCCCTGCTCCTGCCCCTCCTGCTCCTGCTCCTGCTCCTGCTTCCTCTGCTCCTGCTCCTGCTTCCTCTGCTCCTGCTGATGCTGCTGCTTCCGCGCCCCACAGAAGGCAGGTGATAAGGGCCATGGGAAGGGGTGTAGAAGAATCATTGCAGCAAACCGTGCAAGGCAGAGGAAGAGGCAGAGGCATGGGAGGTGGAGTCGGTCAGTTGCCTCATGGTGAATCAGGGGGGCAAGCAGCGGGGCAAAGAGGGGAAGAAAGGGTGGGGCAAACAGTGGGGCAAAAAGAGGCAAGAGCAGTGGGTCAAGCTGCGGGGGAGACAGGGGAGAGAATGGGGGAGAGAAGAGGGGGGTATGTTGAGGCGAAAGCAGGGGAGGGGATGGTGAGTGGAGCGATCCGTGGCAGAGAGGAGCGATCCGTGGCAACAGGAGCTGCGGCAGGGGGAGCAGCGGCAGGGGGAGCAGCGGCAGTGGGAGCAGCGGCAGGGGGAGCAGCGGCAGTGGGAGGAGAAGGAGCAGCAGCAGCACCAAGCAGGGGGGCTGCAACAGTAGTAAGAGGGGGAGCAGAGGTAGCAGGGATTTCTGCACCTGGGATGGGGTCTGGAAGAGTGAAAGCAGCAGAGGCAGCAGGGGTTCATGCACCTGGGACCCCACCTGCACCTGCAGCAGCAGCAGCAGCAACTGCAGGGGCAGCGGGTCGTGGGATGGAGGGAGGCCGATTTCGGCTGAAACGAGATGGCTACACCAGCACTGCTGCTCCCGCTGCTTCTCCTGCTTCTGCTCCTGCTGCTGCTTCTTCTTCTGCTCCTGCTGCTGCTGCTGCTTCTGCTGCTGCTGGTAGAGGGACAGGAGCAAATCGGAATGGCAGCGTGAAGGTTGCAGGCAGCACTGCCGCTGGAGTGGCGAGCGGGAGAAGCACAATGGGATCCGGTCCGGGTGTCAACGGCACAGGTGCAATCAGTGCTGGTGCGCATGGTGTGGCTAATGCTGCGGCTAATGCTGCTGCTGGTGATGTGGCTGCTGGAGCAGTCAAGAAGGGCAGCAGTGGAGCAGCAGCAGCAGCAGCAGCAGCAGCAGCAGCAGCAGCAGCAGGTTCAGCAGCAGCAGGATCAGCCGCTGCAGGCCCCGAGGGTCCCACTTCTGTGGTGGACCTATCCTCATCACAACTCAAATCCCAGTGAGTGCACAGCATCGCTTACAAATGGTTCGAAATGGTCCGTCTCGTTCCCCCTTCCCCCCCCCCCCCCCCACCTCCCCCCTTCCTTATTATTTCCACTTTTGTCTCACGCACAACCTATCCCCTTTGTTTTTGCACTAGTGCTACGGGTTGGGAGTCGTTCCCTTCACCATTGCGGGGCAAACCATCATCTGGTGCCTCCAGCAATGAATTCCCCTTCGCTACTCTGAGTCGACTCAAAAGTCAACGTGCTACGGGTGGAGAGTCGTTCTCTTCACCATTCCGGGGCAAACTGTCGTCGAGTGCCTTCAGCGAAGAATTTCCCTTCTCTACTCCCCCCTCCTCCTCTCCGTTCCCGTTCCATCGTGTGACTGTGTCTTACACTCAGAATGCTGCAGGTGCGGGGCCTTCCCGCTACCACCTCTGTGCAAAAAATCATCAGTGCCTCGGGCAAAGAAAACCTCGTTCTCACTACCTCTCCTCTCCCTTCTCGCTCCTCCGTGCGCCTGTGTCTTACCCTCAGAGTGCTACGTGTGGGGGGCCTTCCTGCAACCACCCCTGTGCAAACCATCATCACCGCTTTCAGCAAAGTCGGCAGGGTTGGGGTGAGTGAATCCTGTCTTGCCCCACTCTGCCCATGCCCTGGTATGTTGTCCCCGGGCAAATGTTTTTTTCTGGTATTCCCTATCACTCTCGCTTCCTGCGTCTGCCCCCCTGCCTCCCGTTTTCCCCTTCCCCCTCCACCCCCCCCCCCCCCCCCCCCTCCCCCTCCGCCTCCCCCCCTCTCCCCTCTTCCCTGCCCTCTCCTGTTTCACCTCATGTGAACTGCAGAGTTAAATACAATATTAATATGATCAGCACCCTCTCCCCCAACCCCCCCCCCCCCCCCCCCCCCCCCCGCGAATCTTGCCCGTGTGGCAGCATGTGGGTCTTTCAAGTGGAACCTTCCTCCTCACATTTGACTCTGTCCGCACAGCCACTGTTGCCAAGCGCATGATGCATCGGTACGTGATGGGTACAGTGTTTAATTGTACGTATTGTGAGGGGTTGCAAAGGCTGTTACACATGTGACGCGATGCACATGATACTCCCAACAATCCATGCATATGGTTCACTCTCCCACTTCCCTTTGCCCCTCCTGCCCCCACCTCTTTGCCGTCTCCAGGTCCTTGCTAGCAGGGCATCAAATCACGGTGGAATTTTCTCGCCAATAAAACTACTCGACATATGGTTTAGACTTTCTAATTGTGTCAAGAATGTATTAAAGATCCACTAGGTTTCCAACCAGGGATGAAAAATCTTTATGAAGCTTGTGGATGAGCTTGTATTTCTGCACTGTGACGGTGCTGTTTTATCAACATCTCGTTACTTTTGCGAGGTAGGCAATGGTGGTGTCAGCTTGTTGCCATGAGATCGGGTAAAGTGAGTGCGCCCTCGCAGATTGAATCCTACCCAAGTCACGGATCCAAAATTCTGGTATTCTTTACGTACCGCACTGCAACGCCTAAAGCCGTGCGTAGCTAGCTCAAAACCGCACAGCACGAAAAACGAACCGAACCTTACTGGAACTGTCGCTCTGCGATTGTGTGTAGCACAAGAAATTCGAAAGCAGTCTTCCATTCCGTCTTGCACCCATCTACCCACTCTCCATACTTGCTTGCCGTATTTTTCAACAAGCATAACATTTTTTTTTCTCTGGAGGCAGCGCAACCAGTCTCTCTGTCTCTCGCTTTCAAGCTTGTCCTCAGCGGCAGCCATGGCTCGCGCGGCCGTGTTCATCCTCGTTGCTCTGTCGCTTCTCGACGTTGCGTTAGCCGAGGTCGCAGCACAGGACGTGCTCGTTCTCGACGAGAAGAATTTCAAATCTACCGTGAGATCCAGCTTCAACGCAACTTCCTTCCACCTTTCTTCCGGCTTTCCTCAACCCCATAGCTGCGTGAAGGTCCCCCCATTTTTTTCTCCCTCTCTTTGCCTTACCGTTCGGTGGTTCCCAGTTCTCTCTGCGTGCCTTTTCCCTCTTCCGCCCCGACAGGCTCACACGAATTTTATTTTTATGTTCTGCCGCGGTTTCGTATTTGTTGCAGATCGACGATCACTCAAAGGCATACTTTATCAAATTCTTCGCACCGTGGTGTGGTCACTGGTCCGTTCCTCTTCTACTTCCCCCCCGTCCTGTCAACCACGCACCCGCCATTCCCTCCCCTCATGCCACGATATCTTGTCTCTCGATCCGTAATCGAAAACCATATTGTTACGCGTTCCTCGCATTGCGAACTTTCAAACCTCGTCCTCCTTGTTCCCCTTACCCAGCTCGCTCACTTCAAGTTCCTATCCTCTCCCCCCCCCCCCCCAACACACCCCCTCCCCCCTCTCAATCCCTCTCTTCCCCTCCGCCCTTCCGTCCGCCGGTCGCCGATCCGTCCGCCGATCTGCCTCAGCAAGCGCCTGGCGCCGACATGGGCGGAGCTGGCATCGGCGAAGGTGGCGCCGGAGGTGGTGATCGCGCACGTGGACTGCACGGCCTCGCGCAGCGTGTGCGAGGAGCAGGAGGTGAGCTCTTCGTGAGAATTCTCAAAGATCTGTAGCAGGAAGTGAGCCCTCTTTGAGAATTCTGAAACATCCGGAGCAGGAGGTGAGCATACGCGCGTGCACATTGCACTTCTTCGTCCGGATGCTGAGTTCGTGGTCGCTCCAGTTATTGACCAGATAAGGTATAGAGAGAATGGTCCTGGCCTGGCTGCCTTCCCTAACGTTTCCAGTGACTATATTTGGACTGGAAAAGCAATGCTGTGACTTTATTCTCACGGGTACTCCAGGCATGCATATTGCCTGAATGTAGCAATGCACCAATGCTGCAATGCAGCACATGCTGGCCTAGGGTCTTTGGCTTCCAAATGTAAATTTATTTTGTTTTGTGTAATATCTGTTTGTTGGGCTGGGATCCTTCTGGCATGGTATGGCAGATCCGCGGATATCCCACCCTCAAGGTGTTTGTGAAGGGAGAGGGGAAGGAGAAGTACTCTGGTGGCCGGGACCTTCAGTCTCTGAGCACGTATGTGCAGGAGGTTGCTGAGGATTTCAAGGACTCAGTTGCTGCTGCTGATGCAAAGGCAGCAGACACAGAGGCTGCAGCGTAAATGGTTGGTTAGTCACAGTAGCTGGTGAAGTGTTGCTGAATAGTGGAGTCTGTTGGTTCTGCCTTGGTGTTGGCTGCATGTGCCAGACCTGATGTCGGATGTATCGAAAATTCAGACAATACATTTACATTCAGCAACTTGAGGTGGTTCTATGTTTCATATCAGTGGCGTATAAAAACCGTTGAATTGGAAGAGCAGCGTTATTGCTACGGATGTATCTATAAGGGCATTTCATAGCCTTATTTCATTGCCCAAATGCCTTTCCTAGGTTACTTTGTATTATTTAGTTCTCTGATGTAAGGAAAATCCTTTTCCTTACTGAGCTCAACCACAGCGCGTACGCCCTCGGACTTCGGAAGGCTAGGCTCGGCCTAACTTTTCGGTCCCGAACCACTCTAGCGCAACCAAACCTAAATGCGGGGCTGTTCCGTGGCTTTCGTCACCCGAGTCGCCCCAACCTAGTTGCAAGGTTCTCGGCTAGCGTAATTGTGCCTAAAAAGTGCCGTAGCCTTTCATTTGTATTCGGACTCTTGAGTCACGTCCTGTTATTGAATTCCGCGCTACTACTCTGATTCGATACATAACAGCTGGTATCAGAGCTACTTTCCTGCCCGCTTAGTCTTCCGTAGGCGGGCCCGTTTATATCGGGCGAGGACCTGACAGAATAGAAGGTTGGCCTGCGGTCGGTAGGTGAGCTCAATTAAAGCTCCTACGACTAGAAGCGTGTGCACCTTCAGATCTGTTAGGTGAAACAGTTCCAGCATGACGAGTGAGCTGGAATCCTCTGCCCGCCGTAGTGTTAGGAACGTGACACAGGAGGAGTTTGACGAGTTGCAGACGAGGGCGGCCACGGTGACGACGCTACAGTCGCAACTCCAACAACTCATGGCGAAGTTCGAATCGCTCGATGGCGAACTTCAGACGCTGCGCGAGGAAAACTCATCACTTCGCCAGGCGCGTGGAGAGACGCGTCAGAGGCGGCCTGTTACCCGAGACGAGGATGCTGCGAGCGAAGCGAGAACGTCGGCGACACCTGAAGCAACAGAAGAAATCAACAGTGGGCAACGAGCAGTTATTAAAGTTAAACCTGCCACGCCCCCGCCGTTCAATCCGACCGATAAAACCACAACAGTGAGCGGGTGGTTGTTTGCTGTTGAGATCTTCTTTAATGCAGCTAATATTCACGACAATGCAACACGTGTGAATTTTGCTGTATCACTGCTGAGAGGACCGGCACTCGACTGGTGGCGCATGCAACTCGCAGAGGGAGGGGCCTCGGCAGGACATCAACGGGCGGTAGCTGGGGAGCAACAGTCGTCTGAAGCAATGGCGGTCCCAATCTTCGGATCGGCCATGAACCTCACGTGGCGAACGTGGGGCGAAGCCTTGAAAAAGCGGTTTGAGCACATATCCGCGCGCAAACACGCTCGTGCGAGGCTTCGGGAATGGCGTCAGTTGGGAGCTGTTCAAGAATACACCGCGTCGTTCCTAGCACTCTGCGACCAGATTGACGGCATGAACGAAGACGAGAAGATGGACCGCTACGTGACGGGATTGAAACCGGAAATACAGCTGGAAGTTGAAGTGCGACGCCCAACGATTTTTTCGGAGCTCGTCGAGTTGGCAGATGCGCTGGACGCGCGGCGGGCATTCGCGAGGACGAGTTTCCGGGAGGGAAATCGTTTTCGAGGCCAGCACCAACACCCTTCCATCAACGGCGTGGACGCGATGGCAGCCCGGGTGTTTACCGGTCGCTGTTTCAACTGCAACCAGCCGGGCCACATGGTGCGGGACTGCCCGGCGCTTAAGAAGGACTTAGCTAACGACGGGAAGCAGTCGGGAAATGGAAAAAGTCAGTAGCTGATGGACCACCTGCTGACTTGACTGCGTCGCCCAAACACCACCACCCCCACCAGGTAGTAGTGCCGATTTATGCAGTCGACCACTCCTGGCTGAATAAGGGGGGTGAACCTGTTGATCACCCTGTGCTGGTAGAAGGAAGAGTTGGGGATAATAAAATAAAAATATTTGTTGATGGTGGAGCGAGCCACAGTTTGATGGATGTGACAAAAGCGAAGAAGCTGCGATTACAATTGGAGCGGTGCATGCCGGAGATCGACGCGCGATTGGTCGACGGTACACCACTGGCGATTCGAGAACGGGTGCCACACATTCGAGTCACATGCGGCGAACGTTTCAGTTTCACGACGAAGATGCTGGCGACGACTCTGGATGGCTGCGACATGCTGCTGGGGCGCGATTGGCTGCGAGAGTACAACCCGAGCATCGATTGGCGAACGGGCGACTGTCGCATCAAGTGGGGAGGCGAGTGGCGACGACTACCCCGGTGGAGTGGACCTGAAGCGACTACATCGACGGTCAGCGCCGTGACGATCAAGCGCGCCATGATTCGGGGCGCACAACTCTACGCCGTCCGATGGATCGCATCAACGACCGTCGACGATACCCCCGACATCGAAAAGTTGTGCGCTGGCGTACCCGACGACCTGGCGAAACTCATTCGGAAGTACCCAACCATTTTTCCAGATGACCTGCCCGCCGGTCTACCACCTCAACGCCCCCAGGACCACAAGATCCAACTCGAACCCGGCGCGCAGCCAACCGTGCGGACACAGTGGCGGCTGACGCAACCTGAGCTGGAGGAACTACGTCGACAACTTGACTACCTGTTGGAGAAAGGCTTCGTCCGGCCCAGCACGTCTCCGTTCGCCGCCCCAATCCTGTTCACACCGAAGAAGGATGGGGGCCTTCGCATGTGTATCGACTACAGGGCGCTGAATCGAGTTACAATTAAATCCCGATACCCGATACCACGCGCCGACGAACTCATCGACCAGCTTCGCGGAGCAAAATTCTTCTCGAAAATCGACTTGCGAGGGGGTTACCACCAAATTCGCGTCGACGAGGCAGATTGCTACAAGACCGCGTTTCGTACCCGGTACGGGAGTTACGAGTACACAGTCATGCCATTCGGTTTGACAAACGCGCCCTCAACCTTCCAGCTGACCATGCACGAGATTTTTCGGCCGCTGTTGGACAAGTGCGTCATAGTGTACTTAGACGATATCCTCGTCTATTCCACCACCCGGGAGCAGCACTTAACGGACCTCGACCAAGTCTTCACGCTACTGCAACAAAATCGCCTCATCACCAAGGGATCTAAGTGCGAGTTTTTAAAACCCGAACTGGAGTTCCTCGGCCACATCATCTCCGTCGAAGGCGTTAAAATCGACCCCAAGAAGATCAGCACCATTCAAGAATGGAAGCCGCCGTCTAATTTACGGGAACTCCAAAGTTTTTTGGGGTTCGTAAATTACGTCCGCCGGTTCATCCCGAACATGGCGGGGGTGACTTCCCCGCTCACGGACCTGCTGAAGAACGGCGCGTTTTTTGAATGGGGGGGAGAACAGCAGGCTGCGTTCGACGCACTCAAACTTTTTCTGACGACCCCGCCGGTTCTTCGGATAGCTGATCCTCACCGTCCGTTCGAGCTCGTCACCGACGCTAGTGACATCGCTGTCGGCGCGGTGCTGTTACAAGACTTCGACGACGAACTCCAGCCCATCGCCTACGAATCCCGCAAGCTGAACCCGGCCGAGCGAAATTATCCGGTTCATGACAAGGAGTTACTGGCGATCGTCCACGCGTTCAAAACCTGGCGCTGCTATCTAACCGGGGCCGACGTAACAGTACGGACAGACCACAAGTCACTACAGTTCATTCGCGCACAACCGACACTGAACCCACGATAGACCCGTTGGCTCGACTACCTCGAGTCCAATTTTCACTACAGGGTCACCTACAAACGGGGGGCAAATAACATCGCCGACGCCCTGACCCGTCCATCTGCCCATACCGCCGCTGTACTGATTACCCAGACCAACCCACTCTTAACCGGCCTATTCACCCACGGCTACCACACTGATCCGTTCTTCACCACCAGCACCAACAGCCCACTCGTCACTAAGCAAGGGCTCTATTATCTAAAATCCGGTACCAATCGGATTTGGGTCCCTGCTTATCGACTACTACGGGAGCTACTGATACAGGAAGCCCACGACTCAAACCTCTCGGGTCACTACGGGGTCGACAAAACTGCAAAAACTCTGGGTCGTCATTATTACTGGCCGGAGTTAACCCACGACGTGCAGCGGTATGTCACCTCGTGCGCCACGTGTCAGCTGATGAAGTCCTCCCGCCTGCGGCCAGCTGGATTGCTGCAACCGCTCGCGCCACCTACCAGACCCTGGCAACAAGTGACGATGGATTTCGTCACAGGATTACCGGCCGGCCCCAGTGGTAACGACGCGATTCTCGTCGTCGTCGATCGCCTGACCAAGATGGCTCACTTCGCCGCATGCAAGACGACGATCACGGCCGAAGAAACTGCCAAATTATTCCTGGCGACTGTCGTCCGCCTCCACGGCATCCCATCGGCGATCATCAGCGACCGAGACCCGCGCTTCACGTCCAACTTCTGGACGAAAACGTGGGACCAGTACGGCACGCGCCTGCACCTATCGACGGCCTACCATCCTCAATCGGACGGCCAGACCGAGCGGACAAATCAGACAATGGAGCAGCTGATACGCACCACGTGCACCGACCCGACACAGTGGGAAGAATCTCTTCCCTTGATTGAGTTCGCGTATAATAATGCTCCTTCGGCGACGACCAACCAGTCACCATTCTTCCTGAATTACGGGCTAGACCCTGTGACCCCGCTGTCGCCACCGATCGAAAATCCGGCGCCAAGGTCGCAGCGTTTCGTCGAGACTTTACGTAAGCATCAGCAAAACGCCGCCGAAGCCATCAACAAAGCCAACCAGATCGCTAAGCGGAATGCTGACCGAAGACGACGGGATCTTCCCCTCGCACCAGGGCAATTAGTCCTGCTCGACACCAGAAATTTGGGGGTGCCCCTCCCAAATAAACTACGCCCAAGATTTTGCGGACCCTTTCGCATTATCCGCATGGTGACACCTGTCACCGCCCATCTACTACTCCCTGACGACTGGCGAATACACGACTCCTTCCACGTCAGTCTCCTGCGACCGTTCGTCTCCAACACGAGTGATCTCGACCGTCAGCGCCTATATCCGACGGTTCGCCCAGTTCCCGAACCCACGACCGAACTGGATAAAATTCTGGCTCACAGGGTCTGGGGACAACGAGCTTCAGCAGCCGTCGATTTCCTGGTCCGATGGGTCGATCGTACGAGCGAAGACGACCTCTGGATCTCGGCCGACACTCTCGGTTCACACCCTGCAGTTCGGGACTATTTACGCCGACGACATGTCCCAGATGTGGGTAGTCTCATCTCAGGAGGGGGGGTGGTGTAAGGAAAATCCTTTTCCTTACTGAGCTCAACCACAGCGCGTACGCCCTCGGACTTCGGAAGGCTAGGCTCGGCCTAACTTTTCGGTCCCGAACCACTCTAGCGCAACCAAACCTAAATGCGGGGCTGTTCCGTGGCTTTCGTCACCCGAGTCGCCCCAACCTAGTTGCAAGGTTCTCGGCTAGCGTAATTGTGCCTATAAAGTGCCGTAGCCTTTCATTTGTATTCGGACTCTTGAGTCACGTCCTGTTATTGAATTCCGCGCTACTACTCTGATTCGATACATAACATCTGAGCATAACCTCCAGCCACATTTTCGCATCTGTCACGGAGGTTTCGAAAAGCTTCTTGACGGAAGTATGATTTCCGGGTTTTCCGCCAATCGCAACCTCCTCGATGTAATTTGTCCGGCGCAGCACCCCCTTTGTGAAAACATATTGTGCTTGCCCGAAAAAACCTAGAGTAATCGTTTGAAGAAATGTCCTGCTCGTTATGGTTTCTGCAAAAGAACCACATCGTGAAGTACTCCACACACAAGAACAAAGAGGAAATATTTCTTTGCCCTGACCGCAGCTTCTTTGTCCGACCTCCAAAGCCATGCCATGCCTCTGCTCCGCTGCCCTACTGTTTTCCGCTCATCAATCATAGGGGTCCTGATGTGAGCGAGCAAGCCCACTTTTCCCCCGCCTGCACCCCGCCTCCCGCCCGCCGCTAAGCTCCCGCTAGCCTACTTTTGCCCGTAGGGAGGCAACCTCCCCAGCTTGTTTTCTTCCCGCCCGCCTCCCTTCCCCTCCCTTCCATCTCTCGACTCTCGAGTACCACCTCCGCCTCAGCTTTCCCCTCCCTTCCATCTTCTCCCATTTCCCCAGCTCTCTCATATATTCTGGAAACCCTTCAAACCACACACAACCAGATCAAGACATATTTACAGACCCGAATACCACGCTAAAACATTATATGGCAGACCCCTATTGTCTTCCGCCGCTGCGCTGCTTCCAACCCCCACATCCTTTCTTGATGATGCTCCCAAAGGCTTGCAGCAGCAGCCACACACACACAGAACAGAGCCCTGCAATGATGGGATAATTTGGTGTTTTTTGCAAATTCGTGTGGTGCTGCTTCTCTTTAGCGCCATGAAGTGCTGCAGTGCAGGATACGTATGAGGAGGATCACCTGAGGAGCCATTTGTTTTCTCGCTGTCTGTGAGCATCGCAGATGTTCACTAACTCACGGGAGCCGCAGGTTCTTGGTGATTTTTTTTCGTTAGGTTCTTGGCTTCGACGCCAGAAGCTACTAGGAACGTCTGACAATTGTTCTTACACGTCAAGAATCGCGAATCGTTTGCATGGATGCGTGAACCGGCTCGCGAGTTTACCGCGTGTCGACAATCGTGGAGTTTAACAGTTCTTCCGACAGTTTACCTGCTGGATGATTCTGGATGATAGTATCCGCCAGATGAAACTTGTTTCGCCCTTCCTTTGAGGCGCCTAAAAAACCATCTCAGCAGGTTACCTGCTGGATTACCCTGGATGAGAATATCTGCCAGGCACCTCGCGATGCTCCCGCCAATTTCGTCGCCTGACTTACCTCACAACCTGTTTCTCCTCTATGTCAAGAACTGATTCCGCTGATAAGTCAAAGGAAGAAGGCGATTATCTGCGGTCCGTTCCGTTCTCATAGGAACTGAACGTTCGAGACTGTCTAACCGTACGACTGACCTTAAGCGACTTACCGTACGCGACTGGCCGTACGACTGACCGTAAGCGACTGACCGTACGCAACTCTCCGGACGCGAGGACGGTACCACGACTCTCCCCGCAACATTCCTTTCTTCGCCTCCTCGCGCAACTCCTTTCTTTTGGAGAAAAAGGACAGGAAACAAGACCGGGGTGCTGACTTTCCCGTTGCAGCAACCGCTAAGGATCTAGAGGGATCGTGCGGCAGCAGCAGCAGCAACAGCGGCAGCAGCAGCAGCAGCGGCAACAGCGGCACCGGCACCGGCAGCGGAAATTGATCCATGGCGGGAGGCAGTGCGGCGACGGCGACTACCTCCGCAGGTCTTGATCGCGCTCGCGGTGCGCAGTGGGGCGCGTCGAGACCGGCCGCTTCTCGACCAACCGTAGCCTCTGATTCCGCCGCGATTTGCGCGTCTGGCGGCGACGACGGGCACGGGCATGGGCGCGGGGATAACGTGGGCGCAGTTCGGCGGGAAGAGGGGCGCGAGGGGGGGAAGGGCAAGGCGCAGTGGCGCGTGGAAGCGCCGCAAAAAGGGCGGGAGGGGCCGGAGGAGCAGCAGGCGGAGGAGGACGAGGATATGGGGGGAGCGCACGGGGGCGCGGAGGACGGCGGGGATGGCGGAGATGCGGGGGACGGGGCGGACGGCGGGGAGTTGCGCAAGGGGCAGTGGACGGCGGAGGAGGACGAGCTATTGCTGAAGTGTATTCAGCAATACGGAGACGGCAACTGGAGTTCCATCCCTAAGCGCGCAGGTCAGGCGGGATTGCGAATCACGCGCCCCTTTTTCAGTCCGTCTCAGTGATAGAATTTCGCGCCTTTTTTCCGTCGTTTCCCTTTTCTTTCTACTTCTCTTTCCTCATTTTCTTTTTCTTTTTTGAGAATGCTTATCCGCCCTCCACGAGAGAAGTGCTCTCCACCCACTTCTCTCACGCACTCCCTCTCTCACGCACTCCCTCTCTCACGCACTCCCTCTCTCATGCGCTCCATCCCCTTCTCCCGTCCATGCCTGCGGCGGTGCCGCATGAGCTTCGGCTGCGATGGGCGAACTACCTGCGCCAGACCTTCCGCCCACATCCCTTCTCGTCCTCCCACACAGACCCCCTTTTCCCCCCTCCCCCCTCTTCCCCGCCGCCCCTTCCCCCCGTGCAGGCTTGCGGCGCTGCGGCAAGAGCTGTCGGCTGCGATGGGCGTACTACATGCGCGCGGATCGTTCCTCCGCATCCTATCCACAGTCTTACCCCCCACCCCCCACCTTCCCCCCCACCTTCCCCCCCTTCCCCCTCTCCGCGTGCAGGCCTGCGGCGCTGCGGCAAGAGCTGCCGGCTGCGATGGGCGAACTACCTGCGCCCGGACCTTGTCCTTTCTAATGTTCCCTCACAAACCTAGCCCCCCTCTTCCCCGCCGCCCCTTCTCCCCACGCAGGCCTGCGGCGGTGCGGCAAGAGCTGTCGGCTGCGGTGGGCGAACTACCTGCGCCCGGATCTGAAGCGGGGGGCGTTCTCGGACGACGAGGAGGACCTGATCATCCGCCTGCACGCCGCGTGGGGGAACAGGTGCGGTGGGTGGTGATGGAAGGGGTGGGGGAAGGGGGCGGGGGGGTGGGGGAGAAGCGAAGAAGGGTTGGTGAGGACCTTACTATCCGCATGCACGCCGCGTGGGGGAATATGTGGGCGGGTGGTGGTGGGGGAAGGGGGGGGGGATGGGGGGGGGGATGGGGAAAGGGGGGAGGATTGAGATGGGTTGGTGAGCGAGGGGCGATCCCGGTTGACGACGACGACGAGGAGAACCTCTTTTGCAAATACTCCTCTGCTTTTACGAAATCTCCCCCCTTCTCCCCCTCCGCCCTCCGCCCTCTCGCTCCCCCTCTTGCTCTCTGTCGAACCCGCCTCCCCCTGTCCCCGCGCCACACGCCCCACCGCCCCTGCACGTGCGATTGAAGAAGTGTTTTGAGACGTCTCAAAACACTTCTTCATTCAACCACCACCCCTGCACGTGCGCGTCCCGCTGTTTCCTTGGTGGTCCGCTGTTTCCTTGGTGGTCCGCTGTGCAGGTGGGCGAAGATTGCCCTGGAGCTACCAGGGCGCACGGACGGACAACGACATTAAGAACCACTGAACCCTCGTGTCCACCCTTTCGTTCCCTCCCTTGCTGGTGCACACTGTGCGGTGCAGATGGGCCAAGATCGCGCTGGAGCTACCAGGGCGCACGGACAACGGCATCAAGAACCACTTGACCTTCATGTCCACCCTTTCGTTCCCTCCCTTGCTGCTGGACACTGTGCGGTGCAGATGGGCCAAGATCGCGCTGGAGTTGCCAGGGCGCACGGACAACGACATAAAGAACCACTGGAACACCAAGATGAAGCGCCGCCTCAAGGAGCAGGGCATCGACCCCGACTCGCACCGACCCCTCTCCTCCATCTCCCCAGGTGCGCCCTTTCCTCCCCAGGTCTGCTCTCTCTCTCTCTCTCTCTCTCTCTCTCTCTCTCTCTCTCTCTCTCTCTCTCTCTCTCTCTCTCTCTCTCTCTCAAATGGTCCGTTGTATTAATTCAGCAGGGGTACAGACATGCAGTTCTATCCATGATAACCTCAATCCCATAAGCCCATCAACTCACACCTCTTCCCCTCCCCTCCCCCCTGAGTGACCCTCTAGCCCTCCAGCGTGTGTAGGATGTTCTCTCTCTCTCTCTCTCTCTCTCTCTCTCTCTCTCTCTCTCTCTCTCTCTCTCTCTCTCTCTCTCTCTCTCTCTCTGCCCATATAGTGCTATTTTTAGGTTTGCCTTGCATTGCCTTGCTTTTCTTGCCAGTCCCCTTCATCCCTTTATCTCCCTCCCTCTTCACCTCTCCTCGCCTCTTCATCCCTCTTTACCCCTCTCAATCCCCATTCATCCCTTGCCACCGCATTTAAGACTCTCTGCCGCCCTCCTCCTCAACCCCCCTCCTTCCCCCGCTCTCCCTTTCCCCGCTCTCTCTCTCTCCCCCCTTTCCCCCGCATGCGCCACCACAGACCAGCCGCCCAAGCAGCGCGTGAAGCGCGGACCTCCCCCCGGGAGCTCCCCCGTGCGCCTGCACAAGGTGCTCAAGGACTCTCTCGCCGCCTCCCCCCTCTCCGCCCCCCCCCTTTCCGCCACCCCCCACTCCGCCACCCCCCACTCCGCCACCCCCCACTCCTCCACCCCCCTGTCCGCCTCCCCCCTCTTAGCTCCCAAGCTCCACTCCCCTGCTGCTGCTGCGTCGACTCTCCCCCGCGCCTCCCCCCCTCCGCTCTCGCTCCTTCCCGCGCCCCAGCTCCCTGCATCGTCCTCTGCTGCTGCTGCCGCTCGCTCTGCTCCTTCCCATCCTCCTCCGTCGTCTTTGGCCTCGTCTACTCTTGCTGCTGCGAATGCAACGCAGCTATCAGCAGCACAAGGAGCAGGGACAGCAGCGGCAGCCGCAGCAGCAGCGACTGCTGTTGCTACCTCCTCCTCTTCTGCTGCTGCTTCTGCTACGGGAACGGGCGGGGGAACTGGCAGGGGAATGGTAGAGAATAATGAAGCATGGGCGCAGGGCAAGGGACACGAAACACTGTCCAAGGGGTTGGCAGGAATGGCAACCGGTTTGCAGGGGTCTGTTGGTAACGCTCT
The DNA here is from genome assembly GCA_948144175.1 of Closterium sp. NIES-65. Lineage (NCBI taxonomy): Eukaryota > Viridiplantae > Streptophyta > Zygnematophyceae > Desmidiales > Closteriaceae > Closterium > Closterium sp. NIES-65. The sequence goes on from CANXME010000398.1 coordinate 741,995, forward strand.
CGGTGCTGTTAAATCTGAAAGGGACGAGACAGAGGGTGGTTGCGTGAAGGCAGAGGGGGAAGTTCTTGTAAAGCCGGAGAGGGAGGGGGAGGCGCAGACGGGGAGGAAGGGGGAGAGGCAAACGGAAGGGCAAGGTACAGGGGTAGCAGCGGGATGGGGGCGGGGTAGCTCGGGCCGAGCAGGGGTAGCAGCAAGGAATGTGGGAGGTTTGGGTGGGAGTGCGGATTATGAGAGTAAGGCTGGCGCTGGTGGTGGTGTTGATGGTGGGGGTGGTGTGGGTGGTGGGGGTGGTGTGGGTGGTGGGGGTGGTGTGGGTGGTGGGAGTGGTGTGGGTGCCTATATGCATACGAAGGGCATGGGTGATGGGAGTGCTGATGTGTCACGGGCAAGTGCTGAGGGTAAGGGTGGTGGATATGCAGATGCGGATGCCGTAAGGACGGAGTTGTTAGGGAGAGGTGGGTCGGATGGTAGAGAGAAGGGCGTGGGCAGTTTTGAGCCGACTCGAAACGAGTTGTTAGGGAGAGGCGGGTCGGATGGTAGAGAGAAGGGCGTGGGCGGGGGAGGAGGAGGGGGCGAAGGGGGTGAGGAGTTGGGGAACGGGCAAGGAAGGCTGGATGCGAGTTTGTTGCTCAAGCTGCTGGCTGGAAAGGTAGCGGCTGTTGCTCCTGCCGGTGCCAGTGGTTCTGGTGGTGGTGGTGCTGCTGCTGCTGCTGGTACTGGTGGTGGTAGTGGCAGTGGTGGTGGGTTGTCCCTGGAGCGCAAAGATCTCCACCTGCTGCTGCAACAGCTACCAGTGTCGGTTCGACTCAAACTGCTGCAGCAGCACCAGCAGCAGCAGCAGAACCAGCAGCAGCGCCGTCAGCAGCAGAATCAGCAGCAACAGCAGCTTCTGCAGGAGGTGGGGATGGAGTGGATGGATGTGGAGGGTGAAGACGGACAAGGGTTGGGAGGGGGACGGGGAGGCGCTGCCTCTGCCTCTGATGCTTGTGAGAGTGAGAGCGAGGCAATGGCACAGCAGCAGCAGCAGCTGCGGTGGCATGTGAACCGGCTGCTGCTGCAGCGCTCTGCAAACCTGCAACTGCGGCAGCAGCAGCAGCAGCAGCAGCAACAGGAGGAGCAGTGGCAGCAGCAGCAACAGCTGCAGCAGCAACAGCAGCGGCGGCGGCAACAGCAGCGGGAGCAATGGAGTGGGGAGAATGGGAGGGGGCGAGAGGATGCAAGCTCGTCTGGTTCCCAGCAGCAGCAGCAGCAGGGTGTGGCGGAATCAGCGAATGCAGTGCTGCAGCTGCTTCGTGCACTCAAACAAGTGTCTTCAGGCCAGTCCCTCTCTTCAGCTGTTGCGGCTGCTGCTTCTGCTCTAAACTCCTCTGCACCAGGAGCAGCACCAGCAGCAGCGCCAGCACCAGCACCAGCAGCAGCACCAGCAGCAGCACCAGCAGTAGCAGCAGCACCTCACACCAGCTCGTTCGGACGTCAACCCCTACCCGCCTCCTCGCACCCCCACTCCCACCCACGCTCCCACTCCCTCTCCTCCCCTCCCCACAAACCCCATCCATCCACATCCCCTGTCTCACCCATCCCTGCCGTTTCCCCTCTTTCTGGCGAAGCAGCTGTGTCTGTCTCTGCTCCCTGCCCCTCTTCCTCCAGCCACCCTTCCCCTGCTGACGCCTCTCCCCCACTGCCGTTCTCTCAGAGGGAGCTAGAGCAGCTGGTGCGGCTGCTGCCCCCGTCGCTGCTATCCCGCCTCTTGGCTCGTCTAGAGGACGCTATTGATGGAGGCGGGGAAAGCAGTGGTTGTGGTGGTGCCGCTGGTGCTGCTGGTGGTGGTGCTGCGGGGGATGCAGCAGCTGTTGCTGGTAATTCTGCGGTTGGTAGCCTAGCAGAAGATGGGTTAGGAATGGTGGGTAGCGGTACTGCAGCAGCTGTGGCTAGCAGCAATGCAGCTTCTGCGTCTCCTCTCAAGGATCATGTGTCCCCGCCCGCTCTCCTTGCCTCCTCTCTCCTCGGTTCTTCGCGCCGTCAGCGCTCTTACCTCCCCTCCTCCAATCCTCCTCCTCCTCCTCCTCCTCCTCCTCCTCCTCCTGCTCCTGCTGCTGCTTCTGCTGCTTCTGCTGCTGCGGCTGCTGTGGCTGCTGCTGCTGCTGGCTTGGCTGCCTCCCTCGCTGCTCCCTCGTCCTCCCTCCTCTCCTCCTCTCTGCACTCTTCGCTCTCTTCCCAGCCAACCGCCATGCTTCCGCTCTCTTCCCATCCTCCTTCCTCTCGCCTCACTCAAAACCATCGACAGCAACAGCAGCAGCAGCAGCAGCAGCAGCAGCAGCAGCAGCAGCAGCAGCAGCAGCAGCAGCAGCAGCAGCAGCGGCTAGAGCAGCAGCAGATGGAACAGGATGACCTTTCAACCCAGCTACTTCCTGTCCCATCCACCTTCTCCCCTCCCCCTCCCCTTTCTGGCAATGATGATCCGTCTGCTCCCTTCCCCCGTTCCCCCTCCCCTCCCCCGTCGCTCTATCTTGAGCTCGCCTCCCCCTCGTCCTCTGCGCTTAGGGCGTGTGGTGGGCGCTTTAGATTTGATGATATGCCTATTAGGGGAAATAATAGGTATGGCCGCGAGAAGGTGGAATTTCCTGCTGCTGCAGACGCCTCTACCTCTGCCTCTGCCGCTGCTGCTGCTGCAGCAGCTGCTGCTAATGGTGGCAGTGGTGGCAGTGCTGGTGGCGGTGCGTTGGGGGATGCAGGGAATGGGATGGGGCGGAGAGGCAGCATAGGTTTTGAGGATGGGAGTTCCCTGTCGCTCATGCCCTCCCCGTGCCTGCCAGGCGAAGCTGTAGCGGCTCCTGTGCCTGCTACAGCTGCTGCTACAACTGCTGCTGCTGCTGCTGCTGCTGCTACTACTAGTTCATTTTCTGGAGAAGCTTCAGAAGCCAGTGGGAGTATGGGAGCAGATGGGGGAGGAGGAGCGGCAGCAAGAGCAGTAACGGCGGCAGCAGTAGCAGCAGCGAGCACAGCAGCAACAGCGAGCGGAGGAGCAGCAGCAGCAGCAGCAGCAGCAGGGAGCGCAGGGGCAGCAGCAACAGGAGGAAGCGGAGGAGCAGCATCGACAGGTACAGGCGAGACTACCACTAGCACACCGACACTCAAGAGGCGCCCGTCGGCCTTCCGAGTGCTGTCTGTGGTCATACCCACAGACACCGCTGCTGCAGACGAGCCCCCTCCTGCCCCTGCGCCTGGTAGCCGCGGTTCCACTGGCCGATCCATGCCCCTGTTGCCCTTGGACCTTGCGGGAGCAGGAGCAGGAGGAGGGGCAGGAGCAGGAGGAGGAGGAGTGGCGGTTCCTGGTGGTGCTGGTGGTGATGGGGGAGGAGAAGAGGGAGGAGTAACCGCAGCAGGGGCGGCAGCGGCAGCAGCAGCAACCACAGCAGCGGCAGGAGCAGCAGGGCAGGGGTTGGGTGCGCCGCCTATGCCGTCCTTCTCTCCCAGAAGCCCCTGGGGGAGCGACAACCAATTCTGGGACTTCAGCAGCGAGAGCAGCGATCTTGCCGGGCCGGCCTTTCTCCCGTCCCCCAACTTCCTCCCCCCGCCGCCCTTCACTCCCTCGTCCATCCCCGTCCCCTTCACCCCCTCATACCCCGTCCCTTTCACTCCCTCGTACCCCGTTCCGTATAGCCCCGGTGCAGCTGTGAGAGATCTCACTGCATTTGATAGGGCCCCGTTGGCCTCCCCTGCTACCCCGCAGTCCCGCTCCCTCTTCCATTTCCTGCAGAGCATTCCGGATTGCTCCAGAGGCTCCTCCTCTTCTGCTACTGCTGCTGCCAACACATCGGGAGCAGGGGTTTTTGCTCCTTCCCATCCTGCCGCCGCCGCCGCCGCTGCTGCTGCTGCTGCTGCTGCTGGCACTGCTGGTACTGGTGCTGCCTCTCTGCCTGGTTATGGTTCCCTTCTTAGCTCTGCGTATAATGGTGCTACCACTGATGCTGCTGCTGCAGCGTCTACCCCTGATGTTTTTGCTGTTCCTTCTCTCCCAGCCCACTCTGCCTCAGCATCTGCCCAGGTAACAGGGTTACCAGCAGGCATCACACCTCCAGCCAGCACCAATGCTGATGCTGCAGCATTTGCTGACAGAGAGAAGGGTGTGAAGGGGTTTCGAGAGCCAATTTCGCCACGGCCTGCTGTACCTGCTTTCGCTGCCTCTGGCGCCACTTCTACCACCGCCCCTGTTACTGCTGCACCTTCTGGTAGTGGTGCTGCAGGTAATAGCACTGCATCTTTTCCCCCCGGTTGCTCGAAATCGCTCATGCCTCCCCCACCGCCTCGTATGCTCGTTCCCAAGACCCGCAGTCAGGGGCAAACAGGCGACCTTCCGTTCCTGCCTGAGGAGCGTGAGAGGAATGAGAAAGCTCGTTTGAGTGCTGGGGGGAAGGAGGAGGAGCAGCAGAAGGGGAGGGTGGAAGAGGTTGAGAAAGGGGCAGGAGAGGAGAAGAGAGGGGATGGGACAGAGGAAAGGGAGGATATGGAAGTTGAGGTGAAAGGGAGTGTGCCTTCAGAGCTTGGCAAGCAGCAAGAAGCAGCAACAGGAGGATTATCAGCAGCAGCAGCAGCAGCAGCAGGAGCAGCAACAGTAGCAGCAGCAGCAGCAGCAGCAGCATCAACGGCAGCAGCAAAGTCAGACTCCCCTCCCACGCCAGTTTCACCTGCTCGCAACACCAGTGCTGCTTCGGTTTCTCAGACTCGTTCAGCCGTTGCAGGTGAAGCTGATGACAGGCACAAGTTCACGCCGACCACCACCACCACCACCACCAGCAGCAGCAGCTCGGTTCCTTCCACAGCTGCTGCATCTGCCACGGCTGCTGCTGGAGCCTCTGCTGCTGCATTGTCAGCATTTGCAGCAGCTGCTGTAACTACTGAAGCTGGGGAGGACCGAAGGGGAGGCACCGGTAGTTGCTCGGTTCCCTGTGCTGCTGCAGCAGCCAGTGACTCTGGGGCTGGCCGCCAAGCGACCAGCATAGGGGATCCGGTGAGGGCGAGGGGGAGCGAGAGGGAGACGGGGAGAGAGAGGGAGAAGGGCGGGGGGGGACAGGGCGAGATTACGAGAGGTGCGTGATATATTCAGAAACCATTACCGCTCAATGGTTGCTCTAGTTAGTTGCTCTGGTTTTCCAAAACTGTGCTCTCTTTTCTCCCTCCCCTCCCTCCCTCCCTTGGTCTTGGTTTCGTTTGTCTTTATCAGATATCATAGCAGTGATGCTGGAGTGCTTACACCACCACTCTTTTCCCTCTCCCCCCGCCTTTTCCCTGCCGTTTGTGCCATTTGTTCAGATTCAACCAGATGCTCCGCCCCTTGACCCCCCAGGCACCCTAGTGGATCCCTCTCCACCGCATCACCACGAGCAAAAAGAGGGTACGATTCACAACCAGCAGCAACAAGAGGAGCAAGGCAAGCCAGGAGGTCTGCACAAGTGGCTTTCACTTGACATCAAAGACTCGACAAAAGCTAAACCACCTTAGGTGATGGTCGAGTTTTTTTTTCCTAGGAAACTGCAGCGTGGTGCTGGTGATTGCACTACTCAGAGATCACATTCTAGGTGTTGTTACCAAATGCTATAATGAAAGCATTTGGTGCCCTGGTAAGGGCACCATCTTACTGTCTTGGAGTCATTCAAAAGGTTTGAAGAAATACACCTAACCACCGCTATTTTCAACTCCGAACCATTGCACTGTTCCCGCGTTTCGAAGATACCCTGCACGCATTCGACTATTTCAGTTGGGCACTTGGGAAACTTGGGCTACGAAGCACCCCGATTTTTAATGTTAAGAAACGCATGAAAGCAAATCTGAGAAGGGGCACTTTTGCTCTCGCGAATTCCCTTGTGCCACTTCTCCTCTTTTTGGGGGTCTGGAACCAACTCACTGTGAAATCAGTGTGAAATTTCTGACGCCCACACAACCCTCGGTCAAAGATTCACGAAAGGGTGCATACCCACTTGCGCAAGTGGGGTTAAAAATAGACGGAAAGAAAATAGCGGTGGTTAGGTGTATAGAACTGCTCGATACGGAGGCATCAGTGTATCATACAGTACTATGGCTTGAATCTGTCTAGCCCCAACTGACGTATTGTACAGCTCACCACCTAATATCCTTCACCCTCAAAATCATCATTCGCCGCGTTGTCGCACGAGCGTGACCAATCACCATGCATCGCCGCGAGTCTCACCAAACCAAACCTCAGCGCATACATGTTTCGGGCTGCCCTACGTCAATTTGAACGCGCTCTAACGGCTGTTGCCAGAACACCATGCACCAGCCTACTTTGCCATATTTTCCTTTAAACCACTTCAAAACGATCCCTACCAGACCCAACCCAGTTTACGCCATCCCATTTCATCCATATCATTCCCCGCCTTACCTTCCGCCAGACCATTTGCGCGGGCATGTCAGAGTTTCTCAGGTTCTGCCCGCCGCCACATCACACCAGCATGCAGAAAGCCTTGGGAATTCCTCCTCTCTCGCATGTCTGTTCACGGCACACCACATTCTTCCTGACAATGTCTGTTTGTGGCCTGCATTGTGAGTTCTCTCGAACAAAGCACCCTTGTTCCCCTAAGAATCTCCTGAATTAGGATATCTGCTGCTGCGGCTTGTTACTGCTCTGTGTCGTCCTTCCGCGAGTTTAGCTTACGAAGAAGATTGCAGTTCATAAGACGCGCCTTTTGCACGCAAACTCGCTGAATGGTATGACTTAATCAAGGAGGCCTATGATAGTGGAGGCATAGGTAGTAGGGGTAGCTAGAAAATCGTCGGTTGCGCCTATGCGTGTGCATCGATTGTTTCGTTTCGCTCAGCTATATCTTCACTCGGTGCTTTGTTCAGTTCCAAGCGTTCTCTATACGCTTGACCACGTCCCACGTAATTTGTTTTAGTGACTTCACAAAAACATTGTTACTAGCGCTTTGCCTCGTCTCCCTTGTCGTAGTAATACTGCTCAAAGCGGCTCCTTTAACATCTTTCGGGTTTTCAAGACGCAGGATAAACAAGGAAGAAAACTATTGATTAGCTCGAAGAAGACTAGGAACAAGGCGGCTTCGTTGATTCGTTTTTCTGCGTTAAACGAATGCTGCTGTAGCGAGCGTCGACTCTATCCCGGCAGGTAGTGGCATAGCGCTATCACTTTGTCGACGCAACAAGATTGGCACGGGAACGGGCGGTGGCGGGTATGGAGAGTTGACCGTTAACATTGAGGCTACAGCGACTCTGGTGGGGCTCCTGAACTTGAGAATCAGATTCTGATACAATATTGAGAATCGAGGCTAAAAAAGTCGAAGGTCGGGGAGTGGTTTTTGAAAAGCGGTTTCAGGGAACAAATTCCAGAGAGTGGATTTGAGCAGCGTTGGGGTGAGTGAGCTGAAGCTTAAGGGGGGAAAACGAAAATGGAGCGGGACGGGTCGACGGTGCGCGACGGTCTCGCCACCCCACCTGCCGGCCGGTTCACGCGGCGGTGGGCGGGCGGGAGAAACGCGGGCCCGCCGCCATTCTACACGTGCGGGCACAGGGAGCTATGGCGGAGGGAGGAGGGGCGCCGGTCGCCACTGGCGTATATGCGCGCTGGCGCGGGGAACGAGGTGAGCGTGCGCCTTGCGGTTGGGAATCCGAAAATTCGTCTTTTTCTGCTACCGTCCTTCCCCTTGCTCGCCCCCACGTCTTCCCCGTAACGTCGTTTTCCCAGTCTTCGCCTGCCGTCCTCCCCCTACAACTTCCCCCCTCCCACCCAACTCTCCTCCCCTTCACTAACCCGCGCTCTCGTCTCCCCACGCAACCCTTTTCTATTCCGCGTTCTCCGCTTAACTACCCCGTCCGCTCGTCGTCTCCACTCCACTCCACTCCTGTGCTCTTCCTTCCTGTCCGGAAAAAATAATGAAACAAAACAGAACAGAACAGAACAGAAACAACGAAACATCGAATCTTCCCCATCCCTCTACCGCTTCTCCTGTTCCCGCTGCTCCCTCTCTCGCTTCCCCTGTTCCCCCCGCTCTTCCCATTCCCGCTGTCCCCCCCGCCCGCCCCATCCCCCCTGGTCCCCCCGTCCCTCCAGCACCTAGTTTCCCGTCTGGAGCTAGCGGCGCGCCTGGAGGGGCATCACGGGTGCGTGAACACGGTGAGCTTCACGCCGTGCGGCGACCTGCTGCTGTCGGGGTCAGACCACTTCTGAAACGCCTCAAACGCTTTCCATGCAACCTCACTCCTTTCCCCTGCTCCCTCCCCTCTTCCCGTTCCCCCCCCTCTTCCCGTTCCCGTTGCCCTCCCCCCCCCCGCCCCATTCCGCTCGTTCCCCCAGCACCTAGTTTCCCGTCTGGAGCTAGCAGCGCGCCTGGAGGGGCATCACGGGTGCGTGAACACGGTGAGCTTCACGCCGTGCGGCGACCTGCTGCTGTCGGGGTCCGACGACTGGAGCATCGTGCTGTGGGACTGGCCGCGCGCGCTGCAGCGCCTGCGCTGGCGCTCGGGGCACGAGAACAACGTGTTCCAGGCGCGCGCTCTGCCACACACGGGGAACAAGACGGTTGTGTCCTGCGCTGCTGATGGCCAGGTGGGTGGGCGGGCGGACAGGTGGGTTATTGGGAGATAGAAAGGGGTCAGGAACAGGGTTGGGGGAGAGGGCGGATGGGGAAGAGAACAACGTGTTCCAGGCTCGCGCACTGCCCCACACGGGGAACAAGACCGTCGTGTCCTGTGGTGCTGATGGCCAGGTGGGTGGGAAGGGTGCGTGGATGGGTTTGTGGGTGGGTGGGAGGGTGGGAGGGTGCGTGCATGGGTGGGTGGGCAGGTGGGTTGAATGGGCGGGTGCGTGGTTGGATAGTGGGTTGGCGGGAGCTGTGGGGAAGGGGGGATTGGGAGCACGGGATGGGGGAGGGAGGTGCCACAGGAGAAAGGGAATGTGCGGGTGTTTGTTTGTTTGTTTGTTTGTTTGTTTGTTTGTTTGTTTGTTTGTTTGTTTGTTTGTTTGTTTGTTTGTTTTCCAAGAAATGGACGGCTGTGCTTTGATGCGGACACGAAGCGCCTTCTGAGGCGTCTCAAAAAACCGTTTTCCATAAACGCCCCTCTCTCCCTCCCACCATCCCCCCTCCTCCGGTCCGGTGTGCCCCTCTCCCCCCACCAGGTGCGGTGCAGCATCCTGAAAGAGGGCGGCAGTGTGGACACAAAGCGTCTGGCGCGCCACAGGGGGCGAGCGCACAAGCTGGCTGTGGACCCCACCACGCCGCACTGCTTCCTCAGCTGCGGGGAGGATGGCGTCGTGCGGCATGTACGTGAGGGGGAGAGAATAGGGGAGGGTAGGGAGGAAGGGGGGGGGGGGGGGGGGGGGGGGGGGAAGAGGATGTAGAGGTGTGTGGGTGCTAGGGCGCGCACAAGCTGGCTGTGGATCCCACCACGCTGCGCTGCTTCCTCAGCTGTGGGGTGGGGCGGATGGGGTTGTGCGACACGTACGTGCTGCAGATGGGGAGGGGGGAATAGGGGAGCGGGTCCTGTGACATGGCGCAGAGGGTAGGGTTTGGGGCATGATTATTGGATAAGGGGGATGGGGTGGTACGGGAGGGTAGAGGAGGAGAGCGGAGGGGAGGGGGTGAGAGGAGCGAAGGGGGGTGGGAAAAAGTGTGGCGGCATATATATGTGCTACGGATTGTGAATGCCAAGGTTGGATGGGATGGTGAGTGGTGTTTGTCTGGTGTTTTTTTGCTCCTTCCCCTCGTACCCCTCCCTTTCCGTCCTACTTCCCATTTCCTCTCCTCTCATTTCTCGGTCTCCACGCCCCAACCCTCATCCCCCCGCTCTCCCCACCTCGCTTCCTACGCAGTTCGACCTGCGTCAAGACCGCCCCTCCACGAAGTTGAAGAAGGGTTTTGAGACGTCTCAAAACCCTCCATGAAGCTCCTCACGTGTCAGCTCATGCGCTCGCAGCGACTTTTGATTCGCTTCAAAAGCATTCTCTTTCTATCATCTCCCCCTCGCATCCCTCCTCGTCCCATGGCAGTTCGACCTGCGTCAGGACCGCCGCTCCACTTAGCTCCTCACGTGTCACCTCATGCGCTCTCTTCCTTCCTCTTCCCCTTCTCCAGTTCGACCTGCGTCAGGACCGCCCCTCCACCAAGCTGCTCACGTGTCAGCTCATGCGCTCGCAACGCGCACTCGGGCTGAACGCCATTGTCGTCAACCCCCTTCACTGCGACCCCTTCCTCTCCCCTTCTTCCCCTCTTCTCTCCCCTTTCTCCCCTCCTCTCCCCCGTCTCCCCCTCCTCCACTCGCATTCCTTTTCCTCCCCTCTTCTCACTCCCCACCCCCCATCCTCCCGCTCTCCCCACCCATCCCCCCCCCCACCCCCCCACAGTTCGACCTGCGTCAGGACCGCCCCTCCACCAAGCTGCTCACGTGTCAGCTCATGCGCTCGCAGCGCGCCCTCGGGCTGAACGCCATTGTCGTCAACCCGCTGCGCCCGCACCTCTTTGCCGTGGGTGGGGCGGACGAATTCGCCCGCCTGTATGACATCCGCAGGTGGGGAGATGGGGAGGATAACGGGAGGCAGGGGGGGCTGGGGAAGCAGGGGGGAGCGGGGAGGGGAGGGAAATTGGAGAGAGGGCGGGGGAGGAGGGTGTGGGTTTGGGAAGAGGGAGACGGTGTGGTTCTAGGGCTGATTGGCATTGCCATTGCTATGAGTTCCCTGCGCCCGTAACTTAGTGGCTTTTGAGTAGACTCAAAAGTCACCTCATTGGGTTTGGGAAGAGGTAGCCGGTGTGGTTCCCGGGCTGGCTGATTACCATTGCCATGAGTTCCCTGCGCCCGTAACTTTTGAGCCGACTCAAAAGTCAACTGGGAACTCAAAAGTCAACTGGGAACTCAAAAGTCAACTGGGAACTCAAAAGTCAACTGGGTATGCTTCTCAGGCTGACTGAACGCCATTTTCATGGATTTGGGAGGAGGGCGCCCGCAACTCTTTGCTGTGTCTGTAGGTGGAGAAGAGAGAGTGAACTGGGGAGTAATGTGGGGAGGAATGTGGGGAGTGGGGTGAGTGGTGGGGGACTGGGGCAGTGGAGTGTGTGGTGGGGGGTATTCAGTGTGTGATGAGTCGGGTTTTTGAGTCGACTCAAAAACCGACTCATCACAAGTGGAGCGTGTGGTGGTGGGTATTCAGTGTGTTTTAGGGGGGGGGTATGTGCGTGCACCAACCCTTGTCCCCCCGTGTCTTATTCCATGAGTTTGGTCTTTTCTTGTTCTTTTCTTCCCTTGTTGATTGATCCACATCGCTCCTGCTTTCTCCGCTCCCTTTTCTTTCCTCCCCTTCTCCTATCTTTCCCCTACACTCCCTCCCCTCCCTCCCCTCTCTCCCCTCCCTCCCCTCTCTCCCCCTCCCCGCCTCCTTATAAAAGCCGCTCTCTTTCATTCCTCGAGTTTCCTCCATATTTCGTTTCTGCTTCCTCCTCTGTTTTCCTTCATTCCCCTCCCTTAATACCCCGCTCTCCCCATCCCTTGCTCTCCCCGTCCGCTCCCCCACTCTCCCCCTCCCCTACCCCGCTCTCCCCACCCATCCCCTCCCCCACGGCAGGTTGATGCCTGTGGAAGCTTCCTCTCTGCCGCCCTCCGATCGTCCTCTTGACACATTCGCACCGGACCATCTCATTCACAACACGCGCGACTATATCTCGCCCACGGTACGAGCAGCACCAGCGCTCCTCAGAGGTCGGTGTGCCCCCATCCCGTCCCACACCCTTGCTTGCACCCCCTCCTCACTCTCCTCATTCGCACCAGACCATCTCATTCGCACCGGACCATCTCATTCGCACCGGACCATCTCATTCGCAACACGCGCGACTATATCTCCCCTACGGTACGAGCAACAGTATGTGCAATAGGAGCAGTGCGAGCAGACACTGCCCCCCATCCCACCCTTGCATGAGTCCCCTCCTATCTCTGGACACCTTTGCACCAGACCATCTCATTCACAACACGCGCGACTGTATCTCCCCCACGGTACTTGTCTCCCACGCAGTACTAGCTCTGAAATGGTTCTACTCACTCACTGCTCACGGTTGAGATGAGACAAGGTGTTGCCCATCCCATCCCACCCACCCTTGCATTGCTGCCCCTCCTCTCGCTCCACGTTTGCATCGGGCCACCTTATGACTTTCAGGAAGTTTTTGAGAATTCTCAAAAACTCCACGTTTGCATCAGGTCGGGCCACCTTATGACTTTTGAGTCGACTCAAAAGTCTCTCTCGCTCCACGTTTGCATCGGGTCGGGCCACCTTATTCCCAATACACGCGACTATTTCTCCCCCACAGTACGAAGAGTTGTGTGCATTGCTGCCCCTCCTCTCTCTCCACACATCTACACCAGAACACCACTTTCACTACACACGCAATTAGGTCTTGCCCAAGATACAAATATTGGGATGACTCAGGACTTGGACATTCTGCGACATCTTGGGAACCAAGTATTTTGAAATCGCCCCCTACCTACATACTTCCCCCTTTTGAGTCGACTCAAAAGTCACCAAGTATAGTAAATTGCCCCCTACCTACATCCTTTCCCCTCGCCTCGCCTCACCAGGTGCACATCACGTGTGTGGCCTTCTCAATGAGTGACGAGCTGCTAGCCTCGTATAACGACAAGTTGATCTACCTCTTCCTCCCCCACCACGGCCTCGGCCCCTGCTCCCCTTCCCGTTCCTCTCTTCTTCTCAACCCAGGTGCACATCACGTGTGTGGCCTTCTCAACGAGCGACGAGCTGCTAGCCTCGTACAACGACGAGTTGATCTACCTCTTCCTCCCCCACCATGGCCTCGGCTCCGACCCCCTCTCTGCCCCTGCTGCTGCTAGACGCAGAAACAGAGTGAAGGGGGTGGGAGGAGGAGAAGGGGAGGGTGAGGGGGTGACGGGGAGTGGGAGGGCGAGGGGAGGGGGACGGGAGAGGGTGGGGAGAGGGAGGGGAGAGGGGAGGGTTGGTGGTGGGGAGAGTGGGAGTGGTGAGAAAGAAGGGGGTGAAGGGGCGGAGGGCGGGCAGGGGCAGAGAAGGAGGAGGAGGTTGAGTGGAGGAGGGAGGAGAGGGGAGGAAGAGGGGGAGAGGGAAGAGGCGTGTGGTGGGTTGAATACTAGAAGGCGAGTTGGTACTGGTGGGAGTGAAGGGAGGGAAGGGGGTGAGAGAGGGGAGGAGGGGCAGGGGGGGCATAAGGGGGAAGGGGAGAGTGGTGATGTGGAAAGGGGGAGAGGAGGGGAGGAAAGAGGGACGGGGGTGGATAGGGCAGCGCTTGGGGGCGAGGCACAGGTAGAGAAGGCAGAGGAAGAGGAGGAGGAAAGAGTGGGCCTGCTTTCCACACACAGAAACGGGGTGGTAGCAAGAGGGGGCCGGGGGAGCAGCAGGGGAACGCTGCGAGCATGCCGGAACAGAAACAGCGGTGTGGAAGAGCGAGGGGTAGAGGAGAAGGAGGAGGGTGAGGTTGAGGAGGGAGAGGTAGAGGACGACGAGGAGGAGGATCTGGATTTGCAAATGGGTGATGAAGATGAGGAGGAGGGGGGAGATGACCATGGGGACGAGGCAGGGGTAGGAGGAGCAGGAGGGGAGCAGTTGGAGGGGATACAGGTGTATACAGGGCACCGGAACGAGCAGACGGTGAAGGGGGTGAACTTCTTTGGGTTGCGCAATGAGTACGTGGTCAGCGGATCGGACTGCGGGCATATCTACATCTGGCGCAAAGCAGGCGGCAAACTCGTTGCCATGCTGCCGGGCGATCGGCAGGTGAGAGGGGAGCACCAGGGGGTAAGGGAAGAGCAGAGCACGAGGGGGGTGGGGGAAGAGCACGAGGGGGGTGAGGGAAGAGCACGAGGGGGGTGAGGGAAGAGCACGAGGGGGGTGGGGGAAGCTGGGCGGGCCAGTGAGTGGGTGGGTTGGGAGGGTGGGTTTTTTCACACCAATTTCTCGCACACATTTCCCGCAATTCACCAACCACCCACCAACTAAATCACCCAACCACCCCCCAGCTTCCAGGTGATGAACTGTCTAGAGCCGCACCCATCCCTCTGCGTGCTCCCCACCAGCAAAATCAGAGTGACTTTAGAGTCGACAAAAAAAACGACCCACCCACCCACCCAACCCCCCATGCTCAGGTGTTGAACTGCCTAGAGTCGCACCCATCCCTCTTTGTGCTCGCCACCAGTGGGATCGAAGCGGAATCCAAGTGACCGTTGAGTCGGCTAAACAGACCAACCCACCCACCCGCCCGCCCGCCCAGCCCACCCCTTCTCCCACCGACCCCCGCCACCCCCATGCGCAGGTGGTGAACTGCTTAGAGCCACACCCATCCCTCTGCGTCCTCGCCACCAGCGGTATCAAAGTGACTGTCGAGTCAACTCATACAAACCACCAACCCACCCAACCATCCACCCACCCACCCATGCGCAGGTGGTGAACTGTCTAGAGCCACACCCATCCCTCTGTGTCCTCGCCACCAGTGGCATCGAATCCAACGTCAAGATCTGGACGCCCACCGCCGCCCGCCCGAAGCCGCTGCCGCCCAACGCCGCCCAGATCATGGCCGGCAACAGCCGGCGGCGCGAGCAGCCGGGCGGCAGCCGAGGCGGGTTTCGTCTTATTGGGCCGGAGGATTTAGAGTTGCTGCAAATGCACCTTAGGGAGGAGCATGGGGATTTGCTGGGGAGGGATCGGCTTTTGACGATTCGGGATTTGCTTGCTCTGGCTGCTGTTAGTGCGAGGAGAGGGGGGAGGAGGAGGAGGCGGGGTGCGGGAGGTGAAGAGGAAGGGGAGGAGGGGGCGGATGAGGTGACGGGAAGTGGGAGAGGAGGAAGAGGAGGAGGGGAAGGGGGAGGGAGGAGAGAGGGGGCGTCTGAGGAGGAGGGAAGTAGGCAGGGGGGAGGAGAGGATGAATTGGAGGAGGGGGAAGAGAGGGATGAGGAGGAGGAAGAGGAAGAGGAGGACGATGATGAGGAGGAGGATGAGGAGGATGATGGGGAGGGGGGAAGGGATATGAGGAATGAATGCTACGTTAGCTAGCTGATTGTCTTCTGTCTCCCTCACGGCCAGCCACGGTCAACTATCGTCAAACCATGGTCAACCGTGGTCAACCGTGGTCAACCGTGGTCAACCGTGGTCATTCAGTGCCGTGTGCCAGAACCCGAGGTTCAACCTCAAGTGACCCCCTCACTCCCTCCACTCTGACTGCCTGCTGTCCTGCCCTGTGACTCCCATCTCAGCCCCAAACCTCCACTCCTTAAACCTGGACCTTTCTCACCAACCTGAACCATGCACCCCACCCCACCCCACCCGCACCCATCCAGCCACACGTGTGCTGTGCTGTCACGTGCTCATCCCCATGCTCTTATTACCAATTCCTTCCTTCCCACGTGCTTCCCCATCCACCCCTCCCCCCCTCTCTCAACCTCGTTTCTGCTGACCTAGATTACTCCTGACTGGACTCATCAGAAGTTCCTTCCCAGCACCACCACCACCCCCCTCCTCTTGTCTCCACAGCTGTGCATGCGGAAGTGGACACCAGTTAGGTGCCATTGAGAAGACTTTTGAGTCGACTCAAAAGTCACCTCTTTCCACCACCACCACCACCACCACCACCACCACCACCACCACCACCACCACCACCACTACCGCCCTCTTGTCTCCACAGCTGTGCATCCCCCTTACTTTTCGCTCGCACATCACACCGCCTGCCTTGCCTTGCCTTGCCACCCCTGCTGCTACCTGTACATAGACCCAACCCAACCGTCATCTCAGTGCAATACTCTGTACAGGGATAGCATGTGTTTTGCCACATGGCTGAGGATAGCGGAGATGAAATGGTGTGAGAGAGTGGATGGTGCTGTTGTCTCCCTTACCGTAGCTTGTTCTCATCCTGTCTGTCTGACTGTGCCGCACTGTTGTCTATTACGCCCTACTCTACTGTTCCGAGGGACATGCTTGCTTGCACCTAAAGCCGTGCTATGCTGGGATCGTCGTGGGACAATTTTGAACTGCTTTGGTTTGGTCCAATTCGACCCTGTTTTTAAGTATGTCAAGTGTTCAGTTTGTAACACTTTTATTGGAGCCGCTTATTCAATCAATACTGCAGAGGTGTGAGACTAGAGGCAAGCAAGCAGCTTTCAGCAACCCATTGTAGCGCTTCATGTAGAAACTCCCCAACTTGTTACAAAAAAAAGCATCATTATTTAGTCTGGTTCTCCCTCGCACTATCACCATTGGCTGAGCCCAAACTCATTAGCATAGCATAGTACAGCAACACACAATCAACACAAGAGCCTACAGAGAACAATGCATCCCAATGCTAAGCACCAGCACAGTTACCGTACCTGCGGTACCTATCAAAGCATCCACTTAACCCAGACCAGAGCAACAACCACTCTACTCACACCAACGCACACATTTGCCACTTAAAGCTTTGTCCATCATCCTAACACGCACATGCATACCCAGTTACCCCCCCCCCCCCCCCCCCCCCACCAGGAAATCCCATAGTTTGATCTACATCAGGAGTTACCAAGTTACCACGTTAACCCCCCCTCCCCAACTTCCCTTTCTTGCACTTCCCCTCTCCGCTCGGCCCCCTCTCCTCTCTTCCTTCTCACCCTCCCATCGCCCAACCTCTCCTACCACCCCTTGGTCATATCACAATCCAGGCCTCCTCCCCGTCGATTCTTTAATCAACCCCCCTCCTGTCCAGCATTTCAACCTCCCTCCTGTCCGCACCACCCCTACATCCCACCATCCGCTCCTTCACTCTCTCACTCACTCTCTGTCGCTTTCACAGCTCCCAGCACGTCCAGAGCATGTAGGCAGTGTGCAGGCCACTCTCAGGCCCATGTGCCACCACCACCCCCCCCAGCTGCAGCACCACCTTCTGAGACATCTCCTTTGCGAGGCACCTCACAGCTCCCAGCACGTCCGGAGCATGTAGGCAGTGACTTTCGAGGCGCCTCAAAAGCCACCTCAGAGCTCCCAGCAGGTCCGGAGCATGTAAGCAGTGTGCAGGCCACTCTCAGGCCCATGCGCCACCACCACCCCCGGCTGCAGCACCACTCCTCGCGCACACGGCACTCGCACGTACACCTCTCCTTGCACCAAACCCAGCGCCCCTGCTCCATCTTCGTTCTCCATGCCTCCTGAGAACACATCCGGTTGGGATGACCCCACGCATGCCCCTACCATCGCTCTCTCCCACCATTGCCCCTGCTTCTTCCTGCTCCTGCCACCGCCACTGCCACCGCTATGGCTGCCGCTGCCGCCGCCGCCACCGCCGCCGCTGCTGTTGCTGTTGTTGCTGCCACTGCCCTCCCCCACACTCCCTTCCCCGCTTTGCCCTCCCAGCCCTTCTCCAACCCCAACCCCATCCCCACCTCTCTCCTCCCCTCCCTCCCCCTCGCACCACGGTCGATAAGCCAGCGAAACCGACCACTGCAGCCGTCTCTTCGCCTCCTCATCCAAACAATCCCCATTCTCTGCCTGTGCCCACGCCGCGACGGTAGTAGACTTACCTATCTGAATCGCCCCTGCCACTGCCACTGACTGCACGGCTGTCCCCGGCTCGTCCTGAGGGGGTAGCCAAAGCTCCTGCCCCGCTCCTCCTCCCCCTTCCCCCTCCTCTCCCTCGTCTCCTCCCCTCCCTCGCCCCCTCCCCCCCAACCCGCCAACCCCACTGCCAAAACTAGCCTCTGAGCTCCCATCCCCCCCTGCGCTTCCCTCTCTCCCCCCCCACCCAAACGGATTAACCCTAGGCAGAACCAACGGACCCATCTCGCTCCAATGAAGTCCGTTTGACGCCAAGATAGGGGGCGCAGGCCACACTCTATTCAGCGCCGAAAACGCCAGAACGACGTTCTCCTGCGGCTGGAGAGACAGCTGCGCGAGAGAGGAGACGCAGAGGCCGGGGGAGGTGCCATCTGGGTCAGGCATTACCCCCCAGCCGGAGAGGAAGTGCGCGAGGGAGAAGGAGGCGGAGGAGGAGCGGAGGGTGAGCGCGAGGGCGGACCCCCGGGCGCGGCGGTGCAGCGGCAGGCCTCCGGATGAGAAGCGCGTCAGGCCTTGGTCCTGGGAGGGGGGGGAAGAGGACGGGGGCCATGGGAAAGGCAAGGAAAGACCATGGGGAGGAGCGGAGGGTGAGCGCGAGGGCGGACCCCCGGGCGCGGCGGTGCAGCGGCAGGCCTCCAGAAGCGAAGCGCGTCAGGCCTTGGTCCTGAGGGAATAGGAGGGGGGGAGGGAAACAATGGCGTTGAGATGTCTCAAGCATCAATACAGGTAACAGGCCTCCAGATTAGATGAGTCAGGTGTTGATACTAGGGGGAAGGGAGTGGGGACTGGGGAGTGGGCAGTGGGGAGGAGGGAGAGGTGAGGGGCGAAGGTCTTTGCTACATCCGACCCTACAGCTCTCAGCAGCGCTACAGCCAGGCGCACGCCCATTTCAACAACCCCACACCGGCACCACCATAAGCACGCACCTTGAGAGGGTTGATCGGCTCTGCTACATCCGACCCCACGGCTCCTAGCGGCGCTACAGCCAGACGCACGCCGTCCCAGAGCGCAGCACTGTAGAGCACCTTGTGCAGGTTCACAGGGCCGCCTAACATGAAGCTGCTACTCTCCTCGCCCAGACCGGACGTTAACTCGGTTACCAGAAGGTACTCCGGGTCTCTCCTCTTCCCGTGCACCGCCCCCCCTGGAGACCCAGCACCACCGCTCTTCCCGCTGCTACCACTGCTGCCACTGCTGCCGCCGCTGTCACCGCTGTTACTGCTGTTACCATCGTCACCAGTGTTACCAGTGCTTCCGCCTCTGCCCCAGCGTCTGCAGAGCGTGTCCAGGCGTAGCTTCACAGTAAGCCCTGACCGCATGCCCGCCTGCTCTAGACCCGCGCGCGCAGCATGGCTGCGCTCCCCCTCCGCGGGCACGAACGCGGAACCCGCCGCCACCTCCCCGTACATCCGCGTGCGGCTTCCCCCCAGGAGCCCAAACCCAAAACCCCCGCCCAGGTCCATCCCGGCACCCCCCGCGCCTCCCACGCTCCCCGCGCTTCCCCCAAACCCTGCGCTTCCAGCGCCGGAGGCGGAGGGAGGCGACGCGGGGAAGGCGGTGGCGGCGCCAAAGGGTTGCAGGCGACGAATCCCAGTATAGTACTCTAGTTTGTGCAAGCGGTCTTTAACTCTTAGTAGGTCCTGGAAAGCCTCGCGTTGCAAGCGACGAAGGGCGCTCACCTGGATCGGGGGCACGGTGGGGGAAGTATGGTGGGGATGGTTGATGTGGGTGTGGATTCTAGTTTTGAGGCGCCTCAAAACTAGATAGGGAGCACGGTGGGGGATGTATGGTGGGAATGACTGTTGTGAGTGTGGATTAGCATTGTCACTCTCTGGTGGCGGTGTCTTGACAATGGCCATTATCGTATCGTATCGTATCGTACCTCCGAGCGGTGCGCGAAGCCATCTTCCGCGGCCCGCTTATCCAGCATCTGCACCACCAGCTCCGCCGTTTCCGCCATCAACGCTTGCCGTTCCGCGCGGTCCATGCGCTCCAGGCGCGTTGCCGTCATTCCGCGCACCAGCCCCGCCAGCCAATCCATCATCCCCTCCGCGCGCTTGTCTTCCGCCCTCCGCCGCCCGCTGCTGTTCCACGGATTGCTCCGTGGTGTGCCCGTTCCCGCGCCAACTCCCCCCGCGCCAACAGCCCCCGCGCCAGGGGCAGCGGCGGAGGTAAGAGAAGCAAGTAGCAGATCGCCTAGATACTCGTAAGAGGCGTCCGCTCGGGGAGTGCTGCGCTTCCCCCTGCCTTTCCCCTTCCGCAATCGACCCCCCACTTCCCCGCTCCTCTTCCCCGCGTCCCTCTCCCTTCTAATCGTCTCCAGTAATTCCGCATGGCTTGTCATGGTGGTCCCAGAAGCCAATTTCTGAGGCGACGACTCCGATAGTCTTTTATGGCTTTTCTTAGCGCTTCCAGAAGCCAAATTACCAGCTTCTGCCTCCTCCTCCTCCTCCTTCCCCTCCTTCCCCTCCTCCATATCCTCATGTTGAGCGTCTTTATCTGTGTCTGCACGCGATCCGATCTTCAAATCAGCGGGTTTGTTGCCCCCGCTTCCGCCCTCGCCCCCTTCTCCTCCATTTCCCCCTCCGTCCCCTCCTCCTCCGCCCCCGCCTCCCCCTCCACCCACTCCCCTTCCACCCCCATTCTCCGCCACCTTATCCATTTGCCCGATCTCTTTGGTCGGGAACGCTTGAGCGGAAGCATCCCCCGCGAACCACGCCGCGGAAGCCGCTGCGACACCGAGGATCACCGCACGATCGGCGCCAGTATCCGCGCATCCCCCGCGGTTGTCGCAGCACGCAACAACAAGCCCGGTAGCCGTATTACCCGGATCACCACGCAGATCGAACCCGTGATGATTGCAGATTCCAGATTCGGGATCGGCTTGCATGATCAGATCAGGTAGAGGCGTCGATAACCCACTTAGAGAGCCGTTTCTGTGCCGCGAAACGCATTGCCAAGTCGACGACGGTGAGATGGACGACGATTTTGACAATAACGACACGGCCCGTAACGATCGAGAAGGTGAGGTCGATGCGAGATATCGCCGTCTCCTGGTTGATCCATATCTGCCTCCTTGCCAGCCCATCGAACCCTTTTGCACAGCACTCGCGGGAATCGCGGTGCGAATGGCAGCGGGAAAGGCGGCGGGGAAGGCGGGCGAACGTGAGCTGGCTGGTTGGAGATTGTAATCATCGTAGACGCTGCGAGAGGCAATGGATGATTCGGAAGGTGCGCGCAGAGGCGCGCCGAGACGCGATAAGGTGGAAGACATGGGAAACGAGACAGTTGATACGATCTGGCAAATACTGATGTGGATTTCGACAAATCGAAGGGGTAATTCTGCTTGACTTCAAAACGCCAGACCTACTTACGATAATCTAGATGTTATCCTAACAAAATCTATGGTTAGTCAGGGACATCACTCGAACAGGCAGGCTGTCCCCGCCATACATACGCACAACTAGACGCCCAAAGAGTGATCTACACTTTCTTTCTACACGTGCTCTAATCAGCCCATTTTTGCTGTGATGGGGGCGCCTGGTCTGGTCAGGTCAGTGTGAAGTTCAGAGGAGAGGGGGAAGAAGGCGACGAGGAGGGAACGGAGCTGCGTCAGGTGTCGTCACTTGGGGGAACCAGTGATGGATGCATGAGGTTGTTGTTGAATGACAGAATTCGAGATTTTGATTCGGCAAACCACAACCAGGTTTGGAACAATATGGACTTCCCGCCAAAAAACCAGACCCTGCACTAGCTCGATACACGAGCATAGCTAGAATAAGAAATCCCTTTGCAACATATGATCACCACATGATGACAAACAATAGTTTACCGTATTTGTACTGTCTAAAATGGCCAGCTACAACTGTGGATGTACGCATTGTATAGTGTATCTCATCCCCAAAGAACAAAACTGTCTAAAATAGATGTATCGGATGATTTTTTATTGTTAAATTCAAATTGTATATATGTGCATACAAGCATATTAGGCTGCATGAAGATGATTCATAATATAGGTAGGACAATTTCCCTATTTCATAGCATATACCTCTTGTCGATTCACTCAGCAATGCAAAATTCATAACCCCTCACGATGGAGCGCATACCTGGCTTCGCTAACCAATCCACGACCCACGGAGCAGCGTGAATTCACAAGCCATCCACCAATCAACTGACGTCTCCCGCAACCCTTCCACACAAACCAGGACGTGACTCGATGACCAACAGTATCGTCGCGATTCACCACAATCTCGACACTGGAGGGATATTTCCGTAAAACACTTTCGTTTTTGCAGAGAAACGAACCCTCGAGTTGCAATGAACCAGCTGATACCACAGGAAGGATTGAATGTCCGAGACTTGGACGGGTGCTTTCATTTTTGTTCAAACGTTTATGTAAGCTCAGACATTTCGGCGTTTCTGTGTTCACGTAATGGGAACTCCAGAGGACCTCCAAGAAACTGTTCAGCCCCAGAGAACTGAGTTTTACCGCCTAGCTCCAAGGAGTCCTTGAAAATTGTTCGTGCCTGTCGTGTAGCGCTTGGAGACAAGTACGCCTCGTCAACTCGCGACCCGCATTTCAAAGAACAGTGCAATGAGCCGTGCTCACCGACAACTGTACAGTAGTCACAATCGCGCGACTCAGCATCGCGGTGCGGCTTGTCAAGTCTTCTCACGCACCTCTTCCCCATTCTCTTCTCATTCCATCTCCAGACTCGTTCGACACGATGACCAACCATATGAATTGTGGAATTGGGGGCATGTGCGGGCACACGCCACTCACCTCCAGCCGCGTGGTCGCCGTACATTCCGCCACGAGCGGCCCCGTTCACCTCTCCTTTCCTTTGTTTGTCGTGCCGCGAGTTCGCGACCGCCTCACGCAAAGCGGCTCCCCATTTACCATGGCTGCTCGATTCAACAGTATTATCAAACTTCTGTGAATCCGTCACTACTCGGAGCGCATGTCGGTACTAGGCACTCTCAATCCCGCTACGCAGCGCTGGTGCCGATCCAAGCCCCAACAGAGCTTTAACCCAGTGGCACTGACCTAGCGCTCTATTTCGGTCATTACCGAGCCGCTGCACACTTCTGGCAGCGGAAGTCTCCCTCTCCACGCGTTCCGAGTCGTGACTCGAGGGCTCCATGGAACGCCATTCCCTGTAGGCCTCAGGCAAATAACCGCAGTGAATACCAAGTATGAAGCCCACATGCAACACCCACTACGTATTTTAACTCCCTACCTCCACTGATCGGAAAGGAGAAGCACTCGTAGGAACGATCGTAAGATCATTGAGTAGACGCTCGACTGCTAGTCGCTAAAGCAGGAGCTCCAACCATGGGTCGGCCCCACCTCTTCTATCTCCTGCTGCTGCTTCTCGTGCTTCCTCTAGCCTGGCAGCAAGTGGCGAACGCCGGGTCTTACCCTATCAGCGGCGCCGCCTGCAATTACGCCAAGGGCAGGTCAGCGCAGCATTGCTTTCCTTAACGATTAACGATTATTAGGGCAGTACCAGTTCGACGTTTAGGG
This sequence comes from Closterium sp. NIES-65, assembly GCA_948144175.1. Classification (NCBI taxonomy): domain Eukaryota; kingdom Viridiplantae; phylum Streptophyta; class Zygnematophyceae; order Desmidiales; family Closteriaceae; genus Closterium; species Closterium sp. NIES-65. Next base: position 765,088 of record CANXME010000398.1, read on the forward strand.
GGCTTTCTTGCTTCCTCATGGCGGGTCAGTGTATTCCGGGAATCGCGTTACTGTCGCGGGTCCTCCAATCGTTCATCACGAAGAAGCAAGGCAGCGTTACCGTCGCGGCTGCCTCCTATTCCGAACCCCGCTCTTGAACATAACGAGTATTTTCTGACCACGTGCTCGTTGGCTCCCTGGCCCCCGATCCCCAACCGCGTGCTCTCGTTCCCCCCCGCAGGTGGATCCGGTCGCCTCACACCAAGCCCTCGTATTCCGCGTACAGCTGCAAGACCATTCGGTCGCAGGCCAACTGCTATAAGAACGGCCGCCGCGACTACAATTACCTCAACTGGCGCTGGCAGCCCGACGAGTGCACTCTGAAGAGGTGAGACTCACCGGGCATTGAAACCTTTTTTCAATGCTGCCCGGAATTTGAAAGCCATTCGTGGCTCAGGGGTCGATCCCATTCGTGGGGACTGCACTTCTGCGGCCGTACGCTGCGATCGCCGTGCGACGGTCCGCGCGCATGACCTTGGGATTCTACAGCTCACCAGCAGAAGCGCACCTGCACACCGGCCCCTCGCCTAGTTCCGCTCCGACTTGCGTGCTTGCTTCGTTTTTCTGTTTCCCAGCGCTCTCTCACATGGGGTCCCTGCTCCTGTTGCTCCTATTGCGGCTGTTGCAGGTTCGACTCGGGCAAGTTCCTGAGCCGGTACCGCAACAAGGTGATCGGAATCGCGGGCGACTCGTTCTCAGCTAACTTCGAGGACTCGCTACAGTGCATTCTCTCCTCCAACTCCTCCACCTCGGTGCGTCCCCCGAGGAGAACTTTGACTGGTCTCAAAACTTGCTCAAAACAGCCGCAGCAGTGAACTTTGGGTTGGGTCGAAGTTTCGAATATGAAGTCGTCTCGAAGCGACTTGTTCTCAGCGAACTTCCTAGGCTCGCTGCAGGGCATCCTCCCCTTCAGAACCTCCACCACGGTGCGCCGCCCGCGCAGAACCGCGTCGCTCACGAGGAGTCCCGTCGCCCGTGCAGAAGTGCAATCCCTCGCAGAACCGCAGCGCTCGCAGAGATGCGCGGAACCGATTTGAAGGCGTGTTGGGTCGCGGCGGATCGACGTGTATACACGGCAACGGTTCCTTCTTCCCTCTCCCGTCCACCAGGCCTCCTTATTCCCGGTCCTCGTTGCATACCTCGTCGTAAGATAGTAAATGTCTGCTCGTCATAAGGAGATAAATGGAGATGAATGGCCGCTCCTATCACTGCCCTCTTCCTCTCCTCATCCGTTCTTTCCTTGACTACCCTCCCGACTCCCGCGCGTCGTACGCAGCGCATGACGTCGAGCCTGGACACGGAGGACGTTAGCGGGTTCATTATTGACGCGTACAACGTCACTGTGCTGCACATCGCCGCGGCTTTCCTTGTCGACGCGTCCCCTGTTGTACGTCCCACACTTAACCAGATCACACCAACCACTCACTCTGTTGAAAGTCCGTCCAGATCATCGTGTCGCCGCTTACCATTCTATTAAAATCACGACAGCCCCTTCCTTCCCTTCTTGCTGCATGCCTCTTCCGGTGCTCACTTACATATATAACCCTTTTGTTTTACCTTCGGCTCTCAAAACAATCTCTCTCACCCTCTTTCGCCAACCCAGGGCAAGGCGTCCAGCAGCGGCGTGTGGAACATCAATCTGGACAAGCCGCACAGCAGCTGGGCGAAAATCCTCGATGACATCGACGTCTTTATCTTCAACGCCGGTCACTGGTTTGTCAATGTAAGACGGTCAAGCGCGCCCACGTTTCCAGTCTTCCACGCTCACACGCTCTCGTACTCGGTATAGACGGTCTCTTTTGAACTCCCTCCTCTCAACTCAGTTCCATCCCCTTCCCCTTCCCCTTCCCCTTCCCCCGCCTCCGCGCGCGCCATGTAGGCGCCGGACAGCCTCCGCCAATACTACATCGGCGGGGTGAAGCAGAGCGGGCTGACCGGCTTCGCAGCCATGAAAATCGCGCTCACGACGGTCCGCAACACGATCGTCAAATCCAACTTCCGCGGAATCCCCGTGCTGCTGACCTTCTCGCCGTTCCACTATAGCGACTCGTTCGACACGGGCAAGGACTGCGCGGGGTGGTGGCGGCCGATGACCCAGGAGGAATTTCAGGTGGCGCTTGAGAAGAGCGAGGCGGCGGAAGCGGTTAAGGAGCAGCTCGCGGTGTTCACCAACAGCGGCGGAAGCGGCGTTACGGCGGCCGGTGGCAAGGGCGCGAAGGGGAGCGGAAGCGGAAGCGGAAGTGGAAGCAAAAGCGGAAGCGGGAGTGGAAGCGGAAGCGGAAAGAAGGTGACCTCGAAGAGTGCGGCGGAGGGGCGGAATGTGATGGAGATGGGGGATGAGGGTATGGGGGAGAGGGGAGGCGATGAGGTGGCGGGTGGGGTGGTTGAGGCCAAGGAGGAGAGGAGAATCCTTTGGGGCCTCCACGACGACGAGGACAAGGATTCCAAAGATTCCAAAAAAAAATCCAAAGATTCCAAAAAGGATTCCACAGATTCCAAGGACTCCAAAAGCTCTTCCTCCAGCAAGGATTCCTCGAGTTCTAAGGACAAAAAGACTTCCTCGTCCTCTAAGAGCGATTCCTCCTCGAGTTCTTCCAAGGACTCCAAGAGCTCCAAGAGCTCCGACTCCTCTTCCTCCAAGAGCTCTAGTTCGGGCAGTGACAGCAAGAAAGCTGTCCAGAGCTCCGACTCTGGCTCAAAGTCTTCGAGTAAATCTGGGTCGGGCAGCGACAGCAAAAAGTCTTCCGACTCTAAATCCTCTTCAGATTCTTCCAAGTCGAAATCCTCTTCAAAGAGTACATCCGAAATCAACGGCGCGATGGCGAGTAAGCCTGGGGCCGTGGTTCAGTCTTACGGCACCAGCAACACCCAGTTCGGTACTGTGAAATTCAGCATCCTCGATATAACGCTCCTCAGTCTCCTTCGCCCCGACGCGCACATTCAGAAGTTCGGCGGAGGGGGGTCGAAGGTGGATTGTTCCCATTGGTGTACGCCAGGCCTTCCCGATACGTGGTCTGATATCCTGTACTCTATGCTTATGAACTAGCCAAGATACGGTAGGTTTCACTTGGAGTTAGGGCGCCATGCATTTTAGTGCAGAAGAGTCTATGTGGTAGTAGTTCTTGTAGCATGCTGATGGTTTTCACTATGCCTGTTCTGGGTGTTTGGTACCATACAGGGTTCGTATTCTTTAAATCTTCACCTTGTGAAAAAGCGTGGCTTCCTCACAATTCTTTATGATATTTGCGCACCCAATTCCTTGTATTGCATGGAATGCAACCTAGGTGATATTTGCGCACCCAGTTCTGATGGCAATCCATCCACGAAAGGTTGCACAATTCACCTTGCAAATATCATTTAGTTAGGCTTGGCATTTGTGTTATGGTCATGGATGGCTTGTGTTCTGAAACCCCGCCGGACTGTGAGACAAAACCGTGAAGGTAGCCCCACTTCATTAAGCACTCTCCCGTCTGTGGGGAACTACAGTTGAACTGGAGTTTCACAACCAGGTGGTGGGTCGACCTAGAGGAATTTCTACGAATCGAGTCCCAGTACAGTGACTTCTACCGGCACCTAAGAAAGTAAATGGCATCCCATATTACAAGCAAAGGTTGCAGAATTTCCGTGACGAAGAATACGGTAATAGCAAAAAGGGCGAGAACAGCAGGCTGTGAGCAAGGGCTGGTATGGAAGTGGATAAACGAAGGCAGCGGGTGACACACAGAACACGCAGTGGTGTGCATGGGGCATGGAGCGAGCAACAGCTTGTAATGACGCGGCGAGTACAAGATCAGCACGCGCAATCAGCACCCACAGCTGCCACTGGGGTCGGAGACGGGGTTAGACTCTGCTTGCAAGTTGCGCAGCACTTTGGTGGCGTGCGTGTTGTGCGCCACCAGCGAGGGCGTCTCTATGATCTGCTCCAAGAGGAATGTACAGCGCAAGTGGGGGGTGGAAACGGGGTGGGGGAAAGGAAGGGTGTGTCTTGAGATGTCTCAAAGCCCGGTGAGTGTGTTGTGCGCCACAAGCGAGGGCGTCTCTATGATCTGCTCCAAGGTAGAAAAGGGAAGTGGGGGAAGGGGGCGTTGTGAAGGAAGTGGGTGGACAGACAGGGGTAAGGAGAATGGGGTGGGGTGGCCGACAGATACAAGAGGTTTTGGGGGGAGAGGGGGCGGGAGCGGAGCAGATACACAGCACAATCCACAGCACGGCATTAAAAATGGCGAAGGGTCGATGGCAGGACACATAAACGGTAACCATCCAGACTGGGTATCTTAGGTTCTGTGCTATTCATCTTCTGCACAGTTCACCTGACCTGCTGTAAGGCTCTTACCTGAATGCAGAGCTCACCTTCTGTACTAGTTCGGAGAAGCACTGTTGCACGTTGAGACGTGTCTTGGCGGAGCACTCGAGGAAGAGCGAGCCGTACTGCCGTGCAAACGCTATGCCCTCCTCCTTGGCCACTTGCCGCTCCGACTCCTGCCATGCGAGAGAGAGAGAGAGAGAGAGAGAGAGAGAGAGAGAGAGAGAGAGAGAGAGAGAGAGAGAGGAGAGAGAGAGAGAGGAGAGAGAGAGAGAGAGAGAGAGAGAGAGAGAGAGAGGATGGTGCATGGACAGGGACGAGTGGGGCGGCCGAGATGGCAAGGGAGGAGAGGGATACGGGGCAGGAGGATGAGGAAAGGTGGGGTGGGGTGGGGGGAGAAGAGGGGGAGGAGTGGGGAGAGGGAGGAGGAGGGAGAGGGGAGGGAGAAGGAGTGTGGTAGGGTGGGGAGCAAGGGAGAGGAGCAGAGCTTGGGAGACATTAGGACTTTCACGAAAGCTATGGGTATCAACATGGTGCGCATGGCAGGCAGGCATGCATGCAAGCACGATGATTTTCACGAGTACGCCAGCCAGCAGAAGAACAAACACACTGGGACACGAGGCGGTAGGAGCGCAGAAGGCCAAATGTACGGCATACGCGCGAGGTGTGCGAGGAAAGGGGGGGGAGGAAGGGGGGAAAGGTGAGGAGGGAGTGGGGAGGGCGGGGTGGGGTGGGGTGGAAGGGGAAAGCGGGAGGGGACGGGGGGGATGGGAGGAGGAGGAGGGTGGGTGGGAGGAAAGGGGAAGGAAGAAGGGGACGAGGAGCATGCACAGTTCAGTGAGGAGGTAAAATACCTTATCGACCTTGTTGCCGACCAGCATGAGGACGCAGTCCGAGACGGTGGAGTACATGTCGATCTCCTTGAGCCACACGTCCGACAGATTCGTGAACGTGTCTCGCCGCGTCACGTCGTACACTGCACGGACAACAACAGGGACGGGCAGGGAGAGGCATGCCGCGGGGACGAGTGCATGCGGGGGGGAATGCACACGATGAGCTAAGGGGACAGAAGACGGGGGAGGGAGGGAAAAGGTGGCGTCAGGAGGAAAGGAGAGGCGCAGGTAGGGGATGGCTGGAAAAAGGGAAGTGGCGAAAAAACAGTGCGACCATGCGACAGTGGAACGCAACCATAAAAACGCGATCAGATATGCCCTATCCTACAATTGCAGGAGTGCAACTAAGCCTATCGTCCTCATCACATTGCCACTATCACTGCCGTCCGCAATTTCACCACATTCCGAGTCATTCATTTGCCTGCACAACACATTCGCCTGCGCCGTTGGTGCTCACCAGTTGCATAAATTGCCACGCAACAACAAATAGTGCAATAACCTGTCCTAAAAAAACTCACCCAGGATAATTCCCTGGGCTCCACGGTAATACGAGCTTGTGAGCGTACGGAATCGCTCCTGACCGGCTGATGGCAAATGGGTAGAGAGAATAAGGGAGGGTGAGGGAAAGTTTGAAAAAAGAACAAAGACACCAGAGTGAGCATAAGCTGAGTTAGTTCGCATACGTGCATGTGTGTGACGTCAGATGCAAAAGAATAGGAACCAATGGTGGAGTAAGGTGGCACAACCAACAGGTAAATTGGCCATCCTCGTCGTGTCTCGCTATTCACCTGTGTCCCATATTGTTAGCTTGATCCGCTTGCCGTTGACGGTCACTGATTTAAGTTTGAAGTCCACACCTGAAAAAGGGAGCACGGCAAGAAATTAAATATGAGGAAATTTTCAGTCATGAAGGACGGAACAGGCTGGGCGACGACCAGGGAGGTGCATCTGACGACATTGGAGCCACGGCATTAATACGAAAAAAAAAAAAAGCATGAAAGACCATCTGCTGGTGACATTGTGGACTTGCTACGGTTGACATCAAGTGACGGCTAAAATTGGAAAGGTGGACAGGGTCAAGTGTACATAAAAGCTGTTACTGGCGCTGAAACGATCAGCCGACGATACTATGTCCAACAATGTCACGGAAAAAAAAAAAAAAAAAAAACTGCGGAACAGTCTAGACAAATCGAGATCACTATTCAGATCGTAGCGACATTATGAGTATGATAGGGTAGGTGCCTGTATCTAGCAATCGACTTCAGATTTAGGAGCGGTGAGGTGACAAATGGCACGCACCGATGGTCGGCGAAAGATCGTCGAACGTGTCGGTGGTAAATCTTAAAAGCAAGCAACTCTTGCCTACGCCTGAATCACCGACAAGAAGCAGCTTAAACAGGTGATCATGCTCGCTGTGTGGCGGGGGTCCCACGCTACCGTCCGTCGCCATGCGTACAACTACGTACAACACAACCCGAGCCTGCTGTTCTTATGTGTTTATTTTTTACGTGTGGCGAACCGTCGAGAGGTGGTCCGCGGAAACCGGAGATCGCTTGCAGCGAAGGTGTACTAGGCTCCTAGGAAAGACCTAGACTCTAGTAGGAAAACTACTTCAGTCAAATGTAGTGTGATGGATCATGAGGAACAAATGTGTGTTTCAGGTGCAGAGGGGGCAAGGGAGGCGAGGTGAAGGTGAAGGGGAAGGTGCAGGATTGCTGAGTTAGGTTCGGGGGAAGAAAGGGAGGGGGAAGGGAATATTAAGGGCGTGTGTGATTTTTCTTTTATAACTGTTTAAGTTCGAATAGAACCGCTTTGCACCGTAGTCAAACATTTTTGGATTGTATCTTACCGTGTAGAACCTTTATAGAAGTTCGAACTATGGGAAGTTCGTAGAAAAATCCCACACGCCCTAAGTGGGCGGAGTGCGGGTGGGGCAAAGGGGCAGTATGTGTGCGCAGCGCAGTTTGAGGTGATGGGCGGACGGCGGGAAGGTGCACTGTGAGCGGGAGTTGGGTGCGCAGGGTGGCTGTGCGGGGAGATGGGTGGTGCTGTGGTGAGGGAAAAGGTGGGGTGGATGGGCGGGAGTAGTCTTCAAATGCTAGTAGCGGAGCCGAAGGCACCTCAAATGCAGGGTCGTGCCAAAATAAAAGGGAGGTGTAACGAAAGATGCGACTAAAATCGTTTATGCTTTGTGTGACCATAATCGTTTATGCTTCGCCTCGTTCTATGTTTTTGGGTGAATGTTATTTTCGAGCGTTTTGAAGGCATGAAGAGTTTAGAGAAGGAGTGGACACACTTGTAGCGAGTCACGGCCTGGTTCATTCCAGAAGAAAGGGGAAAGTGTGTCACAAGTAACCAACATAAAACTCGATAACGCGAACGGCAAAAAGTAACGCGTATGGCCACTGTATCGGGTTTGCTGACGGGTTTGGTAAGTGGGGTCACGGTTTCAGTCACTAACAACAGGTGAAAAATCACGCGAACGGTCACACATGTAACTCCCGCCAAGAATTCTTGAAACTCTAAAAATTACGGTTCGCGCTCAACCAATCAACTAACTTTGAAAAAAACTAATTCCCAATCGGAATCCAATGCGGTTTGGGAACGGATCAACCCTAAATACATGGCGAGTTGTGTTTGGGCTTGATTTATCCGAGAATGCATCCAGACTCGTTTTGGGTATTATTATTTTTTAGCGGGAGTTTCATCTGTGACCATTCGCGTTATTTCTTCCCAGCTGATTGTGACTGATTCTGTGAAACGTTTTATCAAACATGTAAAAACACCTTCTGCAGTGATCGTACCCATTTCTTTACCAAACATAATTATCAAGTCCCTTGTTGAATACGAGTGGCATATCTTCCCATAATGAAAACCTATCGGACCGTCATTGGCCCATATAATTAGGTGTGGCAGTTCATTTGTGTTTCATTCAATACTCTCCGTAACTCCAAGCAAACACGGACTCCTCCCTTAGTCGCAACCTCCAGTGTTGTTGAGTAAGTGCAGACGCGTTTCTCAGTGGTTCATATTAATGAGATTTCATGTTCCCTAGGGTTAAGGGGCATTCTCATGGAACTTGATTGCACGCGAGATGATTCACGTGTCCAAATGGTAACAGAGATCTCTTCTCATTGCCACCATGGTAACCAGCATTGCCGAGATGGTCAACATTATTGCCTGAATGGTAATGAACAGTGCATCTGGAAATCCTGGCTGGCAACTTCGCGTTCCAACCAAACTGTACACCGTACAAGTCAGGTTTTGCAGAGAGTCACTACACAACGGGAGTGAACTACGGAGGAAGGCACATGGTTGTGTAGATAATCATAGCGTTGCGCTAGGCGTTCTCACTACTTGCTGTGTTCACATAGAAATATGGTAAAAGATTCATTAAGAAATTGAGAGAACATTAGATTACAATGAGGCATGCAAGTCGATATAGCTAAAATGGCATTGCAACTCATAACGAGCCCTCTGTAGGGCAAACTATGCCAGCGCAGCAGAAGAGCGGCTTGCCAACGCTGCAGCAGAGTAGTCTGCCAACGTGGTATAGCAGCGGTCTGCCAGCGCCGCAGAGGCAGGTGAACTTCTACGCATGTGCGCACCTACCAAGTAGGTGCAGGTAGACGGACGCGCTGCTAAGCACATTGCGCAGGTACCTGGTAGAACACGTGCTGACGGTTTCGCCAGCGGTGCACCGCCGAACACGTGATGCCGTTCTACAAGTTGAATTTGCAAAAACCTCCTAGGCGACATTCGCCCTTATGACGAATTTCGCAGTCGCGCGACTTCTGTAGAGTAGCTCGACGAATGCTCCGTCGAGCAGCTTTCGCCTAGACGAGGCCTCTACCAGCCTCGTTGAGGAGTTCCTATACCGGCCTTGTAGAGGAGCTCCTATACCGACCGCACATCTTCGTTGCGCACCGGTCGAGGAGATGCAGGACGAGAAGGGTGTTCCGTTGCCCACTGCGACCGGATGCCGAACTCGATGATCAGCAAGGGGATCGTCCCGCACTCGCCATCTGCGTGGCGTTTCCTCGCATCAGCCAAACGTGTCTCCAAGGTGGCCGCTACACCTGTATCAGCTACGGGGTCGACCATGGTGACCATCGTTGCTGCCGGCCCACAAACTACTCAGTAGGTGCATAAGTCGGCTCCTATCTGAAGGTCGCGTGTTCAATCCACGCTCATCGCACCATGAGAAGAATCACTCTACAACGGTAGTGAGCTAGACTACGGGGGTTGGCACGAACTACTAGAGGTGATCGTAGCTGCTTAGTTCTGTCAGAATGCTATATAGCTTATACATTTGTGTAGGCTATAGTGGGGTATCCCATAGGGGGTACAACCCAATTAGGGTTAGTACTTGTACTCACTCACTTCATAGTTGATTCATTCTCGTTTCAATTCTCACATGGTATCGAGCAGGTTCCCTCGTGGGAACTGTTCCTAAGGCCCTACTACTGCTTCCGCTGCTACTCGATCTGTCGCACGCCCCGCGGCGTGCAACCTAGCGCGCGCCCCGAGGCGCGCGACCCCGCCTCTTTCGTCGCGGCCCCGCCCCTTGTCGCGGCCCCTCCCTACGTCGCGGCCCCGCCCTACGTCGCGGCCCCGCCCCGAGGCGCGCGACCCCGCCTCTTTCGTCGCGGCCCCGCCACTCTCGTCGCGGCCCTACCCTTCGTCGTGACCCCTGCCGCCCTTCGTCGCGGCCCCTGCCGCCCTTCGTCGCAGCCTCTGCCGCCATTCTCCACCGCGGCCCCGCCACCTCCCTTGCGGCCTTGCAGTCCTGCACCGATCCGGCCCCGCCTCTGCTGGCCCCGTCGCCTGCCCCTACGCCCCTGCGACCCTGCTCCACCTCTGCCAGCCCCGGCGCCGCCTCTGCTGGCCCCGTCGCCGCTCCACCCGGCCCCGCCGCCGTCCCCAGGCGGCCCCGCCGTCACCACCGAGCCGCCGGCGCCGCCGAGCTAGTGCCGAGTCACCCGAGCCGCCCGAGCCAGCCGAGCCGCCCGAGCCGCCCGAGCCGCCCGAGCCGCCCGAGCCACCCGAGCCGCCCGAGCCGCAGCGCCACCTCAGCCGCCCGAGCCGCCGGGTCGCCAAGCCGCCGAGCTGCAGTTGCTGCCGAGCAGCCGTACCGCCGAGCCGCCGAGCCGCCCGAGTCGCCCGAGCAGCCGAGCCGCCCGACTCGTCCGAGCTGCCGAGCCGCAGTTGCTGCAGTGTCGCCGTGCCACCAAGTTGCCGAGTCGCCGAGTCGTCGAGCCTCCTCTTCCCACCACTGCTGAGCCCCTGCCTTACTAGCGCGCTGCCTACTGCTTGCTTGGCTGCCTGCCTTACTGCTGCTACTCCTGCTCCCGCTTCTACTGGCGGCGGCCAGATGCAGCTCCAACGACGCCCACGCGCGTCTCTCACGCCCCGGCAGCTTCGTGAGTGGTACGCTCAGAGTGGAGGGTCTCTCAGTTCTGCTCGCTGCTCTTACGTGATTGGCACTAGTGCTCGGACTGGTCAGCCTTGTGGGATGCCTAGTCACACACCGTCACGCTGCTTTGCCCGTCTGAGCGACGCCTGGCGTAACGAGTTTGGCGACGAGGCTGAGCTCCTCGACTGGGTGGAGTTGCTTAGGCAGAGGGTAGATATATTTGCTCTTGACTATGATGCTATTCTCACTGCCATGTATGCATTGCCTACTAGTGCTGACCGTGCCGGTCACCTGTGCGTACCGCCTAACCCGGGTATAGATCCTAAGCTCTAGCTGCTGGTGCGGGTGCTGCTCTGGGTGCTAGTGTGTCTCCTGCTCTAGGTACAAGTGCGGCTGCTGCTCTAGGTGCTAGTGAGTCTGCTTCCTCAGGTGCGGGTGAGTCTGCTCTCTCAGGTACCGCGTTAGTTCGGCCTCTCACACCTTCACCCTTGACTCGGGGGCTTCCCGCTCCTTCTTTCGAGACAGCACCACACTCACGCCGCTTGGTCGGCCAGTTGCAGTATCTCTAGCAGACCCCTCTGGGGGCCCTGTCCTTGCTCACTTCTCCACTGTCCTCCCTTGTCCGGCGGCCCCCTCTGGCACCCTGTCTGGTCTTTACCTCCCCTCGTTCTCTACGAACTTGGTGAGTGGTGCTGACTTGCAGGATGCGGGGGTTCACCTGTTCACTCCTGCGAGTCAGCGGGTGACCCACTGCTCAGACGCTCGGACAGGCCGACACCTGGCCACGTTTACTCGTCGGCCGCGGTCGAGCGTGTACACACTGACCATTGCGTCTCCTCTAGTTGCTGAGCCTGGTAGGGTAGCTGCGTCGGGTCAGGTGTTTGCTGCAGCGTCCAGGTCTGGTCCTGAGTCTGCCCCCTGCTCGTGTCGTCTCCTGTCTCACGAGACTCTCCTCTGGCACAACCGCCTTGGTCACCCCTCTCTGCTTTGGCTCAGAGGCATGGCCTCTCGTCTTCTTGTTTCTGGTCTCCCCCGGTCCCTCCCTCCCCTTCCTCAGGGCCCTGGCCCTACCTGTGTCCCCTGTGTTGAGGGGCGCCAGCGTGCTGCCCCTCACTCCTCCAAGTTTCCTCCGACAGAGGCCCTGTTGCAGACGCTTCACATGGACGTGTGGGGCCCAGCCCGCGTCCGTGGACAGGGTCACGAGCGCTACTTCCTGCTAATTGTTGACGACTACTCGCCTTACACCGCAGTCTTCCCCGTGCGCAGCAAGGGTGATGTCACTGAGGTGCTGATCGACTGGATCCGCGCAGCTCGTCTCCAGCTCAGGCAGAGCTTTGGCGCGGACTTTCCTGTTCTGCGTCTGCACTCAGACAAAGGCGGAGAGTTTTCCTCTGGCCTTCTGAGAGCCTACTATCGCGCACGGGGCATCCGACAGACCTTCACGCTTCCGGACTCTCCGCAGCAAAATGGGATTGCTGAGCGCTGCATTGGCATGGTCATGGACGTCGCTCGTACGTCTATGATGCATGCGGCTGCCCCCCATTTTCTGTGGCCGTTTGCGGTCCGGTACGCGGCGCATCAGATCAACCTTCACTCCAGGGTCTCCAGGCCGGAGACCTCCCCAGCCTTGCTGTGGACGGGGAAGGTTGGCGATGCGTCGGCGTTCCGGGTCTGGGGATTTGGGCATTTGTCCGCGACTTGTCTGCGGACAAGCTGTCCCCTCGTGCTGCTCCTTGCGTCTTCCTGGGGTTCCCCCCTGACGCGCCTGGGTGGCAGTTCTACCACCCCACCTCTCGCCGTGTTCTGTCCTCCCAGGACGTCACGTTCGACGAGTCGGTCCCCTACTACCGCCTCTTCCCCTACCGCACTCCGTCCCTCCCCTCGCCCCCGCTCTTCCTTGTACCAGGTCCCCCCTAGGTAGACCCCCTCCCCCCTAAGGGTCTTGCCCCTTCAAGTGTGTCCCAGGTAGACGCAGTCGAGCATGTCGAGGTCACTGGTGACTCTGGTGATGCTGAGGGTGCTGAGCCTGGGGGTGCTGTGCCTGGGGGTACTGAGCCTGGGGGTGCTGTGCCTGGGGGTGCTGAGCCTGGGGGTGCTCCGCCTCGAGGTGCTTTGCCTGGGGGTGCCGGGCCTGGGGGTGCTGAGTCTGGAGGTGCTCCGCCTGGAGGTTCTCCGGGTGCTTCATCTCGCCGGGAGCCACTCTCTCCACAGCAGCTGCGCGAGTGGTTTGCCCGGCGCTGGAGCCGTGCAGCTGGTGCTGGAGGTTCTTCGGCTACTGGGGGTGCTGAGCCTAGGGGTGCTGAGCCTGGGGGTGCTGAGCCTGGGGGTGCTACGCCTGGGGGTGCTGAGCCTGGGGGTGCTGAGCTTGGAGGTACTCCGCCAGGAGGTTCTCTGGGTCCTACGTCTCGCCGGGAGCCACTCTCTCCACAGGAGCTGCGCGAGTGGTTTGCCCGGCGCTGGAGCTGTGCTGCTGGTGCTGGAGGTTTCGTCAGCTACTGAGGGTGCTGCTGTCGCGGGTCCCGAAGGTGCTTGTCCTGGGAGTACTGGAGCTGCTGGGCCTGCAGGTTCGACTGGAGCTGGTGCTGCTGAGGGTGTTGGCGCTGAGACTACCACTGGCAGTCCCGCTGGGGGTGCTCCTGTTGCTGCTGGAGGTTCTAGAGCTCCTGGAGGTGCTGCTGGAGCGGGTGCTCCTACTGGAGGTGCTTCTGAGGGTGTTGGCGCTGAGACTACTGCAGGCGGTCCTGATGGGGGTGCTCCTGGTGCTGCTGGAGGTTCTGGAGCTACTGGTGGTGCTGCTCGAGCGGGTGCTCCTGCTGAGGGTTCTTGTGCTTTCCCTGCTGCTTCTTGCGTCGCCACGCGGCCTCGACCGTACTTCGTTCCACTCCTGCGGCAGGTTCTTGGTCTTCCACCTTCTACTGGTCCTCCTCTCCCTTAGAGTGTCCACAGCCTGTCCCGTCCCAGCTACAGTTGCAGCCTACCTCCCCTTTGCCTGCTCCTTCTCCCTACACTGGTCCTACTGGAGGTCTGGCTGAGCAACGTGAGCCTGCGTCTCGCCCTGCGTCGCCTGTCCGTGCTACTCGCACTAGTGGTCGCGGTTCGCGTCAGCGTCCTCCTCCTGTCCCTGGCACGCACCGGATGTCTCTACGTCCGTCCACTGCTCCTCTGCGTGCCCCTTTGCCTTCTCCTCTTGAGTCCTCTCTTCCTGCTCTTGCCGACCCTGAGTCGGACTCTCTTCGTGCTGCCAGTCCTACTGTCACGCGTCTCCTTACTACTGTTGTCACTGACCCTTCTTTCGAGTCCACTGCTGCGTCTGCCCTAGTTGCTGAGTCGTCGACTTTGCTGCTCACTGTCGCCTAGACTACGCTGCTAGTCTTGTCGCTGAGTCTGAGTCTGTCTGTCCTCTGTCCGTCGGGGGTGAGTGTGCTCTTGGCACGGACGTCCTTGAGGACAGGCTGGAGGAGTTCCAGTGTCTGGCAGCTGCTTCACCTCATCTCGTGTGCGTACTGCTTACCCCTGCGGGAGACCCGGATGCACTTGACCTCCCGACTCCGCGCTCTTACGCGGAGGCGATAGAGGGTCCCTACTCCTCTCAGTGGCAGGCAGCTATGGATGCAGAGATGGCATCCTGGAAGTCCACAGGCACCTACGTTGACGCTGTCCCTCCTCTTGGGGCGAACATCGTCAGTGGCATGTGGATCTTCAGGGTGAAGCGGCCGCCGGGTTCTCCGCCTGTCTTCAAGGCGCGTTACGTGGCTCGTGGCTACAGTCAGCGGAAGGGAGTTGACTACTTTCAGACCTTCTCCCCCACCCCGAAGATGACCACTCTTCGGGTACTGCTGCACGTTGTTGCTCACCGTGACTACGAGCTGCACTCTCTTGACTTCAGCACAGCTTTCTTGTAGGGCAGCCTGCACGGGGAGATCTGGCTGCGTCGCCCACCTGGCTTCACTGGGTCGTTCCCTCCTGGTACCCAGTGGAGTCTCCGGCGTCCAGTCTAAGGTCTCCGCCAGGCGCCACGTGAGTGGCACGACACAGTGAGGACTACGCTTGCGGCTCTTGGGTTTGCTCCTTCTACTGCCGACCCGTCGCTGTTTCTGCGCACTGACATCTCTCTGCCGCCGTTCTACATCCTCGTGTACGTCGACGACTTGGTCTTTGCCACAGCTGACACTGCTGGACTCGCCTACGTGAAGTCCGAACTGCAGAAGAGACACACGTGCACAGACCTAGGTGAACTTCGCAGCTACCTTGGCTTGCAGATCACCCGGGACAGAGCAAGCCGCACCATTACCCTGACTCAGTCACACATGGTGCAGCACGTCCTTGGAGCTTCGCTAGCTCACCTACCTGCTGACCGACCTTGGAGAGCCGCCTCGTTCTCCTCTAGTCCTGTACATAGACCACAAGGCCATGCTGGCCTTGTGTCGAGAGCAGCGACTGGAGCACAAAACAAAGCACATTGCTCTCCGCTACTTCCTTGCTCATGAGTTACAGCAGCGTGGACAGTTGCGGCTTGCGTACGTGGCCTCTGAGGCCAACACTGCTGATGTCTTCACGAAGGCACTTCCGCCTTGTGATTATCAGCGCTTCTGCACTCAGCTGGGTCTTGTGCCCGTCTTGCCTCACTTGCTCTCCTCTTGACCTTTGTTTTACTCTCACATATATATTTACCTGCTCTTGCTTGTCTAGCTTTATATATATGTGTGTACTCTTGCATGTGAACTGGCCGTGTGGCCTTGACCCTGTGCTCGGACTGTGTGGTGACTTTGTGATCCACCCTGAGCTTGCTTTGCTTTGCTTTACTTGACTGGTCTTGTGACCCCTTGTTCTCCCCCACTTTGCCTATGGGGGTGTGTCAGAATGCTATATAGATTATAATTTTTAAACACACATGTAGTGTTTTTTAAAATTGTGTATTGTGAATTCGAAGCTGCTTGTACTGCACAATTGGCATCGTCGAAGCGCGCTAAACGCCCTTCTCCAACTACAAAAACCGTGGGTTGGAGCTCATTTCCCTCCACCCACGTTTCTCAATTTTCAAACGGCTCACTCAACATTCCCACCACCCACCCCAGTGTAAACCGCCTTGCTAATGCCACTTGGATAGGGTACATAATAGCTAGTGTTATTAGTGCGCACTAGCTTATGTCGAACGATGATGCAAATGTTGTAATACGCCATTTGTAATGAGAACGATGCCAATTGATAAGAAAGAAAGCAAGCTTTCTCAATCTTATACATTTGTGTAGGCTATAGTGGGGTATCCCCTAGGGGGTACAACCCAATTAAGGTTAGTACTTGTACTCACTCACTTCATAGTTGATTAATTCTCGTTTCAATTCTCACAAGTTCCTTAGTGCTTGCGCATTCACGGGAGAAATCGGCAAGAGTTTTCACTAGGTAAAGTCAAAATTACAGAATGATTGAACAAGAGATGGCAACAATGACTACATCAGGCACCTAGCAACCCTGCAGCTAGCCTGGTCGACCGCCAGCACTGCTCGGTCGACCGCCTACCAGCGTTGTGTAGAGGAGCCGCGCCAACACTGCAGAAGGACGACCTGCCAACAGAGGAGGTCGACGGCGTGCCAACGCTGCAGCAGATCGGTTGTCCAGCGTTGCCCCGTATAACACAGCAGTGCGTACGCTCGTAGGTGGGCGCAGACAATTGGCCCGACTTGCTTGGTTGGGTATCCGTCGGCTGTTGTCTGCCCCTGACGAGCCACATCGACTTCGGGATATCAGCCTGAAGTCGCGTGCGCCATTACGACCTTGACGACGCTCGCGTGCCTCTGCATAAATCGTTGAGCAGGTTACCTGGTCGACCTGGTCGACCCCCGGATGCTCTGGTCGACCCCCAGGTGCCTTTGGTCGACCACCGGCTCCCTCTGGTCGACCACCAGGTGCCTTTGGTCGACCACAACTTCCGTCGAGCTACCCCCTGGTCGACGGACCCCTACCGTCGACCAGGACCGTCAGCAATTGTCGCCGAGCTCCCCTCGTTGACCGCTGCTCACTTGTTAGGTCGACGGACTGCTCCGTCAACCTCCCGGTCGAACGGCAGGTCGACAGACTGCTCTCGGTCGAGCTGCAGGTCGACGGACTGCTCCTGGTCGAGCTGCAGGTCGACGGACTGCTCCCGGTCGAGCTGCAGGTCGACGGCCTGCTCCGTCGACCTTCCGGTTGAACTGCCCCTCCTGGTCAACGGCCCACCCATCGCCCAGACTAGTCAGTTGTAGTTGTCGAGCTCCCTGGTCGACAGAACACCACAGCGGTTCCATGCAGTTCGACGAAGCCTGTCGAGCAGCTCCCCCACCGTGAACGGTCGGCTGCTACTCCCGTACATCCGACCAAGTCAGCGATGTTGCCCAAGCGAGGGCGTGGCCAACACGCTACTTCCGTTAACAAACTATACGGACAAGTCGAAGTCGAACTCTGCGGGCACATTGAGGTAGCTTTCTGCGCTTGGCCTACATTGACTTTTGCGCCCCCGACTGCGAAGTTTGCTACGTCCAAGCGAGGGCGATGCCATCTCCAGCCAACAGGCTTGATACACCCAAACAAAACTGACTGTCCACGTATACACATACAGAATACACAGTTTTGTTTATAATACCGGCGTTTACAATCACAGACAGTAAAACCTCGAAATGCAAACTCGTAATCTGTAAAAGAAAAAACAATTATACAGTTTTAACTATCAAATAAACGCCACAGAAAAAATCGCACAATGTCAAATCGCAAAACCATTATAGTGATAAATTATTTAAAACATTTTTTTACCCTATTTTCATTGTATTTCCTAATATTAAGAAATAGAGCTAGACCAAGTTGTAATAATTTCAATATCAATTTGAATAATATTAATTTTGCATATAACAAATAATAGCCTTATAAAAATTGAATAGTGATATAATAAATAATACATTCAAGAAACGATATGGACTGTATTGATAGATAATTTAATCCCAATTTTTTAATAATTAGGCTACATTTGTTTTTCCGGAGTTTGCGTAATAAGCTTGCTGTAATAGTGATAGAAATTATATCGAATACGTGCATGTAATGTTTTGTGTTCGTAGGCGTTGATATACTAAACAGAATTGCGCATTCTGTGGGTGTATACGTGGACAGTCAGTTTCGTTTTGCTGAGTCAAACATGACTTGTACGGTGTACAGTTTGGTTGGAACGCGAAGTTACGAGCCAGGATTTTCGGATGCTCTGTTCATTACCATTCAGGCAATAATGTTTACCATCTCGGCAATGCTGCTTACCATGGTGGCAGTGAGAAGACATCTCTGTTACGATTCGGACACGTGGCTTACCTTGCGTGCGATTGAGCTCCATGAGTGTTACCGCTAAGATAAATGCCCCAAGAAAAAACCTCCTCCATTTGTTGCCAAGGGCAGAACTCCACAGCGGTAAGGCACTCACCACGGCTCGGAAGGCAGAACTCCATAATTGGCTGAAGCTGGTTCGGCAGCTTCAAAGGACAAATCGACGACGGCCTACGTTGTCGGGCTGTCGCGGACTCGAATTTACCCGCCACGGAGGCATCCGAACCAGGAAGCTGCTTTCGATTGTGGCACAACCTCCAGTACGCAACCTGGCTCACCACGAATCTGGGTTGACTGCTCATCTACCAAGTTGCTTTTTTGCTGCTGTGCCTTAGTGAACATACCAATGAACAACTATCAATGAACATACCGTAGGTACTGTTATTCTGCTTGCTTCCTGCAAGTCGGTTTCCGTAGGTACTGTTATTCTGCTTGCTTCCTGCAAGTCGGTTTTTCCTCCAGTTACGTCGCTTCGCCAGTCCAGTTAGGTTGCTGAACTAACTTCCTTTCTCATGGGCTCTGTGCTAGTATCCGTCATCGTTGTCGTCGCCGCGATCGGCGTGGGGTGGTGCACCATCGAGGTGACATGCCGGCCGTGCCTCTCCTATGTTCGAGCTAAGATGCGCGAGGAGCAGGAAGCATTGCTTCAAGATCATCAAACAGAATCCTAAGCCTCGAACCCACGTTTAACCTTGAGCTGCAGGTGACAATATCTGCCTTAAATCTTCCGTTTCTTAAGGTTCTACCTTATTCGGCTTCTTCCTTCGCTTTAAGAGCTCATCTCCTCCATGTTCCATCACACTCCAGTTTCAATCTCCCGTTGGAACTCAAGCATCCACACTGCTCGACGACCCCGCGTTACACGTTTGTATCACTTCTCGCAGCTTTGTCCGTCTCAGGCTTGTGATGGAGTAATATCTGCGGACTTCCGTTACAAGGCTTTGAATACCAGGCACACCATGGTGCACCGCTTCCATTCTCTTCCCATCTCCGTAGAACCCTCTAGCATAAGTCCAACGGGCAGACGGCCACGCATCCCTCACGAGGCGAGTGACAGTGGAAATAAAACTGGGAAAATATGATGTGGCTTGCACAAGAGCAAGCATATGGTGGTACAAGGCATTGCAACAATGGCAGTGCTCTGGGACAGCATTTAGAGGATTGAGTTTATGGACGTGGAAGGTTGCTTAGCATTGTTAGGCACGTTAGCGAGCATTCACTATATTCAATAATGTCCCACCATTATGTTCTTGTGTGGATGCAATCGTTGAAACTATATCTTAGGATGATATTGGGCTGGTAGCCTGGTAGTACCTATAAATCATAACGAAAAGTTCAAGGTCAGATCAGATGTCTCGACCTGCTCACAAATATCACTTGATGCTAATGGTACTAATGATGGTGTGCTTGGAATCAGGCACACTGGTGGTGCACCTCATTCATCCTCTTTACAGCCTCGCACAGCCCGCCACAGCGCCAATCAGACACTGCCACACATCCCTTGTTCTCCTCTCTCCTCCGTCCACAGTCCTCTGCAAAACCAATCCCATTGGAAATCCATGAGAGAGAGAGGTGGGTTGGGGAGGGAAGGGGGAATGGGTAGTGCCAGGGTGGTATTTGAGAACAATGTAAGGGAACATCCTGGACGATACGCTAAAAACTCCTCTATACTAGCATGATTTGCTCCCAGGAAACCACATCACGAGAAGGAGAGTGAGACATGAACAAGGAACAATCAAGTGAGACAGGGGAGGCTGTTGGGGTGTGTGGGTGCAAGAGGAGGGTGAAAGGGAGGTAAAATATGCAGCAGAAACGGGTGAGGGAAGCGGGTGCTATTCGAGAATGATAAATATTCCGCAAGGGATCAAATCTGAAGCAGAAACAGGAGAGGGAGGTGGTTAACCTTCGGGAGGGCTGGCACAGCAGAGGCGGTGGTCGTTGTGGTGGGTGGCAGTGAGACCCAGCATCCACGACCCTACTGATATGTCCTCGTTCGCATACTCATGCAGTAGTGGCCTGCCCGGGTGAATGAGGGCATGCAAGGATGAGGTCATGGGGAAATGAGGTCATGGGGAACAATGCGGAGGATGAGCAAGGCAATGGGGGGATGAAGCCATGGTGCAGGGGGGGAGAGGGCATGGGGAGAGTAGGGATGATTAGAGAAGGAGAGGAAAGAAGCTCGGTGCGAGAACGGGGATATACTGAAGGAAAATAGTTGTGAAATCGAAGTATATGTTGCTGGGATGGAGTACAGCTTTAGATGTATGGACTGGGCTTCTTTGAGGGAGGGAGAAGATATTAGCAGCGAGAGGAAGAGGGTGGGGGAGACGGTGGGGGAGAGGGTGGGGGCGTGTAAATGCAGGAGGGGAGGACAGTCTGTGCAAATGTCTAGTGGGCGTGAAGGGGCAAGGCTGACCCATTGAAGGCAAGGAAAAGGGCGAGGTCACGTGAGAGTCCATAGACCGGTGCTGCTGCATGCTGGAAGTACCTGCAGGGACAGAGGGACAGACGGTGCAGGGCGAAAGCAGGGTGTTATTCAAGGATAAGGCTGCAGCTGAGCAGCTTGCAACGCAAGCAAAGGAGGAGCAATGGGACATGCAAAAAAAATGTGTCTAGGGTTTCGGGCTGAGGCCACGGGAGGAAACACACAGGTACGGACAGTACAGATTAACATGTGGATGTGGATTTATACAAGATGGTGTTCTGAATAAGAGAACAAGATAGAGGGTGTTAGCAAGGTTGGGTTGGATGGATGGGTGGGTGGGTGGATAGATGGATAGATGGATGGATGGATGGATGGGTGGATGGATGAATGAATGGATGGATGGATGGATGGATGGATGGATGGATGGATGGATGGATGGATGGATGGATGGATGGATGGATGGATGGATGGATGGATGGATGGATGGATGGATGGATGGATGGATGGATGGATGGATGGATGGATGGATGGATGGATGGATGGATGGATGGATGGATGGAAGGATGGATGGACGGATGGATGGATGGATGGGTGGGTGCGTGAGGAGCGATCTTAGCTGTTTGCCATCACCAAACCGTGCCCACTCTGGCTCAAACCACTGCTGATTGCTGTTAGTAGGTGAGGGAGAAGGGGGGGTGGGGAGAGGAAGTTGGGGAGAGGGATGGGAAGGGGGACGGGAGGACGTGAGAAGGGAAGTGGAACAGAAGGGGGAGGGATGGATAATGCAGAGGGGACAGAACTAGGGGGGATTGGGGAATGAAAGAGAAGGAGCAAAGGATGAAGGCGAGGGAGATAAGAAGGATAGCATCATCACGGAACGAGGAATATACACTGGAATAAATTAATTTCGAGTCATCAACAGTGCGAAACGAATGAACCACACACACATCTGTCCCCCCACATCATCCTGTAGCCCGCTGCCTTTAATCACATCCTTCCCCACATCCTTCCCCGCAGCCTAACTCTCCCGAATCCCTCGCACTCACGGCTCCGTGACCACAACACCAGACTTGAAGCATCCCATGTACAGCCCTGAGCGGTCCTTGAGGCGCTGTAGGAATGACACCAGCTGCACTGCACTCGGGGGGAGGGAGCAGTGTGGGGAAAGGGGAGAGGAGAGGAGAGGAGAGGAGAGGAGAGGAAAGGAGATTGAAAGAGCAGCATCCCATGTACAGCCCTGAACGGTCCTTGAGCCGTTGTAGGAATGACACCAGCTGCACTGCACTCGGGGGGAGGGGTGGGTGGGGTGAGGAGGGAAGGGGAGGGAGGGAAATTGGGAGAGCAGAGTTCCGTGTAAAGCCCTGAGGGGTTCTCGAGGCGCTGAAGGAACGACACCAGCTGGAGCACTGCACTCGGGCGGAAGGGTGGAGATGGGGGAAGGGAGGGTGAAGAACGATTAAGGGAGAAGAGATACGAGAAGCACATATGAGACTCACGAGTCACCCGTGCCGTGAGGCTTGAAAAGAAAGTGAGACAGATACAGGAAGCACATGTGATGCCGCGTGCCGTGTGCGTGACGCATGCTCCTAGTTGCAAGGGAAATGGTGCCTCACAGCGACGTCTCAAAACGTCTAAAAACGTCTTAGAACGTCTTAACACATCGAAAAACGTCTAAAAACGTCTACAACGTCTAAAAACGTGTCAAGACTCACTGGTGCTCAGATAGACGTCGTCGTTGACTTTGAAATAGAAATCCGCGTCCCAGTGCCGCACAGCATACTCAAACAGGTGCTTCACCTTGCGCCCCCCGCTCTTCTCCACCTCCTCGTACTCGTCCTGCTCACCCACACAACCACATTTCCACCCACCACCCACCCAACCACCCAGCCACGTGCACACCCGCGCACCCCTCAGTGTAAGCACGTTCTTACAATGTTACACGACACACAAGCAGAGGCGAACGCTCTCACACATCATTGCGCCGCTATCACACAAGATGGGTCTGCACCGCACGACTTTTGAGACGTCTCAGAAGACGCACCGCACCCACCATGACCACTATGTCGTTGCACTTGTCCCTCTCCTCCAGCATTCCTTTGACTTTGAGTCGACTCAAAAGTCTCCTCCAGCATCCCTTTCAAGAAACCCTCAAAGCGACACACACGACTTTGCTTCGCTGGTATAACTAGTTGTAGCTCCGCTCCCCACCCACCATGACCACAATATCGTCGCACTTGTCTCTCTCCTCCAGCATTTCTTTCGATAAGCTCCCAAAAAGTGAGGCACTCACACAACACACAATACCTCCACTCCCCACCCACCATGACCACAATATCGTTGTACTTGTCTCTCTCCTCCAGCATTGCTCGATCTAACGAGTCACCGCGGTTCAAACTGCAACAAGCCACGGTTGTGGGGAGTTATAAGGAGTTGAGGCGAGTTGGACAGAGTTTCCCCACCTCCCTGTGGCAGGTACCCTGAACCCAGCACACATCACTGCACAGCAGAGCACCGCATAGCAGATTACAGCACAGCCTAGCAGAGGAAGGTACAGCAGTGCAGAGCAGGGCAGGGCAGAGCGCACATACCTGTGGCCCACTGCAAATCGCAGCACCACACCCATCTCATCTTGTAGCTTCTTCAGAGCCGCTCCTGGTGCCGTGGCAGGGCGGGCAGGGAGGGAAGCATGGCGATGAGTGAGGGAAAATGGGAGAGGCAAGAAGCAAGGTATCAAGCAGAAGTGCCAGCAGCACCACGCCCATCTCATCTTGCAGCTTCTTCAGAGCCGCTCCTGGTGCCGTGGCAGTGCGGGCGGGGAGGGGTGAGGAGGGTGGGGATGGTGGAGAGGGAGAGGCGGGTGAGGAGGGTGGGGAGGGTGGGAAGGGAGGGTGGGAAAGGAGAGAAGGGTTGAGAGGGTGGGAAGGGAGAGGAGGGTGGGGAGGGTGAGGAGGAGGTGGGGAGGGTAGGGAGGGTGGGAAGGGAGAGGAGGGTGGGGAGGGTGAGGAGGAGGTGGGGAGGTTGGGGAGGGTGGGATTGCAAGGGGAAAACAAGTAGGAAGACAAAGGGAGACGATGAGACGAAGGGCGAAGAGGGTAAGAAGCAGGGTGTATATCAAGCAAAAGGCAGGTGCCGTTCTTTGATGCAGGGTTATGTGCTGTGCTGCTGTCAGTATATGTCCACCAAACAGTCATCCTGACCGTCCATTCATGCAGATCTGTGCGCATTCGTGCAGATTCGTCCCAACTTCGTGCTGGCATTGTGCACGAAGTTGTGCATTCATCCCTCCAACATCGTATGCCATTCTGCCCCATTCATCTAAACCATACCATGCCAAACCCATTCAACACCACTCATACACACCAACTGTGTTTACCCCTTAATGTTCCAAAGTTTCACACAACAACAGCCACTCCCTTCTTGCCTAATATCCACTCCCTTACCCCCCCCTCTCCCACCCCCCTCTTCTCCCTTCACCCCTCTCCCCTCTCACGTCTCCCATCCCCCCTCTTCCTTCCCTCCATCCCCCCTCCCCGTTCTCCCCCAATTCCCATCCACTCCCCCACCCCACTCGTCTCCCCGACACAACCCATGCCCATGCCCTCCCCGCCCTCTCCACCTCTCCCCCCCCTCCCCTCTCACAACCCATGCACGCACCAGTGGGCATCCAGGTGCTGCGAATGGCCTCGCGCCTCAGCCTGTTCCCAAACGCAGTGCTCACCAGCACTGCCACCAGCAACCGCTCCCTCCCCCCCGCTCCATTCCCCCCGCCTCCTGCTCCCCCCGCGCCTCCCCCTCCTGCCGCCCCTTCCCCCCCTGCCACCGCCCCTGCATGCCCGGCTGCGTCCACTCCCCCGCCTGCAGAGGTGTCTGGGCTGGCAGATCCGACGGCTGAGATGAAGCCACGTGTCTTGGCCTCCGCCATCTGGACCTGCAGCATGGCGTGGCGCTTCTCCAGTTCCCTGTGCACACGTGGCATGGGGGACAGGCCGGGGAGAAAGCAGGGGCGGGGAGGAGAGACAAGGGAAGGGAGCAGGGGGCGCATACAGGGGCGGAGTCATGTAAGAAGAGAAATGCCTCAGGGGCAGGAATGAAACGACTGACGTGTGCAGAAGAGACGAAAGGGAGAAGCACGAAGAGGCAAACGTCGGAGGGAGGGAGAAAGGGGGGTGGGAGGCGGGGTGGGGGGTTAGGCCTGAGAAGTGACAGTGGAGAGCAGGCGGGAAGGGGAGAGACACATGGGGAGGGAAGGGAAGCAGCAGCAGGTACTTCATACACGCTTCATGGGAGCAGAAGAGCAAGGGAGAACAGATAAGAGCGAATAGACTCCATTTGGTTGAGCTTTTGAGCGATGGCTTATTGGGAATACCTAAGAATGGCAGGAGTACTTGAGCTGAGCTTCTAAGGCGCCTACAGTGGCAGGAGTACCTGAGCTTGAGTGTGAGTATGCTGTCTTCAACTGAGAGAGGCTTGGCGCTCTTATCCTGCTTGTCTCAGCACAGACACGCACAGACACGCACAGGCACACACAGGCACTCACAGGCACAGCAGCAAGCGTAAGCTAGAGGTCTGAACGGCAAGAACGTTGCTGACACGTGGTGGTGGGCAACGATTGCAGCAATCACAACAGGCCGAGCAGGTACAGTAGGTAGAAATAGATGGGCAGACGGACTGATAGACAGAGGGACAGACAGACAGACAAACAGACAGACAGACAGACAGACAGACAGACAGACAGACAGACAGACAGACAGACAGACAGACAGACAGACAGATAGCAGCGAGCAGCGAGCAGCGACATCAGGGACAGAAACCGCATGCGCAAGGCTTACTTGTTTCGACTGGCCTCCAGCTCCCATGCCCTTTGCCTCCTGCAGCAGCTTCTTCTGCACCTGCACGTCTCGCCATAGCCTGCAGCGCAGCGCAGGCAGAACCACAGTGGCATGACATGGTAACACACACACAGCACGCCAATGAAACACAGCTCTTACAGGCAACACAGGCAATTTCAACGCCACGTTAACACCAAAGTAGGGGATTCTACGGGCCAGTGCCATCAGAATTTTCTGTATCGGAGTCTTTTCTTCCAGTCCACCCTCGTGTATTCGCCACTGGGTTTGGGTTGACTGCAAAAACAGTCACCATCCATAATCCCTAGGTGATCGGGCGTTGCAAGGCGTTTCGATGCGCCGGGGAACGCACCTTCCATCGGTGTGGCGTGCAGCATGCAGCAATTGCTTTCCGAGGAGCGGGAGACGCAACCACCGCCGGTATCACGTGCACCGGCTGCTTCTAATTTCTATAGGCGCGGCAGGACGCATCTTCCACCAGTGTAAAGCGCGGCGAGGTAGCACGTGGGGAGGCAGCTTTCGAATCGACTCAAAAGTCACCTGTACTTCTAGATTCGCGTGAGAAAAGCGCACCTTCCGCAGTGTAGAGCGTAGCGCGGCAGAGCTCAGGAGCACGAGCATGACTCGGAGATGACCTTTGAGTCGACTCAAAAGGCTTCTGGAGGCACGGCGTGGGGAAACGTACCTTCCGCCGGTGTAGAGCGTGGCGAGGCAGCTCATGAGCACGAGTACGGCGCCTGACAGCCGACCGTTGCTAGCAGGGCGAGGCCGTCCCCGCGATCCCACCGCCATGGCCCGTTCACCCGGGAAAGTGAGGACGGTGACGGTGACGGACGGTGACGGTGAGGGTTACGATCCGTCAGCGTGAATCACGCGAGTAAGGGTGAATTTCCGTGCTCCACGCACGGAGGATGCGGAAGTTGCTGGGTTATAGACTTGCAAAGATTTGACAGAGAGAGAGCGAGGAGAGTGTCGGCTGCTTGGATTAAATCTAACGCGAATGTTATACAAGAGACATCAAATGCGACATACAGGCACCGGATAACTGACAGACGGGAGCCTCGACTGGATGCTACAGTGATTGGCTCACTGGTCGGGAATTTAACTCTACGGTCGGCTTTGCAAGGGCTGTGAAACTCAGGGATGTAAATCTGACTCTCGGTGCCAACATCGCATTCGCGCACTAGAACCACTGAACATTCAACCAGGAAGACCTGACAGTTGGACGAGACGAGGTATCAGGCGTGACAAACTAACTAGAGGATCACTGATGAGAGGCGATCAGCTGTCGAGGTGTGTAATCGAAATTCCCAAGGGTAACCTTTTTTGAATCTGACTTTGTTATGAGTTGTACTAAGAAGAGTGCGCGGAAGACTTTATAAAGAGATTGTGATTACAGAATTACTGAATTCATGATTGAATGAACAAGAGAGGCATTTATAGGGCAAATACCTGCTAGGCGCGGACCTCGGGATGTGGATGGGTTGGAGGTGTCGCGATTGGTGCGGAGCGACTCGGCAGTGGTTCGGGCCGAAGAGTAGGCCGAACCTCGAAACTGACGTGAAGTGCTCGGGGTTGTCCTCGCTAGGAGCAGCCTTTACAGTAATGAATTCATATTCATTACAGACTTGCATATCGTTCAGCCGAACTGAAAAAGACGTTGCCAGAAAGGAACAACTTCATAGATCCACGGAGTTTTGCACTGTCGCAAAGTAGCTTTCGCGATAGCTTGCGAAGTCGCAGAGCCTTTGATTAATCCATGCTGGTTATGTGTGCCCAGGGGAACCAGACACTTGATTGCAAGATACTCGATGAATGGGTTTAAGAGAAGATTATGGATCTGTTAATTATACTATATGCTGTTTGTCCACTTGCCTATACTTGCTCTGACCAGGACCCGGATGTCATTCGCCTGTCACGGTGCCGATCTCGGTGTAAAGTGGGAGAGTGGAGTCGTGGACTGGCTTGTCTTACAGCAGGAGAGTTGGCTTGACCGTCTGAGGCCATGGTGCAGTCACTGCAAGAGAAGCACCCTGCTAGCACTGGCGAGGTACCACAGTGGGTCCGTGATTTCACCGTCGATGCTCCTCAGCGGCCTCCACTGACGACCGACGTCCTGGCCAGAGCTATCCATACAGCCGCCCGCGCTTCAGCAGCAAGGCCATCGAGGTGGGTCAAAGAGCATCTGCACGACACCTTCCTCACTGAACCTTCCTACCTTTCCCACCGGTTGGAGGTGTTCAACCAATGGGTGACAGGGCAGGTTCCCGAGCGGGCTCGACCCTGGCTCGCCGCATCCAACCTAGTTGGGCTTTCCAAGCCTAACGGCGACGTCTGGCCGGTGGCGATTGGAGAGGTGCTTCCGCGCATCCTTGCTCGAGCATCTTCCGCGTATCCTTGCTCGTTCAGCTCCCTGCATCTCGCTCCGCCCTGCGATGACTTCCTACTTTCTGCTGTGCAAACAGCTGGGAGCGGGCACCAGGGTCGGGGTGGAGATTCATACTCATTCTTTCCGGTCAGCGCTGGCCACTCACCCCGATTTGTGTGCGCTGCATATAGATGTCGCGAACGCCTTCAATTCGTTTCACCGTCATGCGATGTTTGAGGGGCTGCGGGAGTCGCCTTTCTCGGGGTTGATCCCATTCTTGCGTGTTTTCTACGGGACACCTAGTGACCTGTACCTTCGAGCGGGCCCTTTCGTACAGAGCCTTGAGTCTGCACAAGGATCGCGGCAGGGGGACCCGCTCGGCCCTTTTATTTTCTCGTTCACCCAACAGCAAGTGATGGAGTCGGTGCTTAGAGAGTTCAGGGACATACTTTTCATGAGTTATGCAGACGATACGTATATCATGGGACCAGCGGCTAGGATTCTAGAGGCTTTTGGGTGTCAAGATAGCAAGCAGGAATGGTTGCATTGAATGAAATGTGGGTACAAGTACTAACCCTAACTTCGGGTTGTACCCCATATGGGCTACCCCAATATACTGTAGCCTACACAGAACTAACACATATATAGTTTGACACACCCCCATAGGCAAAGTGGGGGAGAACATGGGGTCACAAGACCAGTCAAGAAAAGCAAAGCAAAGCAAGCTTGGGGTGGATCACAACGTCACCACACACTCGAGCACAAGCAAAGGGGCCACAAGGCCAGTTCACATGCAGAGGTATATATGCAACAACAACAGTATAGTGATCACTACCTAGCAAGAGTAAACATGTAGGTATACATATATAGACCAAAGTACAACCAGAGTCTACAGCAAGTGAGGAAACGTAGGCACCAGGCCTAGACCAGTGCGTAAGCGCTGATGATCACCAGCCGGAAGGGCCTTGGTGAACACATCAGCAGTGTTGGCCCGGGTGGGCACGTGAGCGACACGAAGTTGACCACGCTGCTGCAACTCTCGAGCAAGGAAGTAACGCAGAGCGATGTGCTTCGTTCCGTGCTCCAGTCTGTGGTCCTGACACAAGGCAATGGTAGCCTTGTTGTCGACGTACAGAACTGGAGGAGAACGAGGCCTCTCTCCCAAGTCGGTCAGCAGGTAGGTAAGCCAGCGTAACTCCGGTGCAGCCATGGCTGTGGCGTAGATCTCAGCCTCAAATCTGGAGCCGAGAACAAAAGACGAGCGTGTAGATCGCCAGGAAACAGAGCCAGAGCCAAGACTGAAGGTGTAACCCTATGACGACCGCTGCATAGCCAAGTCGTCAGCCCAAGAAGCGTCTGAGTGCCCAGTGAGGACAACGTCGCCCCGTCCTCCAAGCACGAGCCCCATGCCCGATGTACTGCACAAGCAGCGCAGTACCCTCTTAGCAGCATCCATGTGCACCTTTCGGTGCCTACTAGGAGCCATGTAGCGAGCCAGAAGGCTAAGAGGGTACGCAAGGTCAGGACGAGTGCAGGTCATCAGGTACATGAGGCAGCCCACTAGCTCTGGGTAAGGACCACTCGGCTCTACGGACTCGTCCGAAGGTGGAGCTGAGAGCGAGTGGCTAGAGCCAGAGGAGTGGCCTGTGCCGAGGACCAGGTGAAGCCGAAGCGCTGAAGGATCTGTTGCACCATGTGTGACTGAGTCAGTGTGATGGTGCGGTGTGCTCTGTCCCGGGTGATCTGCAAGCCAAGGTAACTGCGCAGCTCACCCAGGTCCGTGTACGTGTGTCTCTTCTGCAGCTCCGACTTGACCAGGGCAAGAGCCTCAGTGTCAGCAATGGCAAAGACCAAGTCGCCGACGTACAGAAGGATGTAGAACGGCGGCAGCGAAGTGTCGGTGCGCAGAAACAGCGACGGGTCAGCAGTCGACGGAGCAAACCCAAGAGCCGCAAGTGTCGTCCTCAGTGTGTCGTGCCACTCACGTGGCGCCTAGCGGAGACCGTAGACCGGCCGCCGGAGGCTCCACTGGGTACCAGGAGGGAACGACCCAGTGAAGCTAGGCGGGCGGCGCAGCCAGATCTCCTCGTGCAGGCTGCCCTGTAAGAAGGCTAGACGTGGACGTGGACGTGGACGCGGACGTGGACATGGACGTGGACGTGGACGTGGACGTGGACGTGGACGTGGATGGACGGGGACGTGGACATGGACATGGACGTGGACGTGGACGTGGACGTGGATGGACGGCTATGCTGAAGTCAAGAGAGTGAAGCTCGTAGTCACGCAACGAAGGTCTGGAAGAAGTCAACTCCCTCTCGCTGACTGAAACCTCAAGCAACGTAACGAGCCTTGAAGACAGGCGGAGAACCTGGCGGCCGCTTCACCCTGAAAATCCACATGCCATCGACGATGTTCGCCCCAGGAGGGGAAACCTCGTCAACGTAAGTGCCTGTGGACTTCCAGGATGCCATCTCTGCGTCCATGGCTGTCTGCCACTGAGAGGAGTACTTACCTGCGATCGCCTCAGCGTAAGAGCGCGGGGTCGGGATGTCTGGAGCATCCGGGTCTCCCTCAGAGGCAAGTAGCATGGCCACGAGATGAGACGCAACGGCTGCAAAACACTCAAGGTCCTCCTGCCTGTCCTCAAGGACGTCCGTGCCAAGAGCACACTCACCCCCGACGGACGGAGGACAGACAGACTCAGACTCATCAACAAGACTAGCGGCATAGTCTAGACGACAGTGAGCAGCAAAGTCAACAAGCTCAGCGACGAAGGCAGACGCAGCAGCAGACTCAAACGACGGGTCAGTGACAACAGTGGCTAGTAGACATGTGACAGTAGGGTGCTCAGCACGAAACCGGTCAGACTCAGGGTCAGCAACGACAGGCAGAGTAGACGCAAGAGGAGACGGCAGAGGAACACGCTGCGGAGCAGAGGACGGACGCTGAGCCATGAGGTGTGTGCCGGGGACAGCCGGCGGACGCGGACGAGGAACACGACAACTAGTGCGGACACGCGAGACAGGACGCGACGCAGGCTCACGACGCTCAGCAAGACCTCCTGGCTGCTCAGTGTAAGGAGAAGGAGCAGGTAGCGGTGAGCTAGGCTGTAACAAAAGACCAGTAGACGACGGGAGGCTAAGAACCTGGTGAAGCACGGAGTCAAGCGGTGACAGAGACGACGGAGACGGCGGAGCAAAGAACAGTCGTGGCTGCGCAGCACCACCAGCACCAGTAGCTCTAGCACCACCAGTAGCTCCAGAACCTCCAGCTCGAGCGCCTCCAGCAGCAGCACCTCCAGCTCTAGTGACTCCAGCAACAACACCTCCAGCTCTAGCGCCTCCAGCAGCTCCAGAACCTCTAGCTCTTGCGACTCCAGCAGCAGCACCTCCAGCTCCAGCGCCTCCAGCAGCAGTACCTCCAGCTCTAGGGACTCCAGCAGCAGTACCTCCAGCTCCAGCGCCTCCAGCAGCTCCAGAACCTCCAGCTCCAGCGCCACCAGTAGTAGCACCCCTAGAACCGGCACCTCCAGCCTCACGGTCCCCAACTCCAGGGTCGACAGGACCAGCGCTAGGGCCTCCAGCAGCAGCACCCCCAGAAACGGCACCTCCAGCTCCAGGGTCTCCAACTCCAGGGTCGACAGCACCAGCTCCAGGGCCTCCAGCCCCAGTACCTCCAGCAGCAGCACCCCAAGATCCGACACCTCTAGCTCGAGGAGCAGGTGCACTCCTGGCAGCTCCAGTACCTCCAGTACGAGCACCTCCAGGACCAGAGACACCAGCACTCCTAGCGCCTCCACGACAAGCAGCTCCAGCAGCACGACTCCGCAGGCGGGTACGTGACGCAAGCCACTCTTGTGCCTGCTGTGGTGAGACAGGCCCGCGTCGTGAAACGAGACCCAAAGGAACGCAAGCAGACTCAGCACCCCCCGGCACCTCACGGACGGGCTCAGCACCCCCAGACTCCGCAGCCGCAGGCTCAGTACCCCCAGGCTCTGCACTCCCTAGCACCTCACGCGCAGGCTCATCACCCTCAGAAGCAGCACCCCCAGCAGTACCTCCCGCAGCAGCACCAGAGTCGCTAGTGACCTCTACAGGCTCACCCAAGGGAGGCGGGTCTACCTGAGACACGCCTGAAGGAGCAGGACCCTGAGGCGGGAGGGGGTCTACTGGAGGGGGACCTGGAGCGAGGAAAAGTGGCGGGGGAGGGAGAGGGGTAGTGGGGTAGGGGAAGAGACGGTAGAAAGGAAACGACTCGTCAAAGGTGACGTCCTGAGAGGGGAAGACACGGCGCGAGGTGGGGTGGTAAAACTGCCAACCAGGCGCGTCAGGGACAAAGCCAAGGAAGACACAGGGAATGGTGCGGGAGGAGAGCTTGTCCGCGGACGTATCGCGGACAAGGGCACGACCACCCTAGACCCGGAAACGCGACGCATCGCCAACCTCCCCCGTCCAACGTAGTGTGGGCGAGGTCTCTGGTAAGGAGACACGGGGCCAGAGGTTGAGCTGCTGCGCGGCGTACCAGACCGCAAACGACCACAGAAAATAGGGAGCCGCCGCATGAATCAAGGAGGTACGAGCGACCTCCATGACTAAGCCAATGCGGCGCTCAGCAACCCCATTTTGCTGTGTTGAGCCCGGAAGCGTGAACGACTGCTCGATGCCCTCCCCCTGACAGAAGGCCCGCAAGAGGCCTGAGGTGAACTCACCACCTCTGTCAGAGTGCAGACGCAGGACAGGAAGGTCCTGGCGGAATCTGTGGCGAAGCCGGAGACGAACTGCTCGGATCCAAGGGATCAGGACAGCAGGGACCTCACCCTTGGTGCGCAAGGGGAAGACTGTGGTGTACCGCGAGTAGTTGTCGACAACCAGCAGAAAGTACCGCTCACCGCCCTGTCCACAAACGCGGGCTGGGCCCCACACGTCCAGGTAGAGGGTCTGCAGAGGAGCCTCAGTCGGGGGAAACGAGGAGGAGTGAGGAGCGGCGCACTGCCGCCCCTCGACGCAAGGAAGGCAGGGCGGCGCAGGCAAGGCAGGGAGGGGAGGGAGAGACCTGGGAAGACCAGACACAAGGAGGCGACGATGCATGCCACGTAGACGTGGCAAGGAGGGGTGACCCAGACGGTGGTGCCAGAGAAGAGTCTGGTGCAACAAGGAGTGACAATCACAAGGGGAGGCTACCTGACCTGACGCAGACACCTGACCAGTAGCAGCTATCTGAGGAGGCGCAGTCGTCAGTGTGTAAAGACTCGACCCTGGCCGACGGGTAAACGTGGCCAGGTGGCGGCCGGTCCGGGAGCACGTACAGATCGCCATACGCTGTCCTCCGGGGGTAAAGGTGTCAACCCACTGGTCCTGGAGAACTCCGTTGCTCACCAAATTCGTAAAGAACGAGGGGAGGTGGAAGCCTCTCAATGAGCCAGACGGAACCGCCGGGCACGGAAGCACAGTGGTGGACCTTGCAAGAACTGGGCCCCCTGAGGGGTCAGCCACAGAGACTTCGACAGGTGCAGTGAGTGGTGTGAGTGCAGTACTGTCATAAAAGAAACAGAAGGGGAAGCACCTGAGTCAAGCGTGAAGGTGTGCAAGGCCTGAACAGGCGCAGTACCTAAGGAAGCAGACTCCCTAGCACCTCAGGCAGCAGCCTCACTAGCACCTAGAGCAGCAACCTCTATTCCGGGGTCGTATCTGCACGCACAGGTGACAGTCACGCTCAACACCACCAGGCAAAACAGACATGGCAGTAAGGATGGCGTCATAGTCTAAAACAAAGACAGCAACGCCCGACCTAAGCAGCTCAAGCAAGGGGGGGATCTCAGCCTCGTCGCCAAACTCTATGCGCCAGGCGTCAGTCAAATAGGCGTAGCAGCGGGACTGTGCGTTACTAGGTGTCCCACAGGTCTCACCTGCTCGACGACCTGTGCGAATGACGTACGGGCAGCGACCCAGACTCGGAGATGGCCCACGCTGGTAAAGCCACTCACGAAGCTGCCGGGGCGTAAGGGTCGGACGCCGCCGTAGCTGCATCTGGCCACTGCCAGACAATCCGCACCAAACAGCGCCACAGTGACCGCTACTACGGCCGCCACCACTCCCACTGCTGCCACCACCGCCGTCACCACTCCCACCGGTACGACAAAGGGAAGTCATGGCGGGCATACTAGGAGGAGCGCAACCTCTAGGGCAGTACGCAGTGAAGGCAGTAGCACGAGTAGCAAGAGCAGCAGTAAGAGCAGGAGGGCGGCGCGCGGCCAGAGCAGGGCGGCGCGCGGCCACATCAGGGCAGTAGCAGGGAATAGCTCCTAGGGCAGAAGCACCTAGGGCCTTTTTTTAAAATTTAAATAATTATTTTATTTTATTTGGGGTTTAGCAAGGCGCTGGCGCAGGGCAGGGCACTTGCGCAGGGCAGGGCGCGGGCGCAGGGCAAGGCGCTAGCGCAGGGTAGGGCGCTGGCGCAAGGCAGGGCGCCGGCGCAGGGCACGGCGCTGGCGCAGGGCAGGGCGCCGGCGCAGGGCAGGGCGCCGGCGCAGGGCAGGGCGCTGGCGTAGGGCAGGGCGCTGGCGCAGGGCAGGGCGCCGGCGCAGGGCAGGACGCTGGCGCAGGGTGACGCCAGGCAGGGCAGGGCAGGGCGTGCGCTAGGCAGCGCGACGCAGGGCAAGGCAGGGCGTGCGCGGGGCAGCGCGACGCAGGGTAGTGGGGTAACGGGGTAACCGCAGTCGGAAGCTAAGTATTGTGGGCCTGAAAAAAAAAAAAAAGCGGTCCTGCGGACCTACTGCTCTGAAACCATGTCAAGATAGCAAGCAGGAATGGTTGCATTGAATGAAATGTGGGTACAAGTACTAACCCTAACTTCGGGTTTTACCCCATATGGGCTACCCCACTATAGCCTACACAGAACTAACACATATATAGTTTGACATTGGGGTGTTGCGGGAGCGGTTGGAGTGGGTGGGGATGGAGGTGTAGGCGCACAAGTGCCGGTTTTGGGAGCACGAAGGCGGGGATGTGGAGCGGGCACTACCATTGGGGATGCAGCGGGTGGAGGAGGGTCTCACTGTGGTGGGCGTACCTATTGGGGAGGAGGATTGGGAGTTGTTTGATCCTAAGTTTGCCAAGGCTATTGAACAGCTGCCTGCGACTATACGCCAGGAGATGCCGGGCTTACCTCTGTGTGTAGCGGCTCCTCCTCTTCGACTTTTCCAGGCACGGCAGCTGCGGTTGGCTGTAGAGGAGCTCTAGACACTGCGCCGCTTGGCTCATAACGATTCCACCCTGGCCCGTTTCACATCCCTTCAGGGCCCAGGGGCTGGTGCATGGATTTCGGCGGTCCCGGCTCACTCAGATCTCACATTCACTGTGGCGGAGTGGAGCATCACTGTGTGAAGAAATGAGGAATGAATGAACTAGGAAAGAGGTGGGTACAAGTAGGAAAACCTAGAAATGTTGTACCCCATATTGTCTACCCCACTACAGCCTACACAGACTATAGCATATAAGTTTGACACACCCCCATAGGCAAAGTGGGGGAGAGCAAGAGGTCACAAGACCTGTCAAGCAAAGCAAAGCAAGCTCAGGGTGGATCACAACAACACCACACAGTCCGAGCACAAGTAAAAGGCCACAAGGCCAGTTCACATGCAAGATCATATATAAATGTAAACAAGCAAGTGCAGGTATAGAAAGATCACAGTACAAGCAAGGTCAAGAAGAGTGCAAGTGAGGCCAAGTAGGCACAAGACCTAGCATCGTACAGAAGCGTTGATGATCACAAGGCGGAAGTGCCTTGGTAAAGATATCAGCAGTGTTGGCCTCAGAGGCCACGTAAGCAAGGCAGAGCTGACCACGCTGCTGCAGCTCACGAGCAAGGAAGTAGCGAAGAGCAATGTGCTTCGTTCTGTGCTCTAGTCTGTTCTCCCGACACAAGGCCAGCATGGCCTTGTCGTCTACGTACAGAACTGGAGGAGAACGAGGCGGCACTCCTAGGTCAGTCAGCAAGTAGGTGAGCCAACGTAGCTCCTGTGCAGCCATGGCCCCCGCGTAGATTTCAGCCTCACAGCTGGAGCCGAGAACAGAAGACGAGCGGGTAGACCGCCACGAAACAGAGCCGGAACCAAGGCTGAAGGTGTAACCCTGTGACGACCGCTGCGTAGCCTGGTCGTCCGCCCAAGAAGCGTCTGCGTGACCTGTGAGGACCACTAGACGTCGCTCTCCAAGCACTAGCCCCATGCCCGACGTACTGCACAAGTAGCGCAACACCCTCTTCGCTGCAGCCATGTGCTCTGGTCGGTGTCTGCCAGGAGCAACATAGCGTGCCAAGATGCTAAGAGGGTATGCAAGGTCAGGTTGTGTGCAGGTCATCGGGTACATGAGGCAGCCAACAAGCTCTGGGTACAGGCCACACGGCTCTACGGACTCATACGAAGGCAGAGCTGAGAGAGAGTGGCGAGTAGACAGAGGAGTGGCCTGAGGCGAGGAGTACGTGAAGCCGAAGAGCTGAAGGACCTGCTGCACCAAGTGTGACTGAGTCATGGTAATGGTGCGCTGTGCTCTGTCCCGGGTGATCTGCAAGCCAAGGTAGCTGCGCAGTTCACCCAGGTCTGTGCACGTGTGTCTCTTTTGCAGCTCGGACTTCACGTGGGCTAGTCCAGTAGTGTCAGCAGTGGCAAAGACCAAGTCATGGACGTACACGAGGATGTAGAACGGCGGCAAAGAGGTGTCGGTGCATAGAAACAGCGACGGTTTGGCAGTAGAAGGAGCAAACCCAAGAGCCGCAAGTGTAGTCCTCAGTGTGTCGTGCCACTCACGGGGCGCCTGGCGGAGGCCATAGACTGGCCGCCGGAAGCTCCACTGGGTACCAGGGGGAAACGACCGAGTGAAGCCAGGTGGGCGGCGCAGCCAGATCTCCTCGTGCAGGCTGCCCTGCAGGAAAGCTGTGCTGAAGTCAAGAGAGTGAAGCTCGTAGTCGCGCTGAGCGGCTATGTGCAGCAGCACCCGAAGAGTGGTCATCTTCGGGGTGGGAGAGAAGGTATGAAAGTAGTACATTCCCTGCCGCTGACTGAAGCCTCGAGCCATGTAATGCGCCTTGAAGATAGGCGGAGAACCTGGCGGCCGCTTCACCCTGAAAATCCACATGCCACTGACGATGTTCCCCCCAGGTGGGGGAACCTCGTCGACGTAGGTGCCTGTGGACTTCCAGGAAGCCATCTCTGCGTCCATGGCTGAGTGCCACTGTGAGGAGTAGGGACCCTCGATCGGCTCAGCGTACGATCGAGGAGTCGGGATGTCTGGTGCATCCGGGTCTCCCTTAGGGGCAATCAGCATGGACACGAGATGAGGCAAAGCAACAGCAAAACACTGGAACTCCTCCTGCCTGTCCTCAAGCACGTCCGTGCGAAGAGCACACTCACCCCCGACGGACGGAGGACAGACAGTCTCAGACTCAGCAACAAGACTAGAAGAGTAGTCTAGACGACAGCGAGCAGCAAAGTCGACAAGCTCAGCAACTAGGGCAGACGCAGCAGTGGACTCAAAGGGTCAGTGACAACAGTAGCCAGGAGACGCATGACAGTAGGACTGGCAGCACGAAGAGAGTCAGACTCCGGGTCAGCAAGGACAGGAAGAGAGGACTCTGGAGGAGACGGCAACGGGACATGCAGAGGAGCAGTGCACGGACGCAGTGCCATCTGGTGTGTGCCTGGGACCGCAGGAGGACGCGGACGCGGAGCACGACTACTAGTGCGAGCTACACGAACAGGCGACGCAGGATGAGACGCAGGCTCATGGCGCTCAGCAAGACCTCCAGTAGGACCAGTGTAGGGAGAAGGAGCAGGCAGGGGGGAGGCGGGCTGTAACTGTGACCGCGACTGGACAGGCTGTGGACACTCTAAGGGAGGAGCAGGACGAGTAGAGGGCGGGAGACCAAGAACCTGCTCAAGGAGCGGAACGAAGTACGACCGCGGCCGCGCAGCGCCTCCAGAACCAGCAGGAACAACACCAGTACCCCCAGCGGCAGCACCAGCGCCAGCAGCACCTCCAGCTCCAACAGCGCCAACTCCAGCACCCTCAAAAGCACCAGCGACAGCAGCACCACCAGCGCCAACACCCCCAGCAGCTCCAGCTCTAGCAGCTCCAGCAGCACCAACTCCAGCAGGACCAACTCCAGTAGCCCCAGCAGCACCCCCAGTCCCAGCAGCTCCAATACCGCCAGTACGAGCACCTCCAGGACCAGCAGCAACAGTAGCACCTCCAGCTCCGGCAGCACGGCTCCAGCGCCGGGCAAACCACTCGCGTAGCTCCTGCGGAGAGAGTAGCTCCCGCCTCAACGAAGCACCGCCAGAGGCCACACGAGCAGACCCAGCACCCCCAGGCTCCGCACCCCCAGGCTGCGTACCCCCAGGCTCAGCACCCCCAGGCTCCGCACCCTCAGGCTCAGCACCCCGAGACTCAGCACCCCCTGGCTCAGCACCCCTAGACTCTGCACCCCCAGGCTCCGCACCCCCAGGCTCACCACCTCCAGACCCGGCACCCGCAGGCTCAGCACCCCTAGCAGCACCAGAGTCAACAGCTACCTCGACAGGCTCTATTGCATCTACCTGGGACACACCTGACGGTGCAGGACCCTGAGGGGGGAGAGGGTCTACCGGGGGGGGGACTTGGCGCAAGGAAGAGCGGCGGCGGGGGGAGGGGCGCTGTGTGGTAGGAGAAGAGACGGTAGTAAGGCACCGACTCGTCAAAGGTGACGTCCTAGGAGGACAGAACACGGCGCGAGGTGGGGTGGTAAAACTGCCAACCAGGCGCGTCAGGGGGGAAGCCAAGGAAGACGCAGGGAACAGCACGGGGGGACAGCTTGTCCGCAGACAAGTCGCGGACAAACGCCCGAGATCCCCGGACCTGAAACGCAGACCGCAAGGTGGGGGAGGTCTTTGGCAAGGAGAACCGGGGCTGAAGGTTGAGCTAATGCGCTGCGTACTGAACCGCAAACGGCCACAGAAAATGGGGAGCAGCCGCATGGATCATGGACGTACGAGCGACGTCCATGACCATGCCAATGCGGCGCTCAGCAATCCCATTTTGCTGTGGAGAGGCCGGAAGCGTGTAGATCTGGCAGATGCCCTGTGCACAACAGAAGGCTCCCAGACGGGCAGAGGAAAACTCCCAGCCTTTGTCAGAGGGGAGACGCAGAGCAGGAAAGTCCGAGCCGAAAATCTCTCCGAGCTGGAGACGAGCTGCGCGGATCCAGTCGATCAACACCTCAATGACGTCACCCTTGCTGCGCAAGGGGAACACCGTGGTGTAACGCAAGTAGTCGTCAACCACCAACAGGAAGTAACGCTCGTGACCCTGGCCACGGACGCGGGCGGGGCCCCACACGTCCATGTGAAGAGTCTGCAGGGGAGCCTCTGTCGGAGGAAACTCGGAGGAGTGAGGGGCGGCGCGCTGCCGCCCCTCGACGCAGGGAACGCAGGTAGGGGCAGGCCCCGGAGGGAGGGGAGGAAGGGACCGGGGGAGAACAGAGACAAGGACACGGGAGGCCATGCCCTAGATACGAGGCAGGGAGGGGTGACCAAGGCGGTGGTGCCAAAGGAGAGTCTGGTGGGACAGGAGACGACACGAGCAGGGAGCAGACTCAGGACCAGACCTGGACGCTGCAGCAAACACTTGACTCGACGCAGCTACCTTACCAGACTCAGCAACCGGAGGAGACTCAGTAGTCAGTGTGTACAGGCTCGACCCCGGCCGACGGGTAAACGTGGCCAAGTGTCGGCCCGTCCGAGCACACGTACAGGTGGGTCACCCGCTGACTCGCAGGAGTGAACTGGTCAACCCCCCCATCCTGTAGATCAGCACCACTCACCAAGTTCGTAGAGAACGAGGGGAGGTAGAGACCTGACAGGGTGCCAGAGGGGGCCACCGGACACGGTAAGACAGTGGAGAAGCGAGCAAGGACAGGACCCCCAGAGGGGTCCGCCACGAAGACCGCAACCGGCCGACTAAACGGCGTAAGCGTGGTGCGGTCTCGAAAGAAGGAGCGGGAAGCACCTGAGTCAAGGGTGAAGGTGTGTAAGGCCTGAGCCGACGTGGTACCTGAGAGAGCAGACTCACCAGCACCTGGGGCAGCAGATGCACTAGCACCTAGAGCAGCAGCCTCACCAGCACCTGGGGCAGCAGACGCACTAGCACCTAGAGCAGCAGCCTCACCAGTACCTGGGGCAGCAGACGCACTAGCACCTAGAGCAGCAGCCGCAATGCCCGGGTCAAGCGGAACACACAGGTAACAGTCACCCTCCTCACTAGTAGACACAGCATACATGGCAGCAAGAATAGCATCATAGTCAAGATCAAAGATAGCAACCCCCGCCCTACACAGCTCTCCCCAGCGAGGGATCTCAGTGGCGTCAGGGAACTGGTGACGCCAAGCGTTCGTCAGGCGGCCGAAGCAGCGCTGGGTGGAGTGCGAGCCCCCGCACTGCTCACCAGCCCGGTTGCCGGTACGGAGGACGTAGGTACAGGGACCAGTACCCCCACCTCACTGACGCCTAGCGTACCACTCACGAAGCTGCTGGGGGGACGGGGTCTCACGAGTGCGCTGCTGCTGCTGGCGCTGACCACCACCTAAGCTGCCTCGCTTCGCAGAGCCACCCCAACTAGCTCCACCTCCTCCGCCGCCACCGCCGCTACCGCCGCCACCGCCTCCTCCTCCGCTCCCACCGCCACCGCCTCCTCCTCCGCTCCCGCCGCCTCCGCCGCCACCGCCCCCACCGAAGCCCCCACCCCCGCCACCACTCCCACCACCACCCCCACTCCTTCTGCCTCCTCCACCTCCACCTCCACCGCCCCCGCCAGCCCCTCCAGCGCCCTTGCCCCCCTTGCCCTTGCCGGTGCGGCGTCGCCCGCTAGGGGCAGACGCAGGGCCGACGGACTCGGTGCCAACGAAATCGACGGCAGCAGCAGAGGCAACATAGGGCAAAAGGGGGGAGGGGGAACACCCCTCAAAGGCAGGGGCATGCGGGTCACCTCTAGAGGCTCCTATAGCGACTATACTCTTCTCAGCTGCCAGGAAGCGCTCCTCAAGGAGGTCAACGGTGAGTGTGGTGGGGCAAACAGAGAGGAAGTGGTCCCTGACCGAGCGAAGGGAGTCAGGGAGCCGGGTGACTATGTAGTAGAGGGTGATGTACATGGGGGGGGGGGGGGTTCTTGGCGCAGATATCAGCAGGAAGCGCAGCGCGGTAGCGGTTGTCACTAGTGCAAAGGTGCGTAACGAGGTCAGCGACAATGGGAATGGCGGCGAGGTCAGGATACAGGTACGGCAGTATGAGGCGACTAAGAGCAGCAGTGGCAGGGGAAGAGTAGCGTGCAACTACAGCGTCGTACAAGGTCTTAGCACTCTTGTACTGGCTAAAGTGCGCACGCTCAGCGGTCGGTAAGTGGCGACGCACAGCAAGACGGGCAGCAGCATCGCGTGTGGCCCACTGTGAGCGAAAAGTGCTGTCAGCATCAGCAGGCGAGGCAGGAGAGGCACCAGAGGTGAGATCGAACAGGGAGAGTCCGTCTGCCCTATCGCACTGTAGGAAGAGCTGGAGGTCATCGATCCAGACCTCAAAGTCAACAGCACGACCCTCAGCATCAAAGGTAAGGACACTGGGGGTAGCCATGACAGCAGTGGTCTAGCAGGGAGTGCTCTCACCAGTCCGGGCGGGTAGGGCCGGTGCGCGCCGGTAGGAACAGTAGCGGCTCGACGGCGGCTCGGCGGCAGCTGCTCGGTAGTGGCGGCT
Source organism: Closterium sp. NIES-65 (assembly GCA_948144175.1). Classification (NCBI taxonomy): domain Eukaryota; kingdom Viridiplantae; phylum Streptophyta; class Zygnematophyceae; order Desmidiales; family Closteriaceae; genus Closterium; species Closterium sp. NIES-65. The sequence continues at coordinate 806,488 of CANXME010000398.1, forward strand.
CGACGGCGGCCTCGGCGGCTCGGCGGCTCGGCTGCTGGGCGGCTCGGCTGCTGGGCGGCTCGGCTGCTGGGCGGCTCGGCTGCTGGGCGGCTCGGCGGCTCGGCTGCTTGGCAGCTGAAGGGGCCGTGAAGGGCGGCGGGGGGGCCGCTAGGGGCGGCGACGGGGCCGCGAAGGGCGTGTCTGAATGTTATAATTGTCTAGCCTGCAGTGGGGTACTCTATAGCGAGTACAACCCAATTAGGGTTTCCTATATGTATGCCAACTGCTGCTAGTGCAATCCTCTCTTCTTCACATTCCTCATTCTTCACATGCTATCAGAGCATCTACGCTCCTGGCCTGTGGGCCCACATAACTGCTTCCGCTGCTACTCTGTGTGCCACTCTTAGCGGCCCCGTTGCCGCCCTTCTCGGCCCCTAGCGGCCCCTTTGCGGCCCCGTTGCCGCCCTTCCAGGCCCCTCGCGGCCCCTTCGCGGCCCCGTTGCCGCCCTTCCAGGCCCCTCGCGGCCCCTTCACGGCCCCGTAGCCGCCCTTCCAGGCCCCTCGCAGCCCCTTCGCGGCCCCGTCGCCGCCCCTAACGGCCCCGTCGCCGCCCTTCTTGGCCCCTCGCGGCCCCTTCGCGGCCCGTGGCTGCCCTTCCAGGCCCCTCGCGGCCCCTTCGCGGCCCCGTCGCCGCCCCTAGCGGTCCCGTCGCCGCCCCTAGCGGTCCCGTCGCCGCCCCTAGCGGCCCCGTCGCCGCCCTTCGCGGCCATGTCGCCGCCCTTCGCGGCCCCGTCGCCGCCCCTAGCGGCCCCGTCGCCGCTCTTCGCGGCCCAGTCGCCGCCTCTAGCGGCCCCGTCGCCCTTCGCGGCCTCGTCACCGCCTCTATCGGCCCCGACGCCGCCCCTATCGACCTTGTCGCGGCCCTGTCGAGGCCCTGCCCCGGCCCTGCCACGACCCTGCCCCGGCCCCGCCCCAGCCATGCTCCGTCGCCTGGCGTGGCGCACCGAGGACCTGTGCATCGCCCCCCCCCCCTCTTTTCCCGTCGCCTGTCGAGGTGACCTGAGGGGCGACCGTGTCAGAATTGAAACGAGAATGAGTGCACTAAGGAATGGAAAGTGGTACAAATATGCAACCCTAGAAATGTGTACCCCATATAGGCTACCCCACTACAGCCTACAGAACATTATGATTTGACACACCCCCATAGGCAAAGTGGGGGAGAACAAGGGGTCACAAGACCAGTCAAGCAGAACAAAGCAAAGCTCAGGGTGGATCACAAAGTCACCACACATTCCGAGCACAAGTTCAAGGCCAGAAGGCCAATTCACATGCAGGAGCACACATATATATATAAAAGGCTAGACAAGCAAGAGCAGGGTATATATATATGTAACAGTACAAGCAAGGTCAAGAGGTGAGCAAGTGAGGCAAGGCAGGCACAAGACCCAGCTGAGTACAGAAGCGCTGATGATCACAAGGCGCAAGTGCCTTGGTGAAGATATCAGCAGTGTTGGCCTCAGAGGCCACGTACGCAAGACGCAGCTGACCACGCTGCTGCAGCTCACGAGCAAGGAAGTAGCGAAGAGCAATGTGCATTGTTCTGTGCTCCAGGCGCTGCTCCCGACACAAGGCCAGCATGGCCTTGTTGTCTACGTACAGCACTGGAGGAGAACGAGGCGGCTCTCCGAGGTCAGTCAGCAGGTAGGTGAGCCAGCGAAGCTCCTGAGCAGCCTTGGCCCCGGCGTAGATCTCAGCCTCACAACTGGAGCCGAGAACAGAAGACGAGCGGGTAGCCCGCCACGAAACAGAGCCAGACCAAGGTTGAAGGTGTAACCCTGTGACGACCGCTGCGTAGCCTGGTCGTCAGCCCAAGAAGCGTCTGCGTTCCTAGTGAGGACCACTGGACTCTGCCCTCCAAGCACAAGCCCCATGCCCGACGTACTGCACAAGTAGCGCAACACCCTCTTCGCTGCAGCCATGTGCTCCGGTCCGTGTCTCCCAGGAGCAACATAGCGTGCAAGAATGCTAAGAGGGTATGCAAGGTCAGGTCGAGTGCAGGTCATCAGGTACATGAGGCAGCCAACAAGCTCTAGGTACGGGCCACTTGACTCTACGGACTCATCCGAAGGCAGAGCTGAGAGCGAGTGGCGAATAGGCAGAGGAGTGGCCTGAGGCGAGGAGTACATGAATCCGAAGCGCTGAAGGACCTGCTGCACCATGTGTGACTGAGTCAAGGTAATGGTGCGGCGTGCTCTGTCTCGGGTGATCTGCAAGCCAAGGTAGCTGCGCAGTTCACCCAGGTCTGTGCACGTGTGTCTCTTCTGCAGCTCGGACTTCACGTGGGCGAGTCCAGCCGTGTCAGCAGTGGCAAAGACCAAGTCGTCGACGTACACGAGGATGTAGAACGGCGGCAAAGAGGTGTCGGTGCGCAGAAACAGCGACGGGCCGGCAGTAGAGGGAGCAAACCCAAGAGCCGCAAGCGTAGTCCTCAGTGTGTCGTGCCACTCACGCGGTGCCTGGCGGAGACCGTAGACTGGCCACCGGAGGCTCCACTGGGTGCCAGGAGGAAAAGTCCCAGTGAAGCCAGGTGGGCGGCGCAGCCAGATCTCCTCGTGCAGGCTACCCTGCAAGAAAGCAGTGCTGAAGTCAAGAGAGTGAAGCTCGTAGTCGCGCTGAGCGGCTATGTGCAGCAGCACCCGAAGAGTGGTCATCTTCGGGGTGGGAGAGAAGGTCTGAAAGTAGTCAACTCCCTGCCGCTGACTGAAGCCACGAGCCACGTACCGCGCCTTGAAGACAGGTGGAGAACATGGCGGCCGCTTCACCCTGAAGATCCACATGCCACTGACAATGTTCGCTCCAGGTGGGGGAACCGCGTCAACGTAGGTGCCTGTGGACTTCCAGGAAGCCATCTCTTCATCCATAGCTGCTTGCCACTGAGAGGAGTAGGGACCCTCTACGGCCTCCGCGTAAGAGCGCGGAGTCGGGATGTCAAGTGCATCCGGGTCTCCCTCAGGGGTGAGTAGTACGGACACGAGATGAGGTGAAGCAGCAGCCAGACACTGGAACTCCTCCTGCCTGTCCTCAAGGACGTCCGTGCCAAGGGCACACTCACCCCCGACGGACGGAGGAGAGATAGACTCAGACTCAGCGTTAAGACTAGCAGCGTAGTCTAGACGACAGCGAGCAGCAAAGTCGACGAGCTCAGCAACTAGGGCAGACGCAGTAGTGGACTTTAAAGAAGGGTCAGTGGCGACAGTAGCAAGGAGACGCGTGACAGTAGGACTGGCAGCACGAAGAGAGTCTGACTCCGGGTCGGCAAGAGCAGGAAGAGAAGACTGAGGAGGAGAAGGCAAAGGGGCACGTAGAGGAGCAGTGGACGGACGCAGAGACATCCGGTGCGTGCCAGGGACAGGAGGAGGACACTGACGCGAACTGCGACCACTAGTGCGAGCAGCACGGACAGGCGACGCAGGGCGAGACGCAGGCTCACGACGCTCAGCAAGACCTCCAGTAGGACCAGTGTAGGGAGACGGAGCAGGCAGTGGGGAGGCCGGCTGTAACTGTAACTGCGACGGGACAGGCTGTGGACACTCTAAGGGAGGAGGAGGACCAGTAGAAGACGGGAGACCAAGAACCTGCTGAAGGAGCGGAACGAAGTACGGCCGAGGCCGCGCGGCGACTCCAGACATAGCAGGGACAGCACCAGCACCCCCAGTGGCAGCACCAGCACCAGGAGCAGCTCCAGCTTTAGGACCTCCAGCAGCACCAGTAGTACCCCCAGCAGGACCGCCTCTTGGACCGACAGCAGTAGCCTCCGCGCCAACACCCGCAGCAGCTCCAGCTCCAGAAGTACCCGCAGGCCCAGCAGCTCCAGTACTCCCAGTACGAGCACCTCTGGGACCCGTGGCACCAGCTCCCTCTGACAAAGTTTGAAGAAAGAAAGAGGAAAGAGGATTGAACTAGCAAGAATGAGGATACAAATAGCAAACCCTAGAAGGGTTGTACTCGCTATAGAGCACCCCACTACAGGCTAGAACATAAGATAATATTCTGACACACCCCCATAGCCAAAGTGGGGTGTAATCAGCAGAGCAGGCAAAGCAGTACAAGCTCAGGGTGGATCACAATGTCACCACACATTCTGAGCACAAGTTCAAGAAGAAATAGTTTAGAGTTCACAATTATTAGCAAAGCTAGTGGTAGTCACAACGGGCAAGTGAGGAGGAGGAGAGAGAGTGAGGGGAGAGGAGATAGGAGGCGACGGCTGAAGCTGCAGACACACGGGCAACAGGAGGCAGACTGGCACAGCGGCTACCGGACAGCGCCCGGACTACAGGAGTAACAGGCCCCGCGGCTAAAGTAGCGGCAGACGAGCAACGGACCCACGGGCGGCTGGCGTAGAAGTCTAGCTCACTGGGCTACCGGGACAGCGCCCCGGACTACAGGTGCTGCGGACAAGAGTACGGCAACCTCCATGCAGCTTCCCCAAACAGTCCCACCCCCCCGACACACACCCGCTGCTACACCGCTAGCTCCACTCCCACGCACCCCCCTTAAACCCTAAACCCCAGTCTCCCACACAACCACCCCCCTCAGCGACAGCTGCAGCAGTGGGAGACGAAGGAGGAGGAGGAGCAAAGGGAGGAATGCACACCGGCCACCCCCATACCCGCCACCCCACCGCAAGCGGCCCCCTCAGGTCGCCTCGACAGACGACGGGAAATGGCAGGGGGAGAGGGGGGGGGGGGGGGGGGGGGGGGGGGGGGGGGGGGGGCGGGGCCGCGACAGGTCGGTGGCGGGGCCGCGACAGAAGGGGGGCGGCGGGGCCGCGACAAGTCGGTGGCGCGGCCGCGACCGGAGGTGGCGTGGCCGCGACCGAACGTGGCGGGGCCGCGAAGTGGGGCGGCGGGGCCGCGAAGTGTGGCGGCGGGGCCGCGAAGTGAGGCGGTGGGGGCCGCGACAGTGGGGCGGCGGGGCCGCGACGGGTCGGTGGCGGGGCCGCGACGAGTCGGTGGCGGGGCCGCGACGGGTCCCCGTCTCCCGTCGCGACGCCTCCAGAGCGGGACGCGGCGAACGCCGCGGCAGAAGCCCGCCGTGCGCCTCGGGGCGCACAGCGGGCAGAGAACCGCCGCACGCCTCGGGGCGCACGGCGGGCAGAAAACCGCCGCGCGCCTCGGGGCGCACGGCGGGCAGAAAACCGCCGCGCGCCTCGGGGCGCACGGCGGGAGGAAAAAGTAGCAGCGGAAGCTAGGTGGTAACCCACCCACAGGATCGATCCAAGGGGATCGACCTGCTCTGATAGCATGACAAAGTTTGAAGAAAGAAAGAGGAAAGAGGATTGAACTAGCAAGAATGAGGATACAAATAGCAAACCCTAGAAGGGTTGTACTCGCTATAGAGCACCCCACTACAGGCTAGAACATAAGATAATATTCTGACACCCTCAGCAGCAACAGAACCTCCAGTACCCGCAGCACCTCCAGCTCCAGCAGCTCGCCTCCAGCGCCGGGCAAACCACTCACGCAGCTCCTGTGGAGAGAGTGGCTCCCGGCGAGACGAAGCACTCAGAGAACCGCCAGACACATCACCAGCAGGCCCAGCTCCCTCAGGCTCCGCACCCCCAGGCTCAGCACCTCCAGGCGTAGCACCCCCAAACTCAGCACCCCCAGGTTCAGCACCCCCAGGCGTAGCACCCCTTGGCTCAGCACCCCCTGACTCAGCACCCCCAAGCTCAGCACCCCCTGTCGTAGTACCCTCAGGCTCAGCACCCCCACGCGTAGCACCCACACGCTCAGCACCCCCAGAGTCAGCACCCCCAGGCTCAGCACCCTCAGCAGCACCAGAGTCACTAGCGACCTCGACAGGCTCAACAGCGTCTACCTGGGACACACCTGAAGGGGCAGGACCCTGAGGGGGGAGGGGGTCTACCGGGGGGGGACCTGGCACAAGGAAGAGCGGTGGCAGGGGGAGGGACGGAGTGCGGTAGGGGAAGAGGCGGTAGTAGGGGACCGACTCGTCAAACGTGACGTCCTGGGAGGACAGAACACGACGAGAGGTGGGGTGGTAGAACTGCCACCCTGGCTCGTCAAGGGGGAAGCCAAGGAAGACGCAAGGAGCAGCACGAGGGGACAGCTTGTCCGCAGACAAGTCGCGGACAAACGCCCGAGATCCCCAGACACGGAACGCAGACGCATCGCCTACCTTTCCCGTCCACACCAAAGCTGGGGAGGTCTCCGGCATGGAGACCCTGGGGTGAAGGTTGATCTGATGCGCCGCGTACCGAACCGCAAACGGCCACAGAAAATGGGGGGCAGCCGCATGCATCATGGACGTACGAGCGACGTCCATGACCATGCCAATGCGGCGCTCAGCAATCCCATTTTGCTGTGGAGAGTCCGTAAGCGTAAAGGTCTGGCGGATGCCTCGCGCACGACAGTAGGCTTAGAGAAGGCCAGAGGGGAACTCTCCGCCTCGGTCAGAGTGCAGACGCAGAACAGGAAAGTTCGAGCCGAAGCTCCTCCTGAGCTGGAGACGAGCTGCGCGGATCCAGTCGATCAACACCTCAGTGACATCACCCTTGCTGCGCAAGGGGAAGACTGTGGTGTAACGCGAGTAGCCGTCAACCACCAGCAGGAAGTAGCGCTCGTTGTTGAGATAGAGGCGAGGAATGAGTGCACTATGAAATGAAACAAGTACAAGTACCAACCCTAATTGGGTTGTACCCCCTATGGGCTACCCCACTACAGCCTAAATATATGCATCAGTAATATAATCATCTGACACACCCCCATAGGCAAAGTGGGGGAGAGCAAGGGGTCACAAGACCAGTCAAGCAAAGCAAAGCAAGCTCAGGGTGGATCTCAAGGATACCACACAAATTCCGAGCACAAGGTCAAGGCCACAAGGCCAGTTCACATGCAGCAGAGCATATATATATAACAGTGCTAAACAAGCAAGAGCAAGGATATATTTGCAGCAGTACAAGCAAGGTCAAGAGGTAAGCAAGTGAGGCCCAGTGGGCACAAGGCCTAGCAGAGTGCAAAAGCGCTGATGGTCACGAGGCGGAAGTGCCTTGGTGAACACATCAGCAGTGTTGGCCTCAGTGGCCACGAAACGCAGGCGAAGCTGACCACGCTGCTGCAGCTCTCGAGCAAGGAAGTAGCGCAGAGCAATGTGCTTCGTCCTGTGCTCCAGTCTGTGCTCCTCACACAAGGCAATGGTTGCCTTGTTGTCGACGTACAGCACTGGAGGAGAACGAGGCCGCTCTCCAAGGTCAGTCAGCAGGTAGGTGAGCCAGCGAAGCTCCTGGGCAGCCATGGCCGTGGCGTAGATCTCAGCCTCACAGCTGGAGCTGAGAACCGAAGAAGAGCGAGTAGAGCGCCAAGAGACAGAGCCAGAGCTAAGACTGAAGGTGTAACCCTAAGACGACCTCTGAGTAGCCTGGTCGTCAGCCCAAGAAGCGTCTGAGTGCCCAGTGAGCACAGGCCGCTCACGCCCTCCAAGCACTAGCCCCATGCCCGACGTACTGCACAAGTAGCGCAACACCCTCTTAGCTGCATCCATGTGCTCCTTCCGGTGACGGCCGGGAGCAACATAGCGTGCTAAGATGCTGAGAGGGTATGCAAGGTCAGGTCGAGTGCAAGTCATCAGGTACATGAGGCAGCCCACAAGCTCTGGATACGGACCACTCGACTCTACGGACTCATCCGAAGGCAGAGCTGAGAGCGAGTGTCCCGTAGGCAGAGGAGTGGACTGAGGCGAGGAGTACGTGAAGCCGAAGCGCTGAAGGACCTGCTGCACCATGTGTGACTGAGTCAGGGTAATGGTGCGGCGTGCTCTGTCCCGGGTGATCCGCAAGCCAAGATAGCTTGTCAGTTCACCCAGGTCTGTGCACGTGTGTCTCTTCTGCAGCTCGGACTTCACGTGGGCGAGTGCGGCAGTGTCCGCAGTTGCAAAGACCAAGTCGTCGACGTACACGAGGATGTAGAACGGCGGCAGCGAGGTGTCGGTGCGCAGAAACAGCGACGGGTCAGCAGTAGAAGGAGCAAACCCAAGAGCCGCAAGTGTAGTCCTCAGTGTGTCGTGCCACTCACGCGGCGCCTGGCGGAGACCGTAGACTGGCCGCCGGAGGCTCCACTGGGTACCAGGAGGGAACGACCCAGTGAAGCCAGGAGGGCGGCGCAGCCAGATCTCCTCGTGCAGGCGGCCCTGCAGGAAAGCAGTGCTGAAGTCAAGAGAGTGTAGCTCGTAGTCACGCTGAGCAGCGACGTGCAGTAGAACCCGAAGAGTGGTCATCTTCGGGGTCGGGGAGAAGGTTTGAAAGAAGTCAACTCCCTGTCGCTGACTGAAGCCACGAGCCACGTAGCGCGCCTTGAAGACAGGCGGAGAACCCGGCGGCTGCTTCACCCTGAAGATCCACATGCCACTGACAATGTTCGCCCCAGGAGGGGGAACAGCGTCAACGTAGGTGCCTGTGGACTTCCAGGAAGCCATCTCTGCGTCCATGGCTGACCGCCACTGAGAGGAGTAGGGACCGGCCATCGCCTCTGCGTAAGAGCGTGGGGTCGGGATGTCTAGAGCATCCGGGTCTCCCTCAGGGGCAACAAGCATGGACACGAGATGGGGCAAAGCGGCGGCAAAGCACTGGAACTCCTCCTGCCTGTCCTCAAGGACGTCCGTGCCAAGAGCACAGTCACCCCCGACGGACGGAGGACAGGCAGACGCAGACGCAGCAGACGCAGACTCAGCAGACTCAGCAGACTCAGCAACAAGACTGGCAGCGTAGTCCAGACGACACGCAGCAGCAAAGTCGACCAGCTCAGCAACTAGGGCAGACGCAGCAGCGGACTCAAAGGAAGGGTCAGTGACAAGAGTAGCAAGAAGACGCGTGACAGTAGGACTGGCAGCACGGTGAGAGTCCGACTCCGGGTCGGCAAGTGTAGGAAGAGAAGACTGAGGAGGAGAAGGCAAAGGGGCACGCAGAGGAGCAGTGGACGGACGCAGAGACAGAGACATCTGGTGCGTGCCAGGGACAGGAGGAGGACGCTGACGCGAACCGCGACCACTAGGGCGAGCAGCTCGGACTGGCGACGCAGGGCGGGACGCAGGCTCACGACGCTCAGCAAGACCTCCAGTAGGACCAGCGTAGGGAGAAGGAGAAGGCAGGGGAGAGGCGGGCTATAACTGTGACCGTGACGGGACAGGCTGCGGACACTCTACGGGAGGAGAAGGGCCAGTGGAAGGCGGGAGACCAAGAACCTGCTGAAGGAGCGGAACGAAGTACGGCCGAGGCCGCGCAGCACCGCGAGAGACAGCAGGGACAGGACCAACACCTCCAGAGGCAGCACCAGCACCAGTAGCAGCTCCAACTCCAGCACCACCAGCAGCTGCAGAAGTACCCGCAGTAGGACCGACAGTCGTAGCCTCAGCGCCAGCACCCGCAGCAGCTCCAGCTCCAGAGGCACCCCCGGGCCCGGCAGCTCCAGTACCCTCAGTACGAGCACCTCCGGGACCCGTGGTACCAGCTCCCTCGGCAGCAACGGAACCTCCAGCACCCGCAGTACCCCCAGCTCCAGCAGCTCGCCTCCAGCGCCGGGCAAACCACTCACGCACCTCCAGAGGAGAGAGCGGCTCGCGGCGCGAAGAACGGTCTGGAGAACCACCAGGAACAGAAGCAACAGGCGCAGCACTCCCAGACGCAGAACCCCCAGGCTCAGCACCCCCAGGCACAGCACCCCCAGGCTCAGCACCCCCAGGCTCAGTACCCCCAGGCTCAGCACCCCCAGTCTCAGCACCCCCAGGCTCAGTACCCCCAGGCTCAGCACCCCCAGGCTCAGCAACCCCAGTCTCAGCACCCCCAGGCCCAGCACCCCCAGTCTCAGCACCCCCAGTCTCAGCACCCCGAGGCTCCGCACCCGCAGCAGCACCTGAGTCACCAGTGACCTCGACAGGCTCGACCGCGTCTACCTGAGACACACCTGAAGGGTCAGGACCCTGAGGGGGGAGGGGGTCTACCGGGGGGGGACCTGGGACCAGGAAGAGGGGCGGGGGGGGGAGGGACGGAGTGCGGTAGGGGAAGAGCCGGTAGAAGGGAACCGACTCGTCGAACGTGACGTCCTGGGAGGACAGAACACGACGAGAGGTGGGGTGGTAAAACTGCCACCCAAGTGCGTCAGGGGGGAAACCCAGGAAGACACAAGGAGCAGCACGAGGGGACAGCTTGTCCGCAGACAAGTCGCGGACAAACGCCCGAGATCCCCAGACACGGAACGCCGACGCATCGCCAACCTTCCCCGTCCACAGCAAAGCTGGGGAGGTCTCCGGTCTGGAGACCCTGGGCTGAAGATTGATCTGATGTGCGGCGTACCGAACCGCAAACGGCCACAGAAAATGGGGGGCAGCCGCATGCACCATGGACGTACGGGCGACGTCCATAACAATGCCGATGCGGCGCTCAGCAATCCCATTCTTCTGTGGAGAGTCCGGAAGCGTGAAGGTCTAGCGGATGCCTCGTGCCCGACAGTAGGCTCGCAGAAGGCCGGAGGAGAACTCTCCGCCTCTGTCCGAGTGCAGACGCAAAACAGGAAAGTCCGAGCCGAAGCTCCGCGTGAGCTGGAGACGAGCTGCGCGGATCCAGTCAATCAACACCTCAGTGACCTCACCCTTGCTGCGCAAGGGGAAGACTGTGGTGTAACGCGAGTAGTCGTCAACCACCAGCAGGAAGTAGCGCTCGTGACCCTGTCCACGGACGCGGGCTGGGCCCCACACGTCCATGTGAAGCGTCTGCATCGGGGCCTCCGTCGGAGGAAACGGGGAGGAGTGAGGGGTAGCCCGCAGGCGACCCTCGACACAGGGGACACAGGGAGGGCCAGGCCCCGGAGGAAGGGGAGGGAGGGACCGGGGAAGGCCAGAGACAAGAAGGCGAGAGGCCATGCCCCGGAGACGAGGCAGGGAGGGGTGACCCATCCTGTGGTGCCACAGGAGGGTCTAGTGGGACAGGAGGCGACACGAGCAGGGGGCAGACTCAGGACCAGACCTGGACGCTGCAGCAAACACCTGACCCGACGCAGCTACCTGACCAGACGCAGGAGGAGGAGACGGAACAGTGAGTGTGTACAGGTTCGACCCCGGCCCACGTGTGAACGTGGTCAAGTGTCGACCCGTGTCCGCGTCCGTGCAGTGGGTGTCCCGTCGGCGTGCAGGGGTGAACTGGTCGACCCCTGCATCCTGTAGGTCAGCACCCGCCACCAAGTTCGTAGAGAACGAGGGGAGGTAGAGACCGGACAGGGCGCCAGACGGGACCGCAGGGCACGGCAGGACAGTGGAGTAGCGAGCCAGAACAGGACCCCCAGAGGGGTCCGCCAGGGAGACCGCCACTGGCCGACTAAGCGGCGTGAGTGTGGTGCGGTCTCGAAAGAAGGAGCGAGACGCCCCTGAGTCAAGAGTGAAGGTGAGAGAGGGCGGAGCCGACGCAGTACCTGAGAGAGCAGACTCACAAGCACCTGAGGACACAGACTCACTGGCACCTAGAGCGACAGCCTCACCAGCACCTGGAGCAGCAGCCTCAACAGCACCTAGAGCCGCAGTACCAATGCCCGGGTCGGGCGGGAAACACCGGTAACAGTCACCCTCCTCACTAATAGTCACAGCATACATGGCAGCAAGAATAGCATCAAAGTCAAGATCAAAGATAGCTACTCCTGCCCTAGACAGCTGGTCCCAGCGAGGGATCTCAGAGGCGTCAGGAAACTGGCGGCGCCAAGCGTCAGTCAGGCGGCCGAAGCAGCGCTGGGCGGGGTGTGGACCACCACACGGCTCACCCGCACGGTCGCCCGTGCGCAAGACGTAGGTGCACGGACCAGTACCCCCACCCCTCTGACGTGCAGCGTACCACTCACGGAGCTGCTGCGGGGAGAGGGTCTCCTGACCACGCTGCTGCCGCTGCTGTTGGCGCTGACCGCCACCGGAGCCACTCCTCTGCGACGAGCCGCGACCTCCTCCGCCGCCTCCTCCGCCGCCGCCGCCACCACCTCCGCTGCCACCGCCACTCCCACCGTCGCTGCCGCCACCGCCGCCTCCGCCTCCACTCCCACCACCACCGCCGCTGCCACCCCCGCCTCCACCGTCGCCGCTGACACCTCCACTCCCGACACCACTCCCGCTACCACCCCCACCTCCCCCGCTGCCTCCACCGCCGCTCCCACCGCCCCCGCCGCCTCCACCACCGCTCCTGCCCCCTTTGCCCTTGCCAGAGCGACGTCTCCCACTGGGGGCAGACGCCGCACCGACCGACTCAAAACCAACTAGGTCGGCCGTAGCAGCAGAGGCGACAGAGGGCAGGAGGGGGGAGGGGGAACACCCCTCAAAGATGGGGGTGCGCGGGTCACCACGAGAGGCCCCTACAGCGAGAATGCTCTTCTCGGCTGCTAGGAGGGACTTCTCGGGGAGGTTAACAGTGAGAGTGGTGGGGCAGACTGAGAGTAAGTCGTCCCTGACTCCGCGGAGGGAGTCAGGGAGGCGGGTGACAATGTAGTAGAGAGTGAAGTACTTGGGGGGGGGGTTCTTGGCGCAGAACTCAGCAGGAAGCGCAGCGCGGAAGCGAGCGTCACTAGTGCGCAGGTGGGTAATGAGGTCGGCGACTGTGGCAAAAGAAGCAAGGTCGGGAAAGAGGTACGGTAGCATGAGGCGGCTCAGTGCAGCAGTGGCAGGGGTGGAGTAGCGTGCAATAACGGCGTCGTACAAGGTCTGAGCACTCTTGTATGACCCAAAGTGTGCACGGTCAGAGGGAGGGAGGTGGCGACGCACAGCAAGACGTGCAGCAGCATCGCGTGTGGCCCACTGTGAGCGAACAGTGGCATCCTCAGTAGCAGCAGGGGCGGGAGAGGCACCAGAAGTGAGATCAAAGAGAGAGAGGCCATCAGCTCTGTCGCACTGTAGGAAAAGCAGCAGGTCGTCTACCCACACGTCAAAGTCGATGGCTCTGCCCTCAGCGTCGAAGGTGAGGACACTGGGGGTAGCCATGACAGCAGTGGGGTAAGGGCAGTGCGCAGAGTAAAGCTCAGTGCTCACCAGACAGGGCAGTGCAGGCGGCTCGGGCGGCTCGGGCGGCTGGGGCGGCTCGGGCGGCTCGGGCGGCTCGGCTGCTGGGCGGCTCGGGCGGCTCGGCGGCTCGGGCGGCTCGGGCGGCTCGGCTGCTGGGGCGGCTCGGCTGCTGGGGCGGCTCGGCTGCTGGGGCGGCTCGGTTGCTGGGGCGGCTCGGCTGCTGGGGCGGCTCGGCTGCTGGGGTGGCGCAGTTGCTGGGGCGGCGGGGCCGGGAGATGCAGCTGCGGGGCCGTTAGGGGTAGTGGCGGGGCCGGTAGGTGAAGCGGCGGGGCCGTCAGGTACAGCAGCGGGGCCGGCAGGTGAGACGGCGGGGCCTGAAGATGCAGCAGCAGGGCCGTCAGGGGTAGCGGCGGGGCCGGTAGGTGCAATGGCGCGGCCGTCAGAGGGGACGGCGGGGCCGTTAGGTGCAGCGGCGGGGCCGTCAGAGGGGACGGCGGGGCCGTCAGGTGCAGCGGCGGGGCCGTCTGAAGCAGCGGCGGGGCCGACAGAGGGGACAGCGGGGCCGTCGGGTGCAGCGGCGGGGCCGGCAGAGGGGACGGCGGGGCCGTCAAGTGCAGCGGCGGGGCCGGCAGAGGGGACGGCGGGGCCGTCAAGTGCAGCGGAGGGGCCTGTAGAGGGGACGGCAGGGCCGTCGAAGGCGATCGCGGGGCCGTCAGAGACGGCGCCGGCGTCGCGAGGGTCAGAGGGGGGCGGCGCGCGACTGGAGGGCGGCACGCGAGACGTGGCGCGGCCGTCTAGGGGCGGCGCGACGAGGCCGCGTAGGTGGCGCGCCAAAAAAAAATCGCGGGCGGCTCGACGCGATCGGGCCGCCAAAGGAAAAAAAAAAGGCCCAGCGCGACTCGGGCTAGGGCAGAGCGCGCTCCGGGCAGGACGGAATAGTAGGTGGGCCCTAGGAACAGTTCCCACTAGGGAACCTGCTCGATACCATGTTGAGATAGAGGCGACGAATGAGTGCACTATGAAATGAAACAAGTACAAGTACCAACCCTAATTGGGTTGTACCCCCTATGGGCTACCCCACTACAGCCTAAATATATGCATCAGTAATATAATCATCTGACACTCGTGACCCTGTCCACGGACGCGGGCCGGGCCCCACACGTCCATGTGAAGCGTCTGCAGCGGGGCCTCTGTCGGGTGAAACTGAGAGGAGTGAGGGGCAGCCCGCAGCCGCCCCTCGACACAGGGAGGCGAGTGACTATGTAGTAGAGAGTGATGTACATGGGGGGGGGGTTCTTGGCGCAGAAGTCAGCACGAAGCGCAGCGCGGTAGCGAGTGTCACTAGTGCGGAGGTGCGTAATGAGGTCAGCGACTGTGGGAAAGGCAGCAATGTCAGGGAAGAGGTACGGTAGTATGAGACGGCTCAGTGCAGCAGTGGCAGGGGAGGAGTAGCGTGCAACTACAGCGTCGTACAGGGTCTGAGCACTCTTGTACTGACTAAAGTGCGCACGCTCAGAGGTAGGGAGGTGGCGACGCACAGCAAGACGTGCAGCAGCATCGCGCGTGGCCCACTGTGAGCGAACAGTGGCGTCAGCATCAGCAGCAGGAGCAGGAGAAGCACCAGAGGTGAGGTCAAAGAGGGAGAGACCGTCTGCCCTATCGCACTGTAAGAACAGCTGCAGGTCATCTATCCAGACGTCAAAGTCAATGGCTCGACCCTCGGCGTCAAAAGCGAGGACACTAGGGGTAGCCATGACAACAGTAGACTGTAGAGCAGGGGCAGTGCAGTGACAGAGGCGCTGCACTGACCAGACAGGGCGGTTCGGGCAGCTCGGGCGGCTCGGCAGCAACTGCGGCTCGGCGGCACCCGCGGCTCGGCTCCTCAGCTGCTCAGGCGGCTCGGGCGGCTCGGGCGGCTCGGGCGGCTCGGGCGGCTTGGGCGGCTCGGGCGGCTCGGGTGGCTCGGGCGGCTCGGGCGGCTCGGGCGGAACGGGCGGCTCGGGCTGCTGAGCGGCGCGGGCGGCTCGGCTGCGTAGGCGGTTCGGGCGGGGCCGTAGGTAGGGCGACGGGGCCGGGTCGAAGGTAGGGCGACGGGGCCGGTGCGCATGTAGGGCGACGGGGCCGGGGCCGGGGCGCAGGTAGGGCGACGGGGCCGGGTCGAAGGTAGGGCGACGGGGCCGGGGCCGGGCCGTAGGTAGGGTGACGGGGCGGGGGCCGGGCCGTAGGTAGGGCGACGGGGCCGGGTCGAAGGTAGGGCGACGGGGCTGGGCCGTAGGCAGGGCGACGGGGCCGGGGTCGGGCCGTAGGTAGGGCGACGGGGCCGGGTCGACGGTAGGGCGACGGGGCCGGTGCGCAGGTAGGGCGACAGGGCCGGGGCCGGGGCGCAGGTAGGGCGACGGGGCTAGGGCCGGGGCCGCAGGTATGGCGTCGGGGCCAGGGTCGCAAGGGGGGGGGGGCGACGGGGCCGGGGTCGCAGGTAGGGCGACGGGGCCGGGGCGCAGGTAGGGCGACGGGGCCGAGGCGCAGGTAGGGCGACGGGGCCGGGGCGCAGGTAGGGCGACGGTGCCGAGGCGCAGGTAGGGCGACGGGGCCGGGGTCGTAGGTAGGGCGACGGGGTCGCTAGGGCGACGAATCAGGGGCCGCTAAGGCGGCGCGACTTGGCCGCTAGGGCGGCTCGACGAAGTCAGAGAAGGGAGCGCGACTCGGGCAGAGCGCTCTCCGGGCAGAAAAAAAAAAAATTCGACGTGGTGGGCCCTAGGCACAGTTCCCACGAGGGAACCTGCTCGATACCATGTGAGAATTGAAACGAGAATGAGTGCACTAAGGAATGGAAAGTGGTACAAATATGCAACCCTAGAAATGTGTACCCCATATAGGCTACCCCACTACAGCCTACAGAACATTATGATTTGACAGACCGGGGGGGGGGGGGGGCGAGCGTCGCCCCTTCTGCCGCCTGTTTTGGCGCCCTGGGAGGCCGCGCGTCGCCTCCCCCCCCCCGTAACCTCCCTACCCGCCATCCCGCCCTGCCCTGTGTTAGGGTTTGGGGGTGGCGAGTAGGGGGTGGCGGGTGTGTGGTCTCCCCTGCTCCTCCTTCTCCTCTGTCTCCCACAGCTGCAGCTACCGCTGAGGGGGGTGGGTGTGTGGGAGTCGACGGAATGGTGCTAGGGGGTGGGGTGTGAGTGAACCTAGGGTGCAGCAGGGGGTGTGTGAAAGGGGGGTGCTTTGGGAGTAGAACTAGGGTTTGAGCAGGGGGTGTGTGTCGAGAGGTGTGGGGCAGCTGGAGGAGGTTGTGTGAAGGTAGCTGTCGTGTCGCCTGCAGCGCCTATAGTCCGTCGCCCTTGCTTCGGTAGCCAGTGAGCCTGTTGCACCAGTCGCCAGTGGGTCCGTTGCTCCTGCCGCTCGTCTATAGCCGCGGGGCCAGTTACTCCACTAGTCCGTCGCCCTTGCTTCGATAGCCACTGAGTCAGCCGCTCCTGTGCCCGTGCCTCTGCAGCTTCAGTCGTTGCCTCCCATCTTCTCTCCCTCCACAGTTCCTCCTCCTCCTCACTTGCCCGCTGTGATTAACTCTAGCTTTGCTCGCTATTCTGAACTCCTGCTCTATGCCTGCTTGCTCATTGTGCTGATTACACCCCACTTTGGCTATGGGGGTGTGTCAGAATGTTATAATTGTCTAGCCTGCAGTGGGGTACTCTATAGCGAGTACAACCCAATTAGGGTTTCCTATATGTATGCCAACTGCTGCTAGTGCAATCCTCTCTTCTTCACATTCCTCATTCTTCACAGGGCGGCGAGGGGGGGGCCGCGAAGGGCGGCGACGGGGCCGCTAGGGGCGGCGACGGGGCTGCGAAGGGCGGCGACGGGGCCGCTAGGGGCGGCGACGGGGCCGCTAGGAGCGGCGACGGGGCCGATAGGGGCGGCGACGGGGCCGTTAGGAGCGGCGACGGGGCCGAAAGGGGGCCGTGAGGGGCCTCGAAGGGCGGCGATGGGGCCACTAGGGGCGGCGACGGGGCCGCAAAGGGGCCGCGAGGGGCCTCGAAAGGCGGCGACGGGGCCGCTAGGGGCGGCGACGGGGCCGCGAAGGGGCCGCGAGGGGCCTAGAGGGGCCGCGACGGGGCCGCGAAGGGGCCGCGAGGGGACCAGAGGGGCGGCGACGGGGCCGCTAAGGACGGCGACGGGGCCGTAAGGGGTGGCGACGGGGCCGCTAAGGGTGGCGCGAGGGGCCGTGAGAGGCGACGTGAGGGCGGCCAACGGGGCGCGCCTCGGGCAGGGGCGACTCGCGCTCCGGTCAGGAAAAAAAAGTCGATTTCAGTGGTGGGCCTTGAGAAGCATTCCCACTAGGGAACCTGCTCTATACCATGTGAAGAAATGAGGAATGAATGAACTAGGAAAGAGGTGGGTACAAGTAGGAAAACCTAGAAATGTTGTACCCTATATTGTCTACCCCACTACAGCCTACACAGACTATAGCATATAAGTTTGACACACTGCTGCTATACGGTTCGGGCTCCCAATTCCGTAGCTGCAGGTGGCGGGGAGGTGTGTTTGTGGCACAGCGTATGTTGACCCAGCAGACCTGCATCATGCCTTGCGATGCAAGTACCAGCACGGTCCATCTCGGGTGCATGATGAGGTGAAATTTGCGGTGGCAAGGATCTCCAAGGCGTTAGGGGGGGTGGTGACGATGGAGATAGTGTGGTGCTGCCGGGGAAGCGGGTTGACGTAGCGGTGCGACGGCCAATGGCCGGGGAGGCTCACACCATAGAGATCAGCGTCGCGGACCCGCTATCGCTGTCTCCATCTCTGCTAGGGTAGTGTGCTTGTTCTACAGGTGTGTCGGCAAGGGAGTGGGAGCGTCGCAAAACGAGTGATTACGCACCTCTGCTTGCACGCAACCGGGGCGTACAGTTCACCCCTTTGAACGTAGAGACGTGGGGGTGTCTCGGCAATTGTTTCCGGCGGTGGCTTCATCGACAGGGGGACGTGCACGTGGGGCTAGCCGTGTCACGGGGGGCTTGTCGGGAGGATGACACTTCGTTTTCGGCTTATCTGTTGGGGTCTATGAAGGCGCTCATTGGGGTGGCGTTACAACGGGCGCAAGCTCGTGTCATCCTGCTTCGGGTGGCGTCTTCCATGGGGGGGGATGAATGCGGGTTTGGTGGACTGGGAGAAGGACGACGTCGAGGAGGAGGGCGGGGCTCTTTGTGTGGAGGCCCCGTACATGGTGGATGCACAGATGTGACTGAGGGGGGGTGAAATGGGGTGCGGGATGGGGTGTCTTGATGGGGTGTCCTGACTGGATGTTCAGTTTGGGTAATTTCATGAGGCTTTTTATGGGTGTTGCGTTTGGGTTTTTTATGGCAGTTCTACTTTCCTTCTCCCATATGGGTGTTGCGTTTGGGTTTTTTATGGCAGTTCTACTTTCCTTCTCCCTTTCCTTCTCCACCTCCTTTCTCCTTCATTTATGTCTCTCCTCCCATTGTTCATCTTGCTGTCTAAGACCAATGCTCTAGGATTGCCGAAGAATCTAGGGACTGAAATTTCAAACTCTGCAGTACTTCTTGTAATGTATTTCAAGTTTCAACGATGCTATATGCTGTACAGAAAAAACAGTCTGCTAACTTAAGAAATAAATCCTAACCATAAATCTCATATGATATAGAAATTGTGTAAATTCTGTTAGCATTACACAACAGTACTTTCCAGTTTCTTTCTGCTGCCAAACATTGTATCGTTGTGTGTGGATCTTTAGGGTGGGAAGCGAGAAACATAATCGTAGTGGAGACCTGCGTGGAGGGGATGGAGTGAGGTACTGTCAAGTTGAGAACATGTGGATGGTTGACATGCCTGACTGCAGGAACTCCCGCGCAGAACCGCTAACGGGCAGAGCCATACAGCGCTGATCGTGTCCAACGGACAGAGATTTTCCCCAACAGCGACCCACTACATCACGGTACCCTAAATACCAGTGCACGAAACTTTGCTTACAGACCGCGCTTCGTACGCCCAGGGTGTGCTCTTTTGAGGGCAGCCGCACGTGGAGTGACTCCGACCATGCGCTGCGACAGTACCATCCCACTTCATTTCCCAAACCAGTTGTCACGGGACATGCGACAACGCATCGCGGCACGACTCGTCGCAGTGAGCGCGAGATCTCCGAATCAGCGACACTCACGACCACACGACCGACCGACCGACGGACAGACAGCCGCGCAACGCTGATCATGAAAGGCGCTGCGTGAGGCAGCCCCGTTTTCAGTGACTCCACGAATTCGAGCCATCGAGTCACACTTCCTGTCAACAACACCTGATAGGCAGCCTTGGAGGTACAAAAGTCATCAGCACTCGTTTCTAATTCATCATCAAATTTGATCACGCCTCCTCCTCATCAGCCTCCCAAACTCTCCAGCCTCTTCCATCTTCAATTCCAGCACTCCAGCTCTCGATCATGGCTCGTGTTTCCTTCATCGCTTTACTCGTCCTAGCGCTGTCGTGCGCCGCGTGTGTGTCTGCGGCGAAAGTGGTTCGCGATGGAACTCTGCAGTGGACTCTCATCACACAGGCGCTGCAGAAGGGAGGCCAGCACAGCACCTACCTTTCCATCGTTAACAAAGCAGGTACGTAGACTCCTTCAATGCTATTCAGTTTCTCTTCCCTCGGTTTTGCGAGTCGGTCGAAATTTTAATATTGAATCCGTCAGTTGACGTAACGTCGAAACTCTTCGCAGTACTCTTCCGCGTGACCTAACTGACGTCGAGGTTTTTGTGGAGCGCAGGCACGAAGTTTATCACTGACTACCTCTCCACCTCCACCACTGGCTTCACCTGCTTGGTGCCATCAAACGCGGCGTTCAAGGTTCAGAAGGCCTCCGTCCTGGTAAGTACCCTCGCTGCCAAACTCTGCCAAACTCTGTCCGTCGCTCGTCGCTCATGCCTCGAATCTTGCTTTGCCCTTGCCATTCTAACAACCCGTGGCTCGTGCCCTGTTGCGCCGCGCAGAAGCCATTTGCGAAGAGCGCGGTCACTCTCCAGGACCTTCTGAAGAACCACATGCTTAACTTCCAGGCCCTGCCCCCGCGCTTCGTGAAGGACAAGGTTGGCCAGGGATACAGCACGTTCCGCACCAACGGCCAGATTCAGAAGTACCAGGGCGCGGGCAAGACTATTAGCTTGGGCCCGCAGTTTGCGCAGCAGGGCACGCAGCTGGCGAACATCACCAAGGTGGTGTTCAAGGACCCCACGGCTATCTGCTACGAGATCAGCAACGTCCTCGTTCCTCTCAAGTAGCTGGAGAAGTTGTGGGGTTAGCAACAGCGCGCGCATGGTCTCTTCACATGTTAGCAGCACAGGTGCCAGACTTTATTGTAGGAAAGTACTTAGCGCTTCC
This sequence comes from Closterium sp. NIES-65, assembly GCA_948144175.1. Lineage (NCBI taxonomy): Eukaryota > Viridiplantae > Streptophyta > Zygnematophyceae > Desmidiales > Closteriaceae > Closterium > Closterium sp. NIES-65. The sequence goes on from CANXME010000398.1 coordinate 826,894, forward strand.
TAGTTTCTGCAGCCATGGATACCTTCGAGGTGGTGTGATAGTGCATACACATGCTTTGTACGGTTTGTTGTAATAAATACGGCTGCTAGCACGTTCAGCTACTTTGGCAAGTTAAAGCTCGCGGCTCTTATTACCTAGCGTACTACAATAGATTCGTTACGCACGTCCGTGTTTGGTGAGCCCAGAAATTTCGTCGTTCGCCCTCCAATAACGGAGGTGTTATTTTAAATGAGACGCGACCAAGCATATCCAGGCACGAAATTTGAAAAGGACAGAAGGCGCGGTACCGATAAAAAGAGACGAGATGGGAAAACGGGGGGGAAAGGGGACGAGAGCAAGGATAGTGGAGGGCGGAGAAAAATCATAGTCGGCGGACGAGAGCAAGGATAGAGGAGGGCGGAGAGTAACCACAGTAAGCGGCGGACGAAGAGGAAGAGGAGCCGATGAGCGGTGGCGTGCGGGCGACGCGTGTGTCGGTGTTTGATAAAATGCTGGCGCTGGCCAGGTCTCACGGCTGCTTACAACTGCTCGACTTGCTCGGCAGCAACTAGGTGTGGCGGTCGGCGCGACGTTACGTTAGTCGCCGTTGGGCATTGCTGCGGTCTAAAAGGCATGAATGGATCGGTCAAATGCCGATCTCGTAGCAGATAGCCGTGGGGTCCTTGAACACCACCTTGGTGATGTTCGCCAGCTGCGTGCCCTGCTGCGCAAACTGCGGGCCCAAGCTAATAGTCTTGCCGGCGCCCTGGTACTTCTGAATCTGGCCTTTGGTGCGGAACGTGCCGTATCCCTGGCCAACCTTGTCCTTCACGAAGCGCGGGGGTAGGGCCTGGAAGTTAAGCATGTGGTTCTTCAGAAGGTCCTGGAGAGCGACCGCGCTCTTCGCAAAAGGCTTCTGCGCGGCGCAATAAGGCACGAGCACGGGATGTCAGAAAAAGACCCAAGGAGACGTGAGCGACGTGCGAAGGACTAATCACAAAGAAATTTTGCGATGAGTGTTTGAGAGACCGTAGAAGAGTTAATGAACAAGAAAACAGTGGGTGCGAGTTCTTCCATTTGTTTTGCAGCGAGAGTACTTACCAGGACGGTAGCCGGCTGCTCCCGAAAATTTGCCTCCCCTACATCCTTCCCACACACGGAGGTCACCTAGATGTAACCACAGGATGTCACCCCCCAACAAGCCCCGAACTTGCCAGCAAGTGCCCTGCCATGCGTCAGATTGTAGAATTGCGCGGAAGTCCAGTCCGTCATCCAACCAGATGCCACATTACGTGGAACCGAACCAATCTCGTATCTATTCGCTTTACAGAAACCTCGCTACATATATTGTTTCAAAAGGGTTTACCCTTCAAGAAGCCACAAACTCTACAACCCTATGCCACCGCTGACCAACGTAGTACCTAATCAAACCAAATTGAGACGCTGCCCCCAATGTATCTTGCAAGGCACTCCGCCCATACTTAAACAACAGGTAAACTATCTCTCTGATGAGGGTCGCAGAATCCGAGATGTTCCACACATGTTTCTCGCGGACAACTACAAGAGGTGCTTAGACTGAACATGGTTCGGATGATTTTGCACACGTTTGTGTGAGAACCAGGATATCACATATAGCAACGAACAGTCACGCCCAAGCAAGCTCCACCGGTGAAGCTGAAGGCATGGCTGGAGTTTCCCTCAACGTACGTGCGCGGCCAAACATGACTTCACGACCGCTATTGTCTCTCTGCACACATTTGGGCAGCCTTAAAAAACAGAACACACATGTTCAGCACAAGCGCATCTTCAACTACAAACAGGTGAGTGCAACTATCACCTAGGACATAACATACATGCGGTTAAGTGAGATTGTGCGAGTGCATCAGGGCACACCCATCATGGTAGAGGGATTCTGACGCTATCCTGCCTCCATTATATGCCCAGCCAGCCGGCGCCAACGCACGCCATCCCCCCCCCCCTCGTACGGTGAGGGCTGCATATTGCACAGTCCCTGTCGGGGCGATAAGGGAGCATACACACCTCGTTAGCAGAGTCTTTAGTTGGACGTAACGATGCGCGAGGCTGAACTATCATCTTGCGAGGACGTACAACTTACCCGTGGTCTGCTGCTTACACACGGCAGTAATCCAACTGACTCATGTGTCCAGGTTTGACACCTCACGGCACCGGTCAGCCCATTTGTTCAGCAGCCAGGTCCCGGGCGTTTTCCGGGACTTCATAACGTGGACCGACCGTACCACGTCACACACGCGCACGACATCAAACCCCCCATTCCCTGTTGACCATGACAGCCGGTGGCATCCGGTCTCTGCGTCCACATCACCACAAGTCACTCTCCGTATGAACGCCACTGCATGGGACTCTGTTGCGCTGCCTGAGGGCTCGGGCACGGCTTTGACCAACATGCACACTTGGGCGTAGCATCTCTGGCCGTCCCTGGACCTAAGCTGCACCCACGAGAACGCAGGGTGTCCGTGATACCGAGGCACGGCCCGTACGTAGTGTGGTTGCAGCCTGCCCCCCCGGCTAGGGCTTGCCGGCACTGCCAAAGCGGTATGCACCTGCGGGACGTAGGTCGTGGTGTTAGTAAGAGATATTCATGCCATTGCACCATGCTCTCCAGCGAGGGCGCACATCCACTCACCCATGCCGGGAAGGCTAGGTAGCCACGGCGCCTCATCGTATCTGCGTACGCCCCCATGCCGTATCATAGCGCTGCATCGTACTCCGCCAAAACTAGATGCAAGCCACCTGCACTGTTGTCGATGCGTCTCCTGCTGTTTGTAAGGCAGGGCGTGCCACTCCGCTCCGCCTTCACCCCACTCATACAAAACAAGGAAGCAACATCAATATATACTTGAACCGTATCCTTGCGTCGTATGCTGTAAACATAGATTACTTACCTTGGTCAGAGCCGTGTCGTACGTCCGTGTTGCCTCCTCCATCGATGGTAGCGAGGCTAGGACCGCCTGGTTCTCATTGTGACGTGCGATGCTCAGCTCAATCGCACATCGGTTGGATGCACGGTATGGGTCCTTGCACGTGCGTATGTGCGCATTCTCGTATACTGCTGCTAAGTACTCTCCAAGCAGCCCGGCACGCGCAATCGCCTCAGGGCAATGTCGAAGCATGTGGATCTTGATGAGATTCCACCCATCTCCGCCTCTCGGCAGCAAGGCCTCAATCCGTTGGACCATTCTGCATGTACGTGCAGGTCACCAAAGTTGGATAAGATGAAGGAACACAACATACCCACAGCCGCAATCCGAACCAGGGGCTTACATTCTGGTGTCACGCTCCATGGCAGCCAGCGACTCGTTGGTGTGGAACGGTGCCTTCACATACGTCTCGTGCCACTCCATGAAGGTCACGAGCGCCTTGTGTTGCACCGTGGTCAGCTCCCCTTCAACCAAGATGGGCGCCATCTTGGTTAGTGGCTCAACAAAACACACCGGAATACCACATGTTGTGGGTTAGTAGGTCGGGATTTGCGGGTGACGCTACTTACACACAGCCTAGGGCATCTAACTCACCATCATCATCCCGGCATGTTCCGATGCCGTGTGATTAGCACCGTGCAACCAATAGTGGAAAGATGGCGGGACATCAACGCCAGCAAGGCGCGCATCATAATAGCTGTCCTCGAAGAAGCTGCGTGAAGAGTTATACAGCCGGGGCGAGGGTTAGCAAGAATGTGCAGCCGGACACATGATCTGTGTGCCAGGGTTCCCGGAAATGATAGCCCAACCTGACTTTGGCTGCTGCCGCCTCCCCGTCTCCTCTGATCCCGGTGCGGATGTACAACCACACACCAATGTACAAGATGTGAAGAATATCCGGCATACAGCTGAGGTAGGTGTTACCCCAGGGCTCATGACTGTAGCGAAACTCCCACAGGAATGACTGCGCAAGCGCGGAACACACAATCTGTGTGATACACATCGTTCCCGACGTTTGCAACTAAGGGTTTGCACCATCTCTTGGCCTTACCCGGATACGCAGAGTGCTGTAGAGAGGAGCTTGTTGTGCGTCGTCGAACAAGACACGCTGCTGCTCGACGGTACGCGGGTCTGCCATTAGGCACTCCATATCCCGGAGACGCGCGCGCATCACGTAACACACCGAGCACGGCCTGAAAGAGCCTTGCTCCTTGGTGCAGGTTACTTTGCAAGTCTCAGGATAGTCCCCCACGTATGAGAACAACAGTCCCCACACCATGCGGGGGACCCCCCATGGGTCTATCAAGGCAACGCCACTGTACACGAGGAGAACATCGTGGATTCAATTTAGCCTCGTGAGAACTGTTAAAACGCCACATCTTCAGCATTACTCACCTGTGCGACAGCCTGACCAATTATGCGACAACCACCGCCATTGCAGCCTGGAACAGGGCTACCTTTGCCTCTGGCGTCATGGCAGGGTCAGACTCTGGGAGAAGCGCCAACAATATCCTCCCACCTCCCCGCCACCTCATCCGGAGAGGGATGTTGGCAAGAGAAAGGTAGACAGCCCATACTTTGTGTCGCTCATTCCCGCTTAGCAGGGTGGCGTCGCTCGAAAGTATCAGAGGTGCCACGTAGTTGTTCGGACCAAAGTCAAGCTCAATACGCCTCTGTTTGTCATGTAGGGGACACGGCTTTGATTCAGATTAGTAAAGCGCCACGACACCAACAACCGGCTGTCACACAATCAAACCCTATCCGTACCTGCGCCTCTTGCCAGTAGCGTGCCGTGTGTGGTGTAGTGTACCTGCGGACACCATCCGAGTCCTCTAAGGTCTCTGGGAGCAGTTTAAAACCTTGTCTCTTGGCCGGGTTTCCATACAGTTCCGCAAGGGCCTGGCACAAAATGGGTGACCAAACTCGTAAATTTACCCTGCGCTACACTGGACAATTACCAGGTCCTTAAGTCATTCGACCGTAATGACACGTACCTCTGCACCGGAGGTAGACATGACCTTGAAATCGCGCCGGCAGCCAGGCACGGTGACGGTGGTTTCCGTATACTTTCGGTTGCCCATCAGTAGCTTCAGTCCGTACCGAATAACCGCCCTTTTTGACTTCCATCCAAGGATCTTTGTGAGATCGAGCCCTCTAGCATGCAGGAAACGCATTAGTCTGGTCACGTCCTTGTTTGAAAGGCCTTTCCCATTGTTGCAGCTCATAATGAACACATACAGCTCCATTTCGGTGTCGTAGGTATCTAAGCCGCCTGCAGACATCTCGCCCTCGTCTCGCTCGGTTTCAACGCTCTCAGACTCACTCGGTAAGACATGGTGTCGTCCGCTCTCAGTAGGCGACATGTCCGCTGGCTGTTGCGCATCCATCGGTCGCACGCGCCCACTGGACGCCGACGCGCTGTCGGACTCCGCACCATCCGCTCCCGCAACAACGTTCCCACGTAAGCGTCTAAGCCGGATGCTGCGACATCTGACGCTGCGACGCTTGTGGTTGAGTAGTCGAAGCCGATCTGAGAACGACGAAAGGCACCACTCACACACGAACAGTCTCTCCGGTCTAGGCATTGTAGAATTATTAACAGCGATATACAGTCTCACCAGCTATAGACAACTATGTCTGAGACTCACGTTTCTAGCGCACAACAACCCGTCCTACTTCTTGTTGAGTAGCTTGCATCCTAAGGTATGGTGTTGCGTCAAAGTGCCGAGGTGTAGAGTGGTTCTCATATTGCACACTTGTTTTTCGTGTCTCCCAGCTTTAAGGTGCGTGCATCGGCGATCGTGGCAGTTGGCGAAAGTCTTGACGCCAGGGCAACAAGTGAAAAAGCGAATTACATTCTAACGGGTATTCGGAGCAGGTACCGTCCATCAGGAAACGTTTCGAAGAGTCCAGAATACAGTGGACCCCCCCCCAAGAGAAGGAACAAGGGGTACGTAGAGAAGCATGGACGAGTCAGAATCGCTCGAGCGTAGGTCGGGGAACAACCTCGGCCAATCACTGCATGACATGCTGTGTTTACGTAGGATAGTACCCCCGTTGGTCAATCATAGCATGACATCAGTGTTTACGTAGGATAGTACCCCCGTTGCTGAACCAGAAGCACACGGCCTCAAGCGCACATTTGCGTCGTTCTCAACCACACCCCAATCCAACCATTCAGAATCTGGGCTGTATTTGTGCCTTGACGGGTGAAGTTGCAGTCACACTATTCGTCTCAGTCTGCTACGATGTTACCCACGAGCGTGTTCAGCCCTCCAGGCATTCGGTCGTCGCCGCGCCACCATAGCCACCGAGCGCACAAGGATGGGGCATTCCACTATTACGGAATCCCTGGTCAGCGTAGACTCCAGGTGGGCGCCGGCGGGCAGGCCGCATTGGCGGGTGAACCAAGGTCAAGGCGGAGCGACATCGAGGAACCCGAGTCTTGCTACTCGGCGTGGGGTAGCGGGAGCTACGATGCGGAAGGTGACAAAACCTCGGCAGCCGCGAGCGAAGAGATGCAAGTCGGCGTCGCGGCCGGCGATCAGCCGGTCGATGAGGAGGTAGAAGGTGATGTATCGTGGTTGCACGTTGACGTCGGATTTGTACTATGAGGGTCGATCCTCCGGTTTCAAGAGCATCTAGTCTTAACGCATCCAATTCTATGACTAACGAGTGCGTCCTTGTTTTAACAATGATTGGGCGTCGACACCAGCTCGCGGGCGCCTGCGACGCCCAATAGCAGATGTCTCTGAGGCCGCTCCAAGGGCACCATCGGTGGACCGCGACGGCAATCCTGCTAATCTCAGGAGCGGTGGAAGGGGGGCGGACGTCCCAGGGTGCAGAAACGACGTTGGGACACGGCGGATCACGCAAGAGTATGTGGAAGGCTTGGAAAGAAGAGTGCGGGATGCGGATATGCAAGCCTTGCGCGCGCGTGGCACTCCACCTGGAATGTCCGACGATCCCGGACATGGCGATGCCTCCCCAACCTTCCGAAACGGCGCGGGGAAGCGAGGAAGGCGCGACATCGAGACACCTGGTCCGGCCGGCCGACATGTGCATCCCGATCCCGCCGTCCAGAAAAGCCGCCGCGGTCAATACTCACCGTTCGTGTCACGTGCCTTATAGAGGGAGTTTCACGCGATCCACTCGGGAGGCGTAGTGATGACTCCAGGTGTCAAGACATACGCGAGCACGTTGGGCGAGGCGGATTTGGCTATTCCAACACTCGACGAAGGATTGCAGGCGAGTGGATTTCCTAGCTTCCCCCTTGTTACAATCTGCTGGTGCCAACCACAGTGTGATTACACTGACCACACTTTTTTCCTTCTGATTGGCAGGACACCGTGGAGGTAGCGATCGATGTTCTCATATTTGAGCTAGCGGACAACTTAATGAGTTTCTGGCCGTCGGACGCCGTCGTCGAGCGAGTGATGGCGAAGGCAATAGGCATCGAAGGGAAGGAGGACCGAAGGCGTCTCCATGTTGCGACATCGAGGAACCCGAGTCTTGCTACTCGGCGTGGGGTAGCGGGAGCTACGATGCGGAAGGTGACGAAACCTCGGCAGCCGCGAGCGAAGAGATGCAAGTCGGCGTCGCGGCCGGCGATCAGCCGGTCGATGAGGAGGTAGAAGGTGATGTATCGTGGTTGCACGTTGACGTCGGATTTGTACTATGAGGGTCGATCCTCCGGTTTCAAGAGCATCTAGTCTTAACGCATCCAATTCTATGACTAACGAGTGCGTCCTTGTTTTAACAATGATTGGGCGTCGACACCAGCTCGCGGGCGCCTGCGACGCCCAATAGCAGATGTCTCTGAGGCCGCTCCAAGGGCACCATCGGTGGACCGCGACGGCAATCCTGCTAATCTCAGGAGCGGTGGAAGGGGGGCGGACGTCCCAGGGTGCAGAAACGACGCTGGGACACGGCGGATCACGCAAGAGTATGTGGAAGGCTTGGAAAGAAGAGTGCGGGATGCGGATATGCAAGCCTTGCGCGCGCGTGGCACTCCACCTGGAATGTCCGACGATCCCGGACATGGCGATGCCTCCCCAACCTTCCGAAACGGCGCGGGGAAGCGGGGAAGGCGCGACATCGAGACACCTGGTCCGGCCGGCCGACATGTGCATCCCGATCCCGCCGTCCAGAAAAGCCGCCGCGGTCAACACTCACCGTTCGTGTCACGTGCCTTACAGAGGGAGTCTCACGCGATCCACTCGGGAGGCGTAGTGATGACTCCAGGTGTCAAGACATACGCGAGCACGTTGGGCGAGGCGGATTTGGCTATTCCAACACTCAACGAAGGATTGCAGGCGAGTGGATTTCCTAGCTTCCCCCTTGTTACAATCTGCTGGTGCCAACCACAGTGTGATTACACTGACCACACTTTTTTCCTTCTGATTGGCAGGACACCGTGGAGGTAGCGATCGATGTTCTCATATTTGAGCTAGCGGACAACTTAATGAGTTTCTGGCCGTCGGACGCCGTCGTCGAGCGAGTGATGGCGAAGGCAATAGGCATCGAAGGGAAGGAGGATCGAAGGCGTCTCCATGTTGTGTGGTCCCTGGATAAGGAGCGCGCCAAAACCTTCACGCTCCGGATGCAGAAATGCCGCTCGACGTTGTGGGACATCGCGAGGGCTTACTTCATGGTGCTCAACGGGATGCCCTACGAGAAGCCGAAGAGCTCTCGAGTGCTTCCGCCTGCTCGACCAGACCCTTCGGTGACACAGCGCACAACCGTGGCGGATTTTTTGAAGGATAAGGCACCAGGTACATACAAGGATCCTTTCGTTCGCCAAACTGCAGCTCTAAATACGTTCATCCTGACATCGTGCTCTGCTCTTTGTTTCCTTGAATGGACTGCAGGGTGCGGGAGCCATGAACTCTTCACATGGCATGTGGAGAACGGCGTCCCGTTCGCCACATAGGCTTTTGACGTCGGCCTTTACGAAACGTTCAACAGCCGCTCATATGGAGGTGGTCAGATGGTGTTGAAGCTCACTGCAGTGGCGTTCTGGCTGTTCGGGGTGAGCCAATTTTTCTTTTCTCACTTGACCGGTTTCTCCAAGCTGCAAAGGTCCTTCTGACGTAGGTCCGCGTGTCCCATGTCTGACAGGCGGAGACTCCGCTGAAGACGGGGAAGCCGCTCACGAAGAGTGGTGGGCAGAATCACCAGGGCGTGCGCTGGTATCACTCCCGTATTCGGGCCTGGGCACGTGTTGCTATTCTTTCCCGCACCCCTGCGCGGGGCCCTTGGTGGAAGGCGAGGCACAGGGCATGGGCATTCAGGCAGAACGCCCTGGTGCTGATTTCAGATGATGGAATTGATATGGGATTCAACGATGCCGTCGAGGCGCCCTAGAGGCCGGGCGTCTAGTTGATGTGTTTGGATGTGTTGCATGGGATGTTTGTGTAGTTTGAATGCACTCTGATTGCATGGAAACAATGTTTGACCGAGACAGCACACTCTTTATTGCGATTGATTCTGTTGAAGAACTATGTTAATACCATGGAACACCGCAGAAGTACTGCATGTTGCCTGCATAGATTTATTGATTGCATAGAGAAATGTTGTTCCAAAATTTAGATTTCTGTATGTTTGTACATGTGGAAAATGTTAAAGTACTGTACTTGGAGTAGTGTTGTTATCATTTGTATAGATTCTATGACTGATTACGTGTGATACTATCGAAGGCTTTGCCAGCTCTTAGGTCTAGGACAGACTGTTGTTAGTCAAGTGTTCTGTGTTACACGGAGGGAGTTACTGTCTCGCGTGATTCTCGCAGGGGCAAATCGCCGGATCCCATGGGCCAATAGCGTGACGCTGATGTGGAAGATGCTGGTGAGTTCGGGGGATGTTGGTGGTAGCATCGGGGCGCGCACCTCAGGTATCATCGCAGGTTACATCGAGGGGGAGTGGTGGCCCGCAAGGTAACCTTGTCTTACACCCCCAGGTAACCTCCTCCGAGCATACCTAGAGGTAGCATTGAGTGGAGTTTGAGGGAAGATTCTGGGGGGTTGGATTTTCTAGAGTGAACTTTGAAAGCAGCGTTTGATGGTACGAGGCAGGTGAAGCCAGTGGTGGAGGTGGAGAGGTAGTCAGTGATAAACTTGGTGCCTGCGCGCCACAACAATCTCGGCATCGGTTAGATTGCGCAGAAGAGAGCTGCAAAGAGTTTCGACGTTACGGAAACTGACGAATTCGATATTAAACTATCGATCGCCCCGCACAACTGAGGGAAAGAGAAGCTGAATGTCATGGAAGGAGTCTACAAACCTGCTTTGTTGACGATGGAGAGGTAGGTGCTGTGCTGGCCTCCCTTCTGCAGCGCCAGTGTGATGAGAGTCCACTGAAGAGTTCTATCGCGAACCACTGGTGCGGCAGATATCCGAGACACGCACGCGGCGCACGACAGCGCCAGGACGAGTAGAGCGATGAAGAAAGCGCGAGCCATGATCGAGTGCTGGAAATGAGAGTAGGAGTGGCAGAGTAGTCGAGATAGAGCGACAAGTGATCAAATTCGATGATGATTTGGAAAGCGAGTGCCGCCGACTTGAGTGCCATCGAGGCTGCGTATCATGTGGTCTACGTGAAGCGTTGGCCCGAATTCGTGGAGTCTCTCACGACCCACGTCATGTGTGTTCTTGACGTGACGAGCTTCGCACGGCTGTTCGACGGTTGCCCGAGTGTTGAGCGTCGCTGGATTGGTTATCTCGCTGCGACGAATCGTGCCGCGATTCGTTGTCGCATGTCTCGTCACTGCTGATTGAGGCTTTTAGGGCGTATTCCTAGCTTCGGGTCATCCGTGGTTTGTGTCATCCGAAATTTGTGGGAGCCAATCGGAAAGCCCGCGGTTCGAGATTTGATTTTTTCGATTGGATCCCACAATTTCGGATGACATGAAGGCGGGATGACCCGAAGCTAGGAATACGCCCTTAGGTTTTAACCGATCACATTTAGTAATAGGAAAAATGGCAATATGGCCAGCTACCTATTGGAGTAAGTGAACACACGTCATTCCGCTATCCTGCGGGGATTTCCAAGCAAGGCTGAAAATCTCCTATGATTGGAGGCAGAGCGATCTAAGGCGGATAAAATGAATCGTCAAAGCAGGAGTAGCAGACATCGGGGCAAATAAAGGGGGATCCGTCCCTGAACGAAATAGAATAAGGGGGTTTGATAGTTGGGCCCTGCCGGGTACCAGATTCTGTCTGGTCCACAGCGCGGAAGTGCATGTGGGCACCCCAGTCACTTCGCTGCACGCTACTACCGTCGCTTGCACGACCGCGTCCGCGCCCACTCCAGGCATGCGGCGTCCATCCTGGACTGGCTTACAGAGTGGTGCAAGGGTGTGATGGTATTTAACATTGACATGTCTCTGATAGGAAAAGTTATATATGTCCCGTATGATGTATGATGCAGACTGTCGGATCCTATTATTCGTTTGTACAAAAACTATGTTTTTTTGCTGTGTCTATCGTTACGAATAGTAATTACTGAAATACTATTGAGCACTCCTCACTGTAGCAAACGCAGCATACACTACCAAGACTGAAGAGGAAAGGGCGCAAGTGACGCGAAGGGTCACACGGTTACGAGAAGCATCTGGACCGTCGGGCACACAACGTCAGGCAGCAGCAGTGGCGAGGATTCTGCCCGAACGGTTTCGTAACCGCCCGGAGTCGCATGGTTGGATCTCAATGCAATAAGGGAATGTACCCCTTAGAGTACATGGCTAGCTAGAACGTTTCGAATTCCCCTGTACTCCTATTTATATTCCTTGTACTGCATGTTTCCATTATCTCAAGCATTTACATTCACTCTGCTATTGAGGTCAAGGGCCCACCACCACTAGACTAGAAGTGTGCGAACCTTCCCGAGGTGATCCTGGTTACGATCAACTACTGATCGCAACATGGTATGAGAGCGACTCAGGAATCCTTCTAACCGCCACCACCGAAATCTTCGGCGAACGAAAAGTGGCGTCCGGCACACGATCGCGTGTAAGAATGGCCGGAGGATCTGGAGGTCAGACAAATCTGACGGGTGAAGCGCAGCCCAACCCGGCTGCGACAAGCGAAGAAACGACGACGATCCCTTCCGCCGTCCTCGCAGAACTGCTTCAGCGACTCACGAGTTTGGAGCAAGGACTTTAAACATTGCGGAATGGCGACGCGGGAACTTCTTCCCAATCCACTCAACCGGCCTCAAACGGCCAGAACTCCACCCCGCAAGGCTTCTCCCTTGACACAAATGGCTCAACACCCAAGACTCCCTGTCCCAGCGATGAAGCAATTCTCTTTGCACAATCAAGGTTTTTGAGCATATCAAAAATAAAGACAAGTGTGTGCTTTGACGACAGAGACTTTTACACTTGGAGCTTCGAGCTGGAGTTGCTGCTGCAAAACGCGCAGATTTATCATTATTTCGACGGGAGCTTCTCGGGACCTACGGAGGATACTGAAGATGCAAAAACCAAGTACTACAACGAGTCCCTAATGGCATACGGGGTTCTTCTGCGGAACATGTCGCCGACGGAGCAATTGAGCATTCGCTCATACAAGACCTCTCCTGCTCCAGCCCTCAACGCCTGGCGCCACCTAAACGGCGTATACCAACCAAAGGACTCATTGTCGTCGAGCCGCCTACTCCAACAGCTACTGGAGACGAAGATGGCACCAGGAGAGAAGGCCAATAGCTACCTGAATCGTTGTCGGAGCTTACGCGATCAAATCGCGAAGTTGGGAAGCACGATCTCCGAAAAAGATCTTCGTCAACGTTGTGCTTCAAGGGCTCGGCCCAGAGTGGCGGCCCTGCAAGGCGCTTGTCCGACAGCAAGGGGTCATCTCGGAGGCCGCCCTTTGCGCCGCCCTTCTCGTCGAACAAAGGGATATGGACCAGCAGCGACCAGCGCCGCGACGAGACAACGAGCGCCTCGCCTTCTTCGTCGACAACACAGAAGAGCGACGGCCGCGGCGCCTTTACTGCAAAATCTGCAGGAATTTTGGGCACTTGGCGGATCGATGCAAGCTTCGATCTCGCCCTCGCTAGACCATTCCGAGCAACTGGTCCGGTCGACAAGACGCGAGAAACGACATGCGTCCCGCCCAGGGGTATCAATCCTCATCACGCAGCCTGAACCCAACAGTTCAACAGCAGCAGCAGCCATCACAGGCCGCCCCAGTCCGCAATGTCATGGGGAACATGACTATGACGAGCGGATCTCGTCGCCCGCGTGCACGCTCACCGTCACCTAAGCAGGCACCTGACCCAATCGAAGCGTCCTCGAACAACAACCCGTTCAGCACGCATCACGACTTCAGCGACGATGACAACCAGGACTGGAATCTGCCAGTCCCGCTGCTTGAGAGCCCCCCGCACATACCTGACATGCGGCCGGGACCGATCGATTGGATCGCGCGCGAACAATTTCTCAAGGTTGACACTCCGCACATCGTCACTCCGCGACTGGCGCTGCTCGCGCGAAACGACAACAGGCGCTACAACTCGTGGTACCTGGACAGCTGCTGTGGGCAGCACATGGTTGGCTCTGAGCGTTACATATCCAATGCCATCCCCACCCCCACCGTCACCTACGTCACTGTGGCGAACAATACACGGCTGCATGCAAGCGCGCAAGGCATTGTGGTGCTCAAGGCACATGGGAGCAGAACGCACATCACCTTGAATGACGTGTTGATTGTGCAGAACCTGCGCTTCAACCTGCTCTCGGCGGCGCAACTCCTGGATTGCGGCGTCATCCTCAGCACCGACCCCGAGACACGCGATATTCTGCTTCACTTCACAATGCCGAACAAGACGCGCAAGCAGACCGGACGGGCGCGCGCCGAGAACGGAGTATACGTTCTCGATTTCGACAATCCCGTCTGCAGCGGCGACTTGCAGGAGTTGATTGATCTCGTCCCCCTGCGCTTCGAACATATACATCGCCGCGACTGTAAGCACCCTGATGGACGCCCTTGGGTGCCACATCACCCACATCCGCGCGAGCTGGCGCTACACGACCCCGACCCCGATGGTGTCTGCAGGAGCTGTCACACACCCACGTCCTCGACGAGCGCAATCGCCGGCCGTGGCCTCGCCGCCATCCTCGAAGCAGAGCGCGACGCGCCGCCTGAGGAGGGTCTATCCCAACTGGAGCTGGAAACAGCTACGCGGGTCGTCTTCGGCACACCAGAATCTCCACTCACCGGACCCGCATCCCAGCATCTCCAAGGAATGTTTCGCGGTGTCGGCGTCGGAACCTTCGACGAACATGGCAACCCACGACCCTAAACCGAAAAGAAGGCGACAAAGATATACTCTCATCGGCGCGATTCGAAGAAGCAACTCTCGCCGACGGAGGAAGAGGCGCTGGCGCAACGCGAAGCTGAAGAGCTTTGACAGAAGAGCCTCGCCAAGGCCCGTGGAATGCTCGCTTGGGAGCACGACGAGGAGAGCGCTTCCAATGAAGGGGGGTGGGGGAGCGCCAGCGGATGGGGAACAAGCGACACTGGCGGGTGGGGTGCCGCAACCGGCGGATGGGGTGCCGTACAAGGCGGCGAGACAAGCGGCTGGGGAGCTTCCCGCAAGGACCAAAGGGGGGTAGAGGAAGAAGCAGCAGCAGAAGAAGCAGCAGCAGAACTAGCAATTGTTCCTCTCGTTCGCCCACCGCGACATCTCACACCTACCTTGCTGAGAAAACTGAAACGAGAATGGTGCACTAAGGAATGGAATGTGGTACAAATATGCAACCCTAGAAATGTGTACCCCATATGGGCTACCCAACTACAGCCTACAGAACATTATGATTTGACACACCCCCATAGGCAAAGTGGGGGAGAACAAGGGGTCACAAGACCAGTCAAGCAGAACAAAGCAAAGCTCAGGGTGGATCACAAAGTAACCACACATTCCGAGCACAAGTTCAAGGCCAGAAGGCCAGTCCACCTGCAGGAGCACATATATATATAAAAGGCTAAACAAGCAAGAGCAGGAGTATATATATGTGACAGTACAAGCAAGGTCAAGAAGTGAGCAAGTGAGGCAAGGCAGGCACAAGACCAAGCTGAGTACAGAAGCGCTGATGATCACAAGGCGCAAGTGCCTTAGTGAAGATATCAGCAGTGTTGGCCTCAGAGGCCACGTACGCAAGCCGCAACTGACCACGCTGCTGCAGCTCACGAGCAAGAAAGTAGCGGAGAGCAATGTGCTTCGTTCTGTGCTCCAGGCGCTGCTCCCGACACAAGGCCAGCATGGCCTTGTTGTCTACGTACAGCACTGGAGGAGAACGAGGCGGCTCTCCGAGGTCAGTCAGCAGGTAGGTGAGCCAGCGAAGCTCCTGTGCAGCCATGGCTCCTGCGTAGATCTCAGCCTCACAGCTGGAGCCGAGAACGGAAGACGATCGAGTAGCCCTCCACGAAACAGAGCCGGAACCAAGGCTGAAGGTGTAACCCTGTGACGACCGTTGTGTAGCCTGGTCGTCAGCCCAAGAAGCGTCTGCGTGCCCAGTGAGGACCACTGGACTCTGCCCTCCAAGCACTAGCCCCATGCCCGACGTACTGCACAAGTAGCGCAACACCCTCTTCGCTGCAGCCATGTGCTCCGGTCTGTGTCTCACAGGAGCAACATAGCGTGCAAGAATGCTAAGAGGGTATGCAAGGTCAGGTCGTGTGCAGGTCATCAGGTACATGAGGCAGCCAACAAGCTCTGGGTACGGGCCACTCGACTCTACGGACTCATCCGAAGGCAGAGCTGAGAGCGAGTGGCGAGTAGACAGAGGAGTGGCCTGAGGCGAGGAGTACGTGAAGTCGAAGCGCTGAAGGACCTGCTGCACCATGTGTGACTGAGTCAGGGTAATGGTGCGGCGTGCTCTGTCCCGGGTGATCTTCAAGCCAAGGTAGCTACGCAGTTCACCCAGGTCTGTGCACGTGTATCTCTTCTGCAGCTCGGACTTCACGTGGGCGAGTTCAGCAGTGTCAGCAGTGGCAAAGACCAAGTCGTCGACGTACACGAGGATGTAGAATGGCGGCAAAGAGGTGTCGGTGCGCAGAAACAGCGACGGGCCGGCAGTAGAGGGAGCAAACCCGAGAGCCGCAAGCATAGTCCTCAGTGTGTCGTGCCACTCACGCGGTGCCTGGCGGAGACCGTAGACTAGCCGCCGGAGGCTCCACTGGGTGCCAGGAGGAAAAGTCCCAGTGAAGCCAGGTGAGCGGCGCAGCCAGATCTCCTCGTGCAGGCTACCCTGCAAGAAAGCAGTGCTGAAGTCAAGAGAGTGAAGCTCGTAGTCGCGCTGAGCGGCTATGTGCAGCAGCACCCAAAGAGTGGTCATCTTCGGGGTGGGAGAGAAGGTCTGAAAGTAGTCAACTCCCTGCCGCTGACTGTAGCCATGAGCCACGTACCGCGCCTTGAAGACAGGTGGAGAACCTGGCGGCCGCTTCACCCTGAAGATCCACATGCCACTGAGGATGTTCGCCCCAGGTGGGGGAACCGCGTCAACGTAGGTGCCTGTGGACTTCCAGGAAGCCATCTCTGCATCCATAGCTGCCTGCCACTGAGAGGAGTAGGGACCCTCTACGGCCTCCGCGTAAGAGCGCGGAGTAGGGATGTCAAGTGCATCCGGGTCTCCCTCAGGGGTAAGCAGTACGGACACGAGATGAGGTGAAGCAGCAGCCAGACACTGGAACTCCTCCTGCCTGTCCTCAAGGACGTCCGTGCCAAGGGCACACTCACCCCCGACGGACGGAGGACAGACACACTCAGACTCAGCGACAAGACTAGCAGCGTAGTCTAGACGACAGCGAGCAGCAAAGTCGACGAGCTCAGCAACTAGGGTAGACGCAGCAGTGGACTCAAAAGAAGGGTCAGTGACGACAGTAGCAAGGAGACGCGTGACAGTAGGACTGGCAGCACGAAGAGAGTCCGACTCCGGGTCGGCAAGAGCAGGAAGAGAAGACTCAGGAGGAGAGTGCAAAGGGGCACGCAGAGGAGTAGTGGACGGACGCAGAGACATCCGGTGCTTGCCAGGGACAGGAGGAGGACGCTGACGCGAACTGCGACCACTTGTGCGAGCAACACGGACAGGCGACGCAGGGCGAGACGCAGGCTCACGACGCTCAGCAAGACCTCTAGTAGGACCAGTGTAGGGAGACGGAGCAGGCAGTGGGGAGGCCGGCTGTATCTGTAACTGCGACGCGACAGGCTGTGGACACTCTAAGGGAGGAGGAGGACCAGTAGAAGACGGGAGACCAAAAACCTGCTGAAGGAGCGGAAAGAAGTACGGCCGAGGCCGCGCGGCGACTCCAGACACAGCAGGGACAGCACCAGCACCCCCAGTGGTAGCACCAGCACCAGGAGCAGCTCCAGCTCCAGGACCTCCAGCAGCACCAGTAGTACCCCCGGCAGGACCGCCTCCAGGACCGACAGCAGTAGCCTCCGCGCCAACACCCGCAGCAGCTCCAGCTCTAGAAGTACCCGCAGGCCCAACAGCTCCAGTACTCCTAGTACTAGCACCTCCGGGACCCGTGGCACCAGCTCCCTCAGCAGCAACAAAACCTCCAGTACCCGCAGCACCTCTAGCTCCAGCAGCTCGCCTCCAGCGCCGGGCAAACCACTCACGCAGCTCCTGTGGAGAGAGTGGCTCCCGGCAAGACGAAGCACCCGGAGAACCACCAGGCACAGCACCAGCAGGCCCAGCTCCCTCAGGCTCCGCACCCCCAGGCTCAGTACCTCCAGGTGTAGCACCCCCAGGCTCAGCACCCCCAGGCTCAGCACCCCCAGGCGTAGCACCCCTTGGCTCAGCACCCCCAGACTTAGCACCCCCAGTAGTAGCACCCTCAGGCTCAGCACACCTAGGCGTAGCACCCACACGCCCAGCACCCCCAGAGTCAGCACCCCCAGGCTCAGCACCCTCACCAGCACCAGAGTCACCAGTAACTTCGACAGGCTCGACTGCGTCTACCTGGGACACACCTGAAGGGGCAGGACCCTGAGGGGGGAGGGGGTCTACCGGGGGGGGACCTGGCACAAGGAAGAGCGGTGGCGGGGGGAGGGACGGAGTGCGGTAGGGGAAGAGGCGGTAGTAGGGGACCGACTCGTCAAACGTGACGTCCTGCGAGGACAGAACACGACGAGAGGTGGGGTGGTAGAACTGCCACCCTGGCGCGTCAGGGGGGAAGCCAAGGAAGACGCAAGGAGCAGCACGAGGGGACAGCTTGTCCGCAGACAAGTCGCGGACAAACGCCCGAGATCCCCAGACACGGAACGCAAACGCATCGCCTACCTTCCCCGTCCACAGCAAAGCTGGGGAGGTCTCCGGCATGGAGACCCTGGGGTGAAGGTTGATCTGATGCGCCGCGTACCGAACTGCAAACGGCCATTGAAAATGGGGGGCAGCCGCATGCATCATGGACGTACAGGCGACGTCCATGACCATGCCAATGCGGCGCTCAGCAATCCCATTTTGCTGTGGAGAGTCCGGAAGTGTGAAGGTCTGGCGGATGCCTCGTGCACGAGAGTAGGCTTTCAGAAGGCCAGAGGAGAACTCTCCGCCTCGGTCAGATTGCAGACGCAGAACAGGGAAGTCCGAGCCGAAGCTCCTCCTGAGCTGAAGACGAGCTGCGGGGATCCAATCGATCAACACCTCAGTGACATCACCCTTGCTGCGCAAGGGGAAGACTGTGGTGTAACGCGAGTAGTCGTCAACCACCAGCAGGAAGTAGCGCTCGTGACCCTGTCCACGGACGCGGGCCGGGCCCCACACGTCCATGTGAAGCGTTCGCAGCGGGGCCTCTGTCGGGGGAAACTGAGAGGAGTGAGGTTTCAGCCCGCAGCCGCCCCTCGACACAGGGGACGCAGGTGGGGCCAGGCCCCGGAGGAAGGGGAGGGAGGGACCGGGGAAGACCAGAGTCAAGGACACGGGAGGCCATGCCTCGGAGACGAGGCAGGGAGGGGTGACCAAGGCGGTGGTGCCAGAGGAGAGTCTCGTGAGACAGGAGGCGACACGAGCAGGGGGCAGACTCAGGACCAGACCTGGACGCTGCAGCAAACACCTGACCCGACGCAGCTACCTGACCAGACGCAGGGACAGGAGGAGACTCAGTGGTCAGGGTGTACAGGCTCGACCTCGGCTGACGCGTAAACGTGGCCAGGTGCCGGCCTGTGCGAGCGTGCGAGCAGTGAGTCACCCGCTGACTCGCAGGAGTAAACTGGTGAACCCCCACATCCTGTAGGTCAGCACCACTCACCAAGTTCGTAGAGAACGAGGGGAGGTAAAGACCAGACAAGGTGCCAGAGGGGGCCGCCGGACACGGGAGGACAGTGGAGAAGTGAGAAAGGACAGGACCCCCAGAGGGGTCTGCCAGGGAGACTGCAACCGGCCGACCAAGCGGCGTGAGTGTGGTGCGGTCTCGAAAGAAGGAGCGAGAAGCCCCTGAGTCAAGTGTGAATGTGAGGGAGGCCGAAGCCGACGCGGTACCTGCGAGCGCAGACTCACCAGCACCTGAGGACGCAGACGCACTGGCACCTAGAGCAGCAGCCTCACTGGCACCTAGAGCAGCAGCCTCACCAGTACCTAGAGCAGCAGTCTCAATGCCCGGGTCGGGCGGGAAACACCAGTAACAGTCACCCTCATCACTAATAGACACAGCATACATGGCAGAAAGGATAGCATCAAAATCAAGATCATAGATGGCAACTCCCGCCCTAGACAGCTCGCCCCAGCGAGGGATCTCTGTGGCCTCCGGGAACTGGTGACGCCACGCGTCCGACAGGCGGCCAAAGCAGCGCTGGGTGGGGTGCGCACCCCCACACTGCTCACCCGCACGGTCGCCGGTGCGCAGGACGTAGGTGCACGGACCAAAGCCCCCACCCCGCTGGCGTGCAGTGTACCACTCACGGAGCTGCTGAGGGGACAGGGTCTCACGACCGCGCTGCTGCTGCTGGCGCAGACCACCACCGTAGCCACTCCTCTGCGTAGACCCGCGACCAGCTCCACCGCCACCCCCGCCGCCTCCGCCGCCTCCGCTACTACCGCCGCCTCCGCCGCCTCCTCCACCGCCGCCACCTCCGCCACCTCCGCTCCCACCACCACCGCCGCCGCCGCCTCCGCCTCCACTGCCGCCACCGACACCTCCACCCCCACCTCCACTCCCACCGCCACCCCCACTCCCCCCGCCGCCTCCACCTCCACCTCCACCGCCCCCGCTCGCTCCTCCAGTGCCCCTGCCCCCCTTGCCCTTGCCAGAGTGGCGTCTCCCGCTAGGGGCAGACGCCGCACCGACCGACTCAAGACCAAGGAGGTCGGCCGCAGCAGCAGAGGCAACAGAGGGCAGGAGGGGGAACACCCCTCAAAGATGGGGGTGCGCGGGTCACCACGAGAGGCCCCTACAACGACTATGCTCTTCTCGGCCGCTAGGAGGGACTTCTCGAGGAGGTCAACAGTGAGAGTGGTGGGACAGACTGAGAGGAAGTGGTCCCTGACTACGCGAAGGGAGTCAGGGAGGCGAGTGACTATGTAGTAGAGAGTGATGTACATGGGGGGGGGGTTCTTGGCGCAGAAGTCAGCAGGAAGCGCAGCGCGGTAGCGAGTGTCACTAGTGCGGAGGTGCGTAATGAGGTCAGCGACTGTGGGAAAGGCAGCAAGGTCAGGGAAGAGGTACGGTAGCATGAGACGGCTCAGTGCAGCAGTGGCAGGGGAGGAGTAGCGTGCAACTACAGCTTCGTACAAGGTCTGAGCACTCTTGTACTGACTAAAGTGCGCACGCTCAGAGGTAGGGAGGTGGCGACGCACAGCAAGACGTGCAGCAGCATCGCGCGTGGCCCACTGTGAGCGAACAGTGGCGTCATCATCAGCAGCAGGAGCAGGAGAGGCACCAGAGGTGAGGTCAAAGAGGGAGAGACCGTCTGCCCTATCGCACTGTAAGAACAGCTGCAGGTCATCTACCCAGACGTCAAAGTCAATGGCTCGACCCTCGGCGTCAAAAGCGAGGACACTAGGGGTAGCCATGACAACAATAGACTAGCAGCGCTAACTGTAGAGCAGGGGCAGTGCAGTGACAGAGGTGCTGCGCTCACCAGACAGGGCGGCTCGGCTGCTGGGCGGCTCGGCTGCTGGGCGGCTGGGCGGCTCGGCTGCTCGGCTGTCCGGCTGCTCAGCTGCTGGCGGCTCGGCTGTGCTGCTGTACGGCGGCGCGGCGGTCGGCTGCTCGGCTAGGTGAGGCAGCACGGGCGGCTCGGGTGGCGGGCGGCGCTGCAGCAGATGACGAGGGCGCAGGGAAGGCGGCGTGGCCGCAAGTGAGGGCGGCGGGGACCGCGGGTAAGGGCGGCGGGGACCGCAGGTGAGGGCGGTGGGGCCGCAGGTAGGGCGGGTGGGCCGCAGGTAGGGCGGCGGGGCCGGGCCGTAGGTAGGGCGACGGGGCCGGGTCGAAGGTAGGGCGACGGGGCCGGGTCGAAGGTAGGGCGACGGGGCCGGTACGCAGGTAGGGCGACGGGGCCGGGGCCGGGGCGCAGGTAGGGCGACGGGGCCGGGGCCGGGGCGCAGGTAGGGCGACGGGGCCGGGGCCGGGGCGCAGGTAGGGCGACGGGGCCGGGGTCGGAGGTGGGGCGATGGGGCCGGGGTCGCAAGCAGGGCGACGGGGCCGGAGCCGGGGCGCAGGTAGGGCGACGGGGCTAGGGCCGGGGCCGCAGGTATGGTGACAGGGCCAGGGTCGCAGGTGGGGCGACGGGGCCGGGGTCGCAGGTAGGGCGACGGGGCCGGGGCGCAGGTAGGGCGACTGGGCCGGGGCGCAGGTAGGGCGACGGGGCCGGGGCGCAGGTAGGGCGACGGGGCCGAGGCGCAGGTAGGAACCAGGGGCCGCTAAGGCGGCACGACTTGGCCGCTAGGGCGGCTCGACGAAGTCAGAGAGGGGAGCGCGAATCGGGTTGAGCGCGCTCCGGGCAGGAAAAAAAAACTTTCGACTTGGTGGGCCCTAGGCACAGTTCCCACAAGGGAACGTGCTTGATACCATGAGAAAACTGAAACGAGAATGGTGCACTAAGGAATGGAATGTGGTACAAATATGCAACCCTAGAAATGTGTACCCCATATGGGCTACCTAACTACAGCCTACAGAACATTATGATTTGACACCTGCCTCCGCCCGATTTACAGCCGGAAAGCGACCCCTGGGACACCATTGACTGGGGCAATGAGCCATCCACACCGCGCCGCACCGTCTACGGTCCTGCTCCCGAACCGCGTGAGCCAACCCTAGTGCTCGAAACGATCCCAGGGACCAACATCCCTTACTAAATCATCCGCGACAGAGAATTTCTCGCCCTCATGCTAATGATGGCGAACGAGGAAGAAGAAGAGAACGAGGGAGCAGCGCCCATACCTGCACCAGCACCTGACGAAGACCCCGAAGAAGCACTTGCGCGCTACATGCGCACCTCCGGATTCCGCGCCGACGATACCATCTGGCACCAACGCCTGAGGCACCCCTCGCGCGTGACCCTGAAGAACTGTATCGAGGCCGGCGTCTTCGCACCTGGTGCATTGCTGCGCCCTGACGGCTCCGAAGTAAGAGGCAGAACTCACCCGCACACCTGCACCATATGCCCCGAAGCTGTGCTGAGTCACCAGCCCTTCCCCCTGCTCGAGCCAGGAACCAATCGCTACGCCAAATTGGAGAAAGTTTACCGTGAATTTCTCAACGTAGGACACTGCGGCATCAACGACGAGCGCTACACACTCACCTTCGTCGACACCAGAACGCGCCACGTGTGGGTCGTAAACGTGGAGTCACGCAGCAGAGCCTACGAAGCATTCCGCCTGTGGCTGGCGCACGCGCAGCGGCATTCTGGGGAGAAATTGAAGATGTGGCAGACCGACGGCGCGGCAGAATTCAGGAGCAAGGAGCTGCAAGACTACCTTGCGCAAAAAGGGATTGAGCACCACATCTCTCTCCCCTACGCGCACCAGCAGCAGGGCATAGCAGAGCGCACGAATCGCACCCTCATGACGAAGGTGCGGGCGCTAATGAGGCAGTCAAAGCTCCCGCCGATCTACTGGACCTACGCGATGCACCACGCCGTGCGGGTGCACAACCTGCTGTCAACCACCGCAATCACCGGGAATTCCTCGCCGCATGTGAAGTGGACGGGAAGAAAGGGGGACACCTCCATGCTCCGCGTATGGGGGTGCATGGTTCAATATCAACCGCCAACATCAACCATCGGGAAATTTAAGAGCCGCGCGCGCTGGGGAATCCACCTCGGCATCAGACACGAACACAAAGCGTGGATCATCCTAGATCTCCTGAGCCAGAAAATTAAGAATGCGGCGACGTCATCTTCTACGAGCGGCTCTTCCTGCGGCAATTCCGTGACGATGAGCAAATGAACGCCATCCACGTTTACGCCAACGAGGGGCACAGCTACGCCTCACCCGAGGACGAAGCCGCAGCAGCAATTCTGGAGCAGGATCCCAGAGGCGAGTTCACGAGGGGCGATTGCCGCGATGACGACAACGACAACGACGATGATTCGGAAGAAGGAGGAGCGGGCGCAACAGCGGGCGCAACAGGAGGCACAACAGGAGGCGCAATAGGAGGCGCAACACCACCAGCGCCACCTGAACCAGAAAGCGATGATGACGACGTGCAGGAAGTCGTCACTCAACACCGCCACGACAGTACCGTCACTGGCCTTCAGCTTCTGGGACTTCACGCTGCCATTTCCACCACTCCGCGCATCATCGAGCCTAAAAACCCACGGCAAGCTCTCACAGGACCTCACAGCAAGGAGTGGCGAGAAGCAATGGATGCGGAAATCCGGGCGCTCGAGTCACGCGACACCTGGGTGCTCGTCGACCGTGCAGCAGTAAAGGGGAGAAGAATCCTCTCCGGCAAGTGGGTCTTCCGCGTGAAGACAGGAGCTGACGGGACGGTCGAGCGATTCAAGGCTCGATGGGTGGTGCAAGGCTACGATCAGAGGCATGGGATCGACTTCGACCAGACGTTCGCACCGGTTAGCCGCCACACGTCCGTCAGAATTCTCCTCGCCATCGCAGCCGCACGACACCTGCCGCTACGGCAGATTGATGTGAAGAACGCGTTCCTATACGCGCTAGTAGATGCAGTAATCTACGTAGAACAACCTCACACATACGGTGATGGGGACTCACGTGTCTGTCAGCTACGCAAGTCCCTATATGGGATTAAACAGGCGCCGAGACTCTGGCAGCAATACCTGCACAACATACTGCTTGAAATCGGATTCAAGCAGCTGCCTCACGACCCTGGGATGTATCGCCGCGATTTCCACGGCGAATACATCCTACTCACGGTCTACGTCGACGACCTTCTCTACACAAGGTCGAGCAATTAATTGCTTGAGCAATTTGAGAAGAGTCTCGCAGGGCGCGTCGACATTTCCTGCAATCATCACATGAAGCAGTTTCTCGGGCTCAACATCACCTACTCGCCGGAAGCCATTCATCTCTCGGCAGCGAAGTATGCAGAGGAGCTAAGCAAGCGCTTCAACATTCCACGTGCACCACTCTCCACCCCTTACCGCACTCCAGGACCCAACCACAAACCCGACAACAAAACCCTGTCCCCTGCTGGACTTCAGACCTACCAGCAGCAGTTGGGTTGCCCGCTCTTTGCATTTGTTACCTGCAGGCCCGACCTTTCCTACATTGCGAGCCAGTTGGCTCAGTACTCACGGAAACCAACGGCTGAGAACCTCTCAGATCTTCAGCGAGCCCTTCAATTCTTCATCTCCACGCCCAATGTTGGGCTCTACTACTCCACCATCCCAACCGCATCCTTTAGTCTTGTCGGCTACGTGGACGCAGATCATGCCGCTGATCACGACAATCGACGGTCCGAGACAGGCTTCCTCTTTCGCCTCGAGCCCAGTGGCCCCATCTCCTGGAACTCGCAGAAGCAGGACCTGGTTGCCCTATCATCAGCGGAAGCCGAGTTCATCGCAGCAACAGCAGCCGTTCGCGAAGGCCTCTACCTTCAGGAGTTAGTGCAGGAGGCAAAAATCCCTGCCTCAGCGAACTTTCGCCTACACTGCGACAACCAAAGCGCGATCAGAATCGCGAACAAACCCGGATTCGTCAACCACACCAAACACATCGTGCTGCAGTACTTCTTCGTCAAAGACAAAGTTGACAAGGGCAAGGTTGATTTGGTCTACTTCCCGACGGGTGACATGGCAGCAGACTTTCTCACGAAGAAACTGCCGCGTCAGCAGTACTAGCACTGCTCCGAACTCAGCGGGGTAGTCAAGCGGGTCAAGACCTGCTACGGCCAGGAGTGAAGGGGGGTGTTACGAATAGTAATTACTGAAATACTATTGGGCACTCCTCACCGCAACAAACGCAGCATACACTACCGAGACTGAAGAGGAAAGGGCGCAAGTGACGCGAAGGGTCACACGGTTACGAGAAGCATCTGGACCGTCGGGCAGACAGCGTCAGGCAGCAGCAGTGGCGAGGATTCTGCCCGAACGGTTTCGTAACCGCCCGGAGTCGCACGGTTGGATCTCAATGCAATAAGGGAATGTACCCCTTAGAGTACATGGCTAGCTAGAACGTTTCGAATTCCCCTGTACTCCTATTTATATTCCTTGTACTGAATGTTTTCATTATCTCAAGCATTTACATTCACTCTGCTATTGAGGTCAAGGGCCCACCACCACTAGACTAGAAGTGTGCAAACCTTCCCGAGGTGATCCTGGTTACGATCAACTACTGATCGCAACATCTACTACAGGATCCTTTGTTGTTGCTTGCCCATGTGCGTCCGCTGCTCAGGCAACTCCCTACTTCACGCTAGACCCTAGCACTTCCCAATGCTTGTTTCGTGATCACCCGCCGCTTCCAGCCCTAGTCGTAGTATCATTGACCGACTCTCCCTTTAAACAGTCGTCGCACGCAGCGCAAGTAAACTTCCGTGCCCGGCATCCCCTCCTAGCTACCTCGCAAGTTTGTAAATCCCTTCATTCTTCAGGAACTTCAAGGTGTAGCGGCCACCAGGGCTTCAGATTGGTTTTGGGCCACCCTTTGGAATCAGGGTATCAGGCATGGTCAACCCTGATGCTTAGGGTATTTTTTTTGTTTGCCTGACAAATAAAGGCTAGATTTTTCCAAGGACTGATTGTGTAAGGCTAAAATTCCCCGTACACTGAATTCTGCAGCTAAAAAAAAAAAACAAACACTAACAACTATGCTACATTAAACAACAGACCTACATCAAAGTTAAGCAAAACAAGGCCTTGCTTGCAGCAGACACTCCAGCCAGCAGCACCCTTCACTACTCCTCTTCTCATTCTCCACTACCAGGGTCAGAAGACTCCACAACGGCTTCTGCAAATTGACCTTCGCCCGGGATTGTGCCATAGAAGTTATTGGTGGACCGCCTCAGCTTCTCTCGTCGGAAGGTAGACACCACCTCGAACCAGTCCACCTCGTAGTGGAGCAGCGAACAACGCATCAGATGCTCCAGGGAGGCGTCGGAGAGGCAGTTACGTCCCCATTGCGTTCTTGTGGGGCCCTCGTGGCGCAGTGGGCTCGGACGCTTCCAATATGAAGATCGCGCCCACCCTCTCCTTTCGTACCGTAGCTTATGTGCGCAGAGGGGTCGCCATGCTGCACGCAGATGTCACACTTCAATTTTGCGACTCCGCTAGACAACCGAACAAGACGCAACCACTTGAACTGCCCATGCCACTCAAACTCAAAACGATGCTTAATGGCATCGTACATAAGGTCACCCGTTGTTCTAGGAGGAGCCTCAGCGACAGGAGCAGCAGCCGCTGCTGCTTGTACTTGGCTCCGACCCGTGGGCGTTTCGCCGGCGTGTTGTTCACAAGTGACGGTGATTCCGCGGGGGCCCTGGACGAGCCTTCACCACCGCCTGGCACAAGCAAGATTGAAGTCGGCGGCTCCCAATCATCCGCCGTGGATGGAGGTTCGAACGGGTACACAGTTCCCACACTGCGCAGTGGAGTGGCGGGACGTGACGGTGATGCTATCGGCACGCTAAAGTTGTCAGCAAGGTGGGGAAGAACACCCAGCACACTGAGGCCATTACGCAGTCCACAACCACCAGGCGATTCTGGTGCATGCTCGGCAGACATGATTGAGACTATGAAACCCCCTTGTTGGTGTTCACCAGACGAAGTGTATGGGGAAGATGAACAAGATGGGGTGCCCTTGGGAGCTCAACCCCCGCCAACATGCGTGAAGGCAAGGACGACCCCGAAGCGCATTACTTGCATGGCCCACTGTGGTACCATTTGGCTGCTTTTTGATGCCCTGGACAGCACGAAGCCAGCCTCTTTGCCCCGCTGTGTTGTCGGCGCGCTACTAGACAAGCCTGGCAGCTGTCGATTGCTGCTCAGGCTTTGTTTCCGTGGTGCGCTGTCAAATTGGCAGCCAACACCGCCAATGGGGTGGTCACGCGGCTTGACGTGGAAATTGTCCCGGGACTACACATGTAGTTGCTGTTGTATTCTGGGTATGTTGGGCCTGGTGTCCGATCCCCCACTTGGGTAAGTTTTGGATTCCTTGCTTTCGAGAATTCGGTTTCAGTGTAATTGGAAAAGTACTCTGTACACTCAGGGAAAAATCTCAACCACACTGTTTTGCAAAGGGAAAAAACAAACTTACACTTTATAGCCTAGTGTAAAAATCCCACTACTCTTACTAGGAAAGGGTAACTGAAAAAAAGCAGCCACCAGTCAGTGCAATAAGGGTGTTTCACCCTGATAACAACAGCCTTGGCGGCCACCTAGAGAGTACATGGCTAGAGGATAGGTTAGTAAGGCATGGTATCTCTTTCATACCTACTCCTCCACCCCGAAGATGACCACTCTTTGGGTACGTAGCACATCGCGGCGCAGCACAAGTACGAGCTCTATGCACTTGACTTTGAGAAGAAACAAGGAATGAATGAACTATGAATGAATTGGCTACAAGTACTAACCCTAATTGGGTTGTACCCCTTACGGGCTACCCCACTATAGCCTACACAATATGCATGAGCTATAATGTTCTGACACACCCCCATAGGCAAAGTGGGGGAGAACAAGGGGTCACAAGACCAGTCAAGCAAAGCAAAGCAAAGCAAGCTCAGGGTGGATCACAAAGTCACCACACATTCCGAGCACAAGTTCAAGGCCACAAGGCCAGTTCACATGCAAGAGTACATATATATAAAAAGGCTAGACAAGCAAGAGCAGGTATATATATATGTAACAGTACAAGCAAGGTTAAGAGGTGAGCAAGTGAGGCAAGGTAGGCACAAGGCCCAGCTGAGTACAGAAGCGCTGATGGTCACAAGGCGCAAGCGCCTTGGTGAAGATATCAGCAGTGTTGGCCTCAGAGGCCACGTACGCAAGACGCAGCTGACCACGCTGCTGCAGCTCACGAGCAAGAAAGTAGCGGAGAGCAATGTGCTTCGTTCTGTGCTCCAGTCTGTGCTCCCGACACAAGGCCAGCATGGCCTTGTTGTCTACGTACAGCACTGGAGGAGAACGAGACGGCTCTCCGAGGTCAGTCAGCAGGTAGGTGAGCCAGCGAAGCTCCTGAGCAGCCATGGCTCCTGCGTAAATCTCAGCCTCACAACTGGAGCCGAGAACAGAAGACGAGCGAGTAGCCCGCCACGAAACAGAGCCGGAACCAAGGCTGAAGGTGTAACCCTGTGACGACCGCTGCGTAGCCTGGTCGTCAGCCCAAGAAGCGTCTGCGTGCCCAGTAAGGACCACTGGACTCTGCCCTCCAAGCACAAGCCCCATGCCCGACGTACTGCACAAGTAGCGCAACACCCTCTTCGCTGCAGCCATGTGCTCCGGTCTGTGTCTCCCAGGAGCAACATAGCGTGCGAGAATGCTAAGAGGGTATGCAAGGTCAGGTCGTGTGAAGGTCATCAGGTACATGAGGCAGCCAACAAGCTCTGGGTACGGGCCACTCGACTCTACGGACTCATCCGAAGGCAGAGCTGAGAGCGAGTGGCGAGTAGACAGAGGAGTGGCCTGAGGCGAGGAGTACGTGAAGCCGAAGCGCTGAAGGACCTGCTGCACCATGTGTGACTGAGTCAAGGTAATGGTGCGGCGTGCACTGTCCCGAGTGATCTGCAAGCCAAGGTAGCTGCGCAGTTCACCCAGGTCTGTGCACGTGTGTCTCTTCTGCAGCTCGGACTTCACGTGGGCGAGTCCAGCAGTGTCAGCTGTGGCAAAGACCAAGTCGTTTACATACACGAAGATGTAGAACGGCGGCAAAGAAGTGTCGGTGCGCAGAAACAGCGACGGGTCGGCAGTAGAGGGAGCAAACCCAAGAGCCGCAAGTGTAGTCCTCAGTGTGTCGTGCCACTCACGCGGTGCCTGGCGGAGACCGTAGACTGGCCGCCGGAGGCTCCACTGGGTGCCAGGAGGAAAAGACCCAGTGAAACCAGGTGGGCGACGCAGCCAGATCTCCTCGTGCAGGCTGCCTTGCAAGAAAGCAGTGCTGAAGTCAAGAGAGTGTAGCTCGTAGTCACGGTGAGCAGCTATGTGCAGCAGTACCCGAAGAGTGGTCATCTTCGGGGTGGGAGAGAAGGTCTGAAATTAGTCAACTCCCTGCCGCTGACTGAAGCCACGAGCCACGTAACGCGCCTTGAAGACAGGCGGAGAACCCGGCGGTCGCTTCACCCTGAAAATCCACATGCCACTGACGATGTTCGCCCCAGGAGGGGGAACAGCGTCAACGTAGGTGCATGTGGACTTCCAGGAAGCCATCTCTGCGTCCATACCTGCCTGCCACTAAGATGAGTAGGGACCCTCTATCGCCTCCGCGTAAGAGCGCGGAGTCGGGATGTCAAGTGCATCCGGGTCTCCCTCAGGGGTAAGCAGTACGGACACGAGATGAGGTGAAGTAGCGGCCAAGCACTGGAACTCCTCCTGCCTGTCCTCGAGGACGTCCGTGCCAAGGGCACACTCACCCCCGACGGACGGAGGACAGACAGACTCAGACTCAGCAACAAGACTGGCGGCGTAGTCTAGGCGACAGCGAGCAGCAAAGTCGACGAGCTAAGCAACTAGGGCAGACGCAGCATTGGACTCAAAGGAAGGGTCAGTGACAACAGTAGCAAGGAGACGCGTGACAGTAGGAATGGCAGCACGAAGAAAGTCCGACTCCGGGTCGGCAAGAGCAGGAAGAGAAGACTCAGGAGGAGAAGGCAAAGGGGCACGCAGAGGAGCAGTGGACGGACGCAGAGACATCCGGTGCGTGCCAGGGACAGGAGGAGGACGCTGACGCGAACCGCGACCACTAGTGCGAGCAGCACGGACAGGCGACGCAGGGCGAGACGCAGGCTCACGATGCTCAGCAAGACCTCCAGTAGGACCAGTGTAGGGAGACGGAGCAGGCAGTGGGGAGGCCGGCTATAACTTTTACTGCGACGGGACAGGCTGTGGACACTCTAAGGGAGGAGGAGGACAAGTAGAAGACGGGAGACCAAGAACCTGCTGAAGGAGCGGAACGAAGTACGGCCGAGGCCGCGCGGCGACTCTAGACACAGCAGGGACAGCACCAGCACCCCCAGTGGCAGCACCAGCACCAGTAGTAGCTCCAGCTCCAGTACCTCCAGCAGCACCAGTAGTACACCCAGCAGGACCGCCTCCAGGACCGATAGCAGTAGCCTCCGCGCCAACACCCGCAGCAGCTCCAGCTCCAGAAGTACCCGCAGGTCCAGCAGCTCCAGTACTCCCAGTACGAGCACCTCCGGGACCCGTGGCACCAGCTCCCTGAGCAGCAACAGAACCTCCAGTACCCGCAGCACCTCCAGCTCTAGCAGCTCGCCTCCAGCGCCGGGCAAACCACTCACGCAGCTCGTGTGGAGAGAGTGGCTCCGGGCAAGACAAAGCACCCAGAGAACCGCCAGGCACATCACCAGCAGGCCCAGCTCCCTCAGGCTCCGCACCCCCAGGCTCAGCACCTCCAGGCGTAGCACCCCCAGGCTCCGCACCCCGAGGCTCAGCACCCCCAAGCGTAGCACCCCTTGGCTCAGCACCCCCAGACTCAGCACCCCCAAGCTCAACACCCCCAGTCGTAGTACCCTCAGGCTCAGCACCCCCAGGCGTAGCACCCACACGCTCAGCACCCCCAGAGTCAGCACCCCCAGGCTCAGCACCCTCAGCAGCACCAGAGTCACTAGCGACCTCGATAGGCTGAACAGCGTCTACCTGAAGGGGCAGGACCCTGAGGGGGGAGGGGGTCTACCGGAGGGGGACCTGGCACAAGGAAGAGCGGTGGCGGGGGGGGGGGGACGGAGTGCGGTAGGGGAAGAGACGGTAGTAGGGGACCGACTCGTCGAACGTGACGTCCTGGGAGGACAGAACACGGCGAGAGGTGGGGTGGTAGAACTGCCACCCTGGTGCGTCAGGGGGGAAAACCAGGAAGACGCAAGGAGCAGCACGAGGGGACAGCTTGTCCGCAGACAAGTCGCGGACAAACGCCCGAGATGCCCAGACACGGAACGCAGACGCATCGCCAACCTTCCCCGTCCACAGCAAAGCTGGGGAGGTCTCCGGCATGGAGACCCTGGGGTGAAGGTTGATCTGATGCGCCGCGTACCGAACCGCAAACGGCCACAGAAAATGGGGTGCAGCCGCATACATCATGGACGTACGGGCGACGTCCATGACCATGCCAATGCGGCGCTCAGCAATCCCATTTTGCTGTGGAGAGTCCGGAAGTGTGAAGGTCTGGCGGATGCCTCGTGCACGACAGTAGGCTCGCAGAAAGCCAGAGGAGAACTCTCCGCCTCTGTCCGAGTGCTGACGCAGAACAGGAAAGTCCGAGCCGAAGCTCCGCCTGAGCTGGAGACGAGCTGCGCGGATCCAGTCGATCAACACCTCAGTGACATCACCCTTGCTGCGGAAGGGGAAGACTGTGGTGTAACGCGAGTAGTCGTCAATCACCAGCAAGAAGTAGCGCTCGTGACCCTGTCTCACCAGCACCAGCAGCCTCACCAGCACCTGGAGCAGCAGCCTATGCTAGAAATAGCATGATAAAGTAGAGGCAAGCAAGCATAGATGACATAAGCCGTCGTACTCTCACATAGGTGCTGGTGAGGCTGCTGCTCTTGGTGCTAGCTAGGCTGCTGCTCTAGGTGCTAGTGCGTCTGCTTCCTCCGGTACTGGTGAGTCTGCGCTCTCAGGTACTGCATCGGCTTCGGCCTCCCACACCTTCACACTTGACTCGGGGGCTTCTCGCTCCTTCTTTCGAGACCGCACCTCACTCACGCCGCTTGGTCGGCCAGTTGCAGTCTCCCTGGTAGACCCCTCTGGGGGTCCTGTCCTTGCTCACTTCTCCACTGTCCTTCCGTGTCCGGCGGCCCCCTCTGGCACCCTGTCTGGTCTTTACCTCCCCTCGTTCTCTACGAACTTGGTGAGTGGTGCTGACCTACATGTCAGAATCCCAACCACTAGACCATTGGGATAAAAGGGCTTGTTTCAGTAGCGGGTCAGTGCGCCCATAACCCCCCAGGCGAACGCGCCTGTAACCCTCTCCAGGATCAATCAGGCATCCACAGTGCAGATCTACTGACACTACAGGATGCGGGGGTTCACCAGTTCACTCCTGCGAGTCAGCGGGTGACCCACTGCACGGACGCTCGGACAGGCCGACACCTGGCCACGTTTACACGTCGGCCGGGGTCGAGCCTGTACACACTGACCACTGCGTCTCCTCCAGTCACTGCGTCTGGTCAGGTAGCTGCGTCGGGTCAGGTGTTAGCTGCAGCGTCCAGGTCTAGTCCTAAGTCTGCCCCCTGCTCGTGTCGCCTCCTGTCTCACGAGATTCTCCTCTGGCACCACCGCCTTGGTCACCCCTCCCTGCTTCGTCTCCGAAGCATGGCCTCCCGTGGTCTTGTCTCTGGTCTTCCCTAGTCCCTCCCTCCCCTTCCTCCGGGGCGTGGCCCTACCTGCGTCCCCTGTGTCGAGGGGCGGCAGCGGGCTACCCCTCTCTCCTCCCAGTTTCCTCCGACAGAGGCCCCTGCTGAGTCTGCGTCTGTCTGTCCTCCGTCCGTCGGGGGTGAGTGTGCTCTTGGCACGGACGTCCAGGTGCTGGTGAGACAGGGTCACGAGCGCTACTTCCTGCTGGTGGTTGACGACTACTCGCGTTACACCACAGTCTTCCCCTTGCGCAGCAAGGGTGAGGTCACTGAGGTGTTGATCGACTGGATCCGCGCAGCTCGTCTCCAGCTCAGGCGGAGCTTCGGCTCGGACTTTCCTGTTCTGCGTCTGCATTCGGACAGAGGCGGAGAGTTCTCCTCCGGCCTTCTGCGAGCCTACTGTCGGGCACGAGGCATCCGCCAGACCTTCAC
Organism: Closterium sp. NIES-65; assembly: GCA_948144175.1. Classification (NCBI taxonomy): domain Eukaryota; kingdom Viridiplantae; phylum Streptophyta; class Zygnematophyceae; order Desmidiales; family Closteriaceae; genus Closterium; species Closterium sp. NIES-65. The sequence goes on from CANXME010000398.1 coordinate 860,198, forward strand.
GCTTCCGGACTCTCCACAGCAGAATGGGATTGCTGAGCGCCGCATCGGCATTGTCATGGACGTCGCCCGTACGTCCATGGTGCATGCGGCTGCCCCCCATTTTCTGTGGCCGTTTGCGGTTCGGTACGCCGCGCATCAGATCAACCTTCAGCCCAGAGTCTCCCGACCGTAGACCTCCCCAGCTTTGCTGTGGACGGGGAAGGTTGGCAATGCGTCGGCGTTCCGTGTCTGGGGATCTCGGGCGTTTGTCCGCGACTTGTCTGCGGACAAGCTGTCCCCTCGTGCTGCTCCCTGTGTCTTCCTTGGCTTCCCCACAGACGCTCCCGGGTGGCAGTTTTACCACCCCTCCTCTCGTCGTGTTTTGTCCTCCCAGGACGTCACGTTCGACGAGTCAGTCCCCTTCTACCGCCTCTTCCCCTACCGCACTCCTTCCCTCCCCCCTCCGCCGGACTTCCTTGTGCCAGTTCCCCCCCCGGTAGACCCCCTCCCCCCTCAGGTTCCTGCCCCCTCAGGTGTGTCCCAGGTAGACGCAGTTGACCCGGTCGAGGTTACTGGTGACTCTGGTGCTGCTGCGGGTGCTGAGCCTGGGGGTGCTGACTCTGGGGGTGCTGTGCGCGGGGGTGCCGCGCCTGGAGGTGCTGCTACTGGGGGTGCTGGGCCTGGGAGTGCTACTGCGGAGGGTGCGGAGCCTGGGGGTGCTGAGCCGGGGGGTACGGTGCCTGGAGCTGCTGAGCTAGGGGGTGCTGGGTCTGGGGGTGCTGGGTCGGGAGCTGCTGAGCCTGGGGGTACTGAGTCTGGAGCTGCTGAGCCTAGGGGTGCTACGTCTGGAGCTGTTGAGCCTGGGGTTTCTCCTGCTGCTGCGTCTCGCCGGGAGCCCCTCTCTCCACAGGAGCTGCGCGAGTGGTTTGCTCGCCGCTGGAGGCGTGCTGCTGGAGCTGGAGCTTCTTCGACCGTCGAGGGTGCTGGTGCTGCCGGTCCCGGAGCTGCTGGGTCTGCGGGTACTCCTGGAGCAGGAGCTCCTGAGGGTGTTGGTGCTGAGACTCCTGCTGTCTGTCCCGGCGGTGGTTCTGCTACTGGTGCTACTGGAGGTCCTGCCGCTGGAGGTGTTGGTGGCGCTGGTGCTGTCGCTAAGGGTGCTGGTGCTGTCCCTGCTGAGTCTGGAGCTGCCGCGCGGCCTCGACCGTACTTCGTTCCGCTCCTGCAGCAGGTTCTTGGTCTTTCTCCTCCGATAGAGTGTTCACAGCCTGTCCAGTCACAGTCACTGTTGGAGCCTTCCTCTCCACTGCCTGCTCCCTCTCCTTACACTGGTCCTCTTGGAGGTCGTGAGCCTGCGTCTCGTCCTGCGTCGCCTGTTCGTGCTGCTCGCACTAGTGGTCGCGGTTCGCGTCAGCGTCCTCCTCCTGTCCCTGGCACGCACCGGATGTCTCTGCGTCCGTCCACTGCTCCTCTGCGTGCCCCTTTGCCTTCTCCTCCTGAGTCCTCTCTTCCTGCCCTTGCCGACCCGGAGTCGGACTCTCTTCGTGCTGCCAGTCCTACTGTCACGCGTCTGCTTGCTACTGTCGTCACTGACCCCTCGTTTGAGTCCACTGCTGCGTCTGGTCTTGTCATTGAGCTCGTCGACTTTGCTGCTCGCTGTCGTCTAGACTACGCTGCTAGTCTTGTTGCTGAGTCTGCGTCTGTCTGTCCTCCGTCCGTCGGGGGTGAGTGTGCTCTTGGCACGGACGTCCTAGAGGACAGGCAGGAGGAGTTACAGTGTCTGGCTGCTGCTTCACCTCATCTTGCGTCTGTACTGCTTGCTCCTGAGGGAGACCCGGATGCACTAGACATCCCGACTCCGCGCTCTTACGCGGAGGCCGTAGAGGGTCCCTACTCGTCTCAGTGGCAGGCAGCTATGGATGCAGAGATGGCTTCCTGGAAGTCCACAGGCACCTACGTTGACGCAGTTCCCCCTCCTGGGGCGAAAATCGTCAGTGGCATGTGGATCTTCAGGGTGAAGCGGCCGCCGGGCTCTCCACCTGTCTTCAAGGCGCGGTACGTTGCTCGTGGCTTTAGTCAGCGGCAGGGAGTTGACTACTTTCAGACCTTCTCTCCCACCCCGAAGATGACCACTCTTCGGGTGCTGCTGCACATCGCCGCTCAGCGCGACTACGAGCTTCACTCTCTCGACTTCAGCACTGCGTTCCTACAGGGTAGCCTGCATGAGGAGATCTGGCTGCGCCGTCCACCTGGCTTCACTGGGACTTTCCCTCCTGGCACCCAGTGGAGCCTCCGACGGCCAGTCTACGGTCTCCGCCAGGCACCGCGTGAGTGGCACGACACACTGAGGACTACGCTTGCGGCTCTTGGGTTTGCTCCTTCTACTGCTGACCCGTCGCTGTTTCTGTGCACCGACACTTCTCTGCCGCCGTTCTACATCCTCGTGTACGTCGACGACTTGGTCTTTGCCACAGCGGACACTGCTGGACTCGCCTACGTGAAGTCCGAGCTGCTGAAGAGACACACGTGCACAGACCTGGGTGAACTGCGCAGCTACCTTGGCTTGCAGATCACTCGGGACAGAGCACGCCGCACCATTACCTTGACTCAGTCACACATGGTGCAGCAGGTCCTTCAGCGCTTCGGCTTCACGTACTCCTCGCCTCAGGCCACTCCTCTGTCTACTCGCCACTCGCTCTCAGCTCTGCCTTCGGATGAGTCCGTAGAGTCGAGTGGCCCGTACCCAGAGCTTGTTGGCTGCCTCATGTACCTGATGACCTACACACGACCTGACCTTGCATACCCTCTGAGCATTCTTGCACGCTATGTTGCTCCTGGGAGACACCGACCAAAGCACATGGCTGCAGCGAAGAGGGTGTTGCGCTACCTGTGCTGTACGTCGGGCATGGGGCTAGTGCTTGGAGGGCGCAGTCCAGTGGTCCTTACAGGGTACGCGGACGCTTCTTGGGCTGACGACCAGGCTATGCAGCGGTCGTCACAGGGTTACACCTTCAGTCTTGGTTCCGGCTCTGTCTCTTGGTGGGCTACTCGCTCGTCTTCGGTTCTCAGCTCCAACTGTGAGGCTGAGATCTACGCTGGGGCCATGGCTGCTCAGGAGCTTCGCTGGCTCACCTACCTGCTGACTGACCTTGGAGAGCCGCCTCGTTCTCCTCCAGTGCTGTACGTAGACAACAAGGCCATGCTGGCCTTGTGTCGAGAGCAGCGTCTGGAGCACAGAACGAAGCACATTGCTCTTCGCTACTTCCTTGCTCGTGAGCTGCAGCAGCGTGGACAGTTGCGGCTTGCGTACGTGGCCTCTGAGGCCAACACTGCTGATGTGTTCACCAAGGCACTCGCGCCTTGTGACCATCAGCGCCTCTGCACCCAGCTGGGTCTTGTGCCTGTCTTGCCTCACTTGCTCTCCTCTTGACTTTACTTGTACTGTGACATATATATACCTGCTCTTGCTTGTCTAGTTTTATATATATATGTCTGTACTCCTGCATGTGAACTGGCCTCTGGCCCTGCTCTTGTGCTCGGACTGTGTGGTGACGTTGTGATCCACCCTGAGCTTGCTCTGCTTTGCTTTACTTGACTGGTCTTGTGACCCCTTGCTCTCCCCCACTTTGCCTATGGGGGTGTGTCAGATTTATATGACATATTTGCTGTAGGCTATAGTGGGGTAGCACATATGGGGTACAGGGTTTCTAGGGTTGTATTTGTACCCAATCTTTCCTTAGTCATTCCATTCCTGTTTACTTGTTTCACATCATCTCAACGGCCCAGAGAATTTCGCCCAAAAAAGTTGGAATTTGGAGCGTCGGATCGATTTTCTCCTCAACGGCCAAGATCGGACGCGAATTTCGCTTAAGGGAGATTTCACAACCTACAGAATTCGCGCTCATCGATTCTACAGTCAATTTGACTCGCAGTAAGTCGACCAGCACCTAGAATTCGATTATTTTCGTCGCGCATCTTCTTGTAAATCACCAAATGGAGGGAAAAGGAGATATTTCAGTACAGAAAATCGCGGAGTTACGTGCTGAGCATAAGCAAATACGTGCAGCGCTCCCACGACTCGAAAAACTCCTTGCAAACCAGTCGGCAACCGCCACAGCAGCAGCGACAACAGTAGCAGCAGCAGCAGCGGCTACACCAACAATTCTACATGCGACAACGGCAGCAGCTACAGTTAACCTCGAAGCAGTGAAGCTGAGGCTACCGGAGGCGTTCGATCCTACAGTAAAAAGGAACGACGTTCGTCGATTTGTAGCTGAACTCGAAATTTACTTCGAAGCCGTTAGATGCACGACCCCGACAAAAGACGCAATGCGCATACGGCTCGCAGCAACACTGTTACGAGGCCCAGCTCTAGAGTGGATCAACAACAGAATAGTCCAAGGCGAGGGGACGTGGGCGCAGGTTCCGGCAGCACTGATCAAACAGTTCAACAAGTTGAACAGTAGCTACTACGGAACACGACGCAACAAGCCAACTAGTGGCATGGGGCGATTGGCACCACCCACGACTGCCGACCCGATGGAGAACGACGAGGGCGATGTGGAGCAGCGGCTAGCAAATAATGAGACGTGCAAATTTTGCGGCGCTACAGGACATCGTATCTTGGCGTGTTGGAAAATGGAGAGAAGGTGTGCGGAGCTGAAGGACAAGAACAGTGCGGCACCCCCGAAGCAGAAAACGGACAACGTGGCAACTTCGGAGAGGGCGAAAAAAGGAGAATATGGTGGCGCAAATTTAAAACGTCACGACCAGCCGGCACCAGGGGAAATCGCCGAGACTAATGGAGGATCCGCGAAACAAGACCCTGCACCGACCGGGAAAATCCAGCCGTATACCCCGACAAGTAAGAATATTACTTCTCGTGGGTTTCAAGCCTTTATTAAGGGAGAGTCAGAAATTAAACCGGTACCGGGTATTATGGGGACCCTACTCCAGAGCGCTAATACGGGTCGAGCATTCCGAGGAGTTAATATTCTCTCCCAGCAGCACTGTTTAAAGGCTCCCTGTTCCCCACAGATGAAGCCTACACAGCTGCAAAGGCTTAGTGGAAGGTTCCAGGCCCAAGAGAAGCCGAATCGGCCTCGGATAAATCCTTCTAACCTTTCTCAGTTAAAAACTGATACTGAAGCTGCATCTTTGAGCGCAGGACCTAGGGATAACATATTCGACGTACCCTACGATCCTATAAGCGATACCATCTACGGATACTCGGAGCAACAGCAACCACTAGTACTCGAGGTGATCTGCAACGGGCGTCGCCTCCAGGCCCTGGTGGACAGTGGTGCGTCCCACTCGATGTGCGACCGCGGGACGTTGGAGAAAATTGGAGAATCCTAAGAAGAAACCCAATTTACAGCAACGATGGTGGACGGTACGAAGCTTCCCATCCACGGAAAGTCAACACTGCAGCTGCAGATAGGGGCGTTGAGGTGGAAACCGACGTTGCCGATCACGAACATCAAGGGATTAGATTTCATCTTGGGGCAAGATATTCTGAAGCGGCTCAACCCCAAAATCGACTGGGTCAACCGGAAAACGTGCATCTACAACAACGGGAAACGAGTGGAGCTGCGAAGCTTGACGGATACAGGGAGCGTTCCTGAAACGACACTGGCACGGTTCGAACGGACAGTGAACGAGAGTAACACGGGTTACTTAGCACTGGTTATAGCAGCAGCAGAGGAGGAGGTCTTGGAGCAGTACAAGGATATAATGCCCGACGACCTACCCACAGGCGTATCTCCAGCACGCACCCACGAGCACGAGATCGTGGAGGAACCAGGTGCGAAACCCGTCTCACGTGCACCATACCGACTGAGTCCAACTGAACCGACAGACATGAAAAACAGATAGAGTATCTACTAGACAGACAACTGATCCGCCCATCCACCTCTCCCTACGGTGCACCAGTTCTCTTCACTCCAAAGCCAGACGGTAGTTTACGGATGTGCATCGACTACCGCGCACTGAACAAACAGACAGTCAAAAACAAATATCCCATACCGCGCATAGACGACCTTCTCGATCAACTGCGTGGAGCAATAGTATTTTCGAAGCTGGACCTACGATCGGGCTACTGGCAGATCAAGATGGCAGACAACTCCGTCCACAAGACAGCGTTCCGTACCAGATACGGCTCCTACGAATACTTGGTGATGCCGTTCGGACTCTGCAACGCACCAGCAACGTTTTAGGCGGAGATGAATCACATCTTACGACCCCTGCTGGACGAGTGCGTGGTGGTGTACCTGGACGACATTCTCATCTACTCCAAGAACATGAAGGAGCACGTGGAGCATCTGCGGAAGGTGTTCGAGATCCTGCGGAAAAACAAGTTCTACGTGAAGCTGACAAAGAGCGACTTCGCCCTGAAGAAGGTGCAGTTTCTCGGGCACATGGTGAGTGCCGAGGGCGTACACGTGGACCCACGGAAGATCGAAGCCGTCAAGAAGTGGAAAGTACCAGAGAACGTGAAGGAGTTACAGCAGTTCCTAGGCTTCGCCAACTACTACAACAGGTTCGTGCCGCAGTACGCTAAGATAGCAGCGCCACTGACCGACCTACTGAAAAAGGATACGCCCTACAAACGGGATACCCTTCATCAGCAAGCCATGGAGCAGCTACAGACAGCACTGACTACAGCGCCAGTACTCATCTTGCCGGATCCAGACAAGGACTACGTGGTGGAAGCAGACGCTAGTGACCAAGCAGTCAGAGCAGTACTGATGCAGGATCACGGACGCGGTTTGCAGCCCATCGCCTACCTCAGTAAGAAGCTACACGGAGCAGAACTAAACTACCCCATTCATGACAAGGAAGCCTTAGCGATAGTCATAGCCTTCAAGGCGTGGAGGTGTTACCTAGAGGGAGCCAAGACTACAGTCTATACTGACCACTGCAGTCTCAAATACCTGAAGTCACAGCCGACACTCTCACGACGACAGGTGCGGTGGGTGGACTTCCTGGAAACTCACTTCCACTACGACATCGTCTACAAGCCCGGGCTACACAACAAGGCAGACGTGTTGAGCCGCCCCAGACATGTAGCAGGCATCCAGCTCGACGGGATGAACCCTCAGCTCAAGGGTCTATTCCAACATGGGTACTCCGTGGACGCAGAGATTGCTACAACACAGACCAAGAAGCTATTACAGTGGGAGAAAGACTTAGCTGTAAGGAAGGGTTCAGGAAAGATTTGGGTACCGAATTACGCCCCGCTACGGCAGATCCTATTGGAGGAGTTTCACGACGTACCATACGCAGGACATTTCGGGAGCAACAAGACGTTAGTAGGGATAGCGAAGTATTAAAACTGGCCCGGGATGGCAGCAGACGTGCAGCAGTTCGTCACCTCTTGCGACACGTGCCAGCGGATGAAGAGCAGCAAGCAGAAAAAAGCAGGGTTACTTCAGCCTCTACCCGTACCGGAGCAGCCATGGTAGGTCGTTAGCCTCGACTTCATCACAGGACTTCCTTCGACCTCACGGGGACATGATTCCATCCTCGTGGTGATCGATAAGTTCTCCAAAATGGGTCACTTCATACCGACCAACGCCACAGCTACAGCTGAAGCAACTGCTCGACTCTTCTTCGACCGCATCATCACCATCCACGGCATCCCCGCTACACTCATCTCAGACAGAGACCCCAAATTCACGAGTAAGTTCTGGAAGGAGCTCATGGGACTGTTGGGGACAAAGCTTGCAATGTCTTCAGCATACCACCCCCAGACTGACGGACAGACAGAGCGACTCAATCAAGTGGTTGAACAGTTACTGCGCACAGCTTGCAAGGACGACGTCAGCCACTGGGACACACAGTTACCGACCCTAGAGTTCGCTTACAACAACGCATCACATGCGGCCACAGGAAAAACTCCTTTCTTCCTGTGTTACGGACGGGAACCACTCACACCACAGCAGCCAACCACACCGGCATACGTCCAAGCCGCACATGACTTCGTCACCACCATGCAGCAGCTATGGGAGAAGACTCAGCGACGTCTCACAACGATGCAAAACTCCCAGAAGCAGTATGCCGATCGTCAACGACGTGATCACTCAGTAGCAGTCGGAGATCAGGTGCTTCTTGACACGCACAACTTGAACCTGTCTCACCTCCCATCCAAACTCCGGCCTCGCTTCTGTGGTCCTTTTCTCGTTGAGGCACAGGTGACACCAGTTACATTCCGCTTGCGCTTACCAGATACATGGAAGCTTCACAACGCTTTCCATGTCCAGCTACTGAAACCCTACAAGGACCCCAACCAACAGTAACAGGGACGGCGGCTACCGCCACCACCACCTGTTCTTGTGCAGGATGAACCCGAGTACGAGATCGAGTGCATTCTCTCTCATCGGCGCCGCGGCGGCAAGACCCTCGAGTTCCTGATACGCTGGAAGGGATACGACCCCACTGAGGACAGTTGGGTTGCAGAAGCTGATATGGGCAACGCACGCCGTGCTCTCAAGGACTATCTTGTCAAGCAGGGTGTATCTCACGCCACCCAGCTTTGAGGGGGGGACGTGTGAGAGTACGACGGCTTATGCCAGCTATGCTTGTTTGCCTCTACTTTATCATGCTATTTCTAGCATAGGATAATCATATGCATGCATGAATTGCTTGATTTCCTAAGCTAGGTGCTTTCCTATATTTTATTATAGTTATAGCACCGAGCTAGGTTGCGTGCACCGAATTCTGGCTTTTCGGTTGCCACCGAATTGCCTTCTACAGAATTCTGTAAGGATCTGTTCGGGACGCTTCGCGACCCGCGGAACCTTCGCGTAACACCTGGTTACGTGGCCTTGTGTCGAGCCTATATATAGCCTCGTGTTGTACCCAAGTGATCATTCAATTCAATTTGAATCATCTTTTCTGAGCTCGATCCCACATCCTCACAACCTAGAGCAGCAGTCTCAATGCCCGGGTCGGGCGGGAAACACCGGTAACAGTCACCCTCCTCACTTATAGATACAGTATACATAGAAGCAAGAATAGCATCAAAGTCAAGGTCAAAGATAGCTACCCCTGCCCTAGACAGCTCGCCCTAGCGAGGGATCTCAGTGGCCTCAGGGAACTGGTGACGCCAAGCGTCCGTCAGGCGGCCAAAGCAGCGCTGGGTGGGGTGCGCACCCCCACACTGCTCACCCGCACGGTCGCCGGTGCGCAGGACGTAGGTGCACGGACCAGTACCCCCACCCCGCTGGCGTGCAGCGTACCACTGACGGAGCTGCTGAGGGGACAGGGTCTCCCGACTGCGCTGCTGCTGCTGGCGCTGACCACCACCGGAGCCACTCCTTGTGAAAGAGTGAACGCGAATGAATGAACTATGAATGAAGTGGGTACAAGTACTAACCCTAATTGGGTTGTACCCCCTATGGGATACCCCACTATAGCCTACACAAAAGCATAAGCTATAATGTTCTGACACACCCCCATAGGCAAAGTGGGGGAGAACAAGGGGTCACAAGACCAGTCAAGCAAAGCAAAGCAAAGCAAGCTCAGGGTGGATCACAACGTCACCACACAGTCTGAGCACAAGGTCAAGGCCACAAGGCCAGTTCACATGCAGGAGGAGACACAAATATATATAAGTCTAAACAAGCAAGAGCAGGTATATATATATGCAAGAGTACAAGTAAGGTCAAGAGGTGAGCAAGTGAGGCAAGACTGGGACAAGTCCCAGCTGAGTGCAGAAACGCTGATGATCACAAGGCGGAAGTGCCTTGGTGAAAACATCAGCAGTGTTGGCCTCAGAGGCCACGTACACAAGTCGCAACTGACCACGCTGCTGCAGCTCACGAGCAAGAAAGTAGCGGAGAGCAATGTGCTTCGTTCTGTGCTCCAGGCGCTGCTCTCGACACAAGGCCAGCATGGCCTTGTTGTCTACGTACAGCACTGGAGGAGAACGAGGTGGCTCTCCAAGGTCAGTCAGCAGGTAGGTGAGCCAGCGAAGCTCCTGAGCAGCCATGGCCCCGGCGTAGATCTCAGCCTCACAACTGGAGCCGAGAACAGAAGACGAGCGAGTAGCCCGCCACGAAACAGAGCCGGAACCAAGACTGAAGGTGTAACCCTGCGACGACCGCTGAGTAGCCTGGTCGTCAGCCCAAGAAGCGTCCGCGTGCCCAGTGAGGACCACTGGACTCCGCCCTCCAAGCACTAGCCCCATGCCCGACGTACTGCACAAGTAGCGCAACACCCTCTTCGCTGCAGCCATGTGCTCTGGTCGGTGTCTCCCAGGAGCAACATAGCGTGCCAAGATGCTAAGAGGGTATGCAAGGTCAGGTCGTGTGCAGGTCATCAGGTACATGAGGCAGCCAACAAGCTCTGGGTACGGGCAACTCGACTCTATGGACTCATCCGAAGGCAGAGCTGAGAGCGAGTGGCGAGTAGACAGAGGAGTGGCCTGAGGCGAGGAGTACGTGAAGCCGAAGCGCTGAAGGACCTGCTGCACCATGTGTGACTGAGTCAAGGTAATGGTGCGGCGTGCTCTGTCCCGAGTGATCTGCAAGCCAAGGTAGCCGCGCAGTTCACCCACGTCTGTGCACGTGTGTCTCTTCTGCAGCTCGGACTTCACGTAGGCGAGTCCAGCAGTGTCCGCTGTGGCAAAGACCAAGTTGTCGACGTACACGAGGATGTAGAACGGCGGCAGAGAAGTGTCGGTGCGCAGAAACAACGACAGGTCAGCAGTAGAGGGAGCAAACCCAAGAGCCGCAAGCGTAGTCCTCAGTGTGTCGTGCCACTCACGCGGTGCCTGGCGGAGACCGTAGACTGGCCGTCGGAGGCTCCACTAGGTGCCAGGAGGGAAAGTCCCAGTGAAGCCAGGTGGACGGCGCAGCCAGATCTCCTCGTGCAGGCTACCCTGCAAGAAAGCAGTGCTGAAGTCAAGAGAGTGGAGCTCGTAGTCGCGGTGAGCGGCTATGTGCAGCAGCACCCGAAGAGTGGTCATCTTCGGGGTGGGAGAGAAGGTCTGAAAGTAGTCAACTCCCTGCCGCTGACTGAAGCCACGAGCCACGTACCGCGCCTTGAAGACAGGTGGAGAGCCCGGCGGCCGCTTCACCCTGAAGATCCACATCCCACTGACGATGTTCGCCCCAGGAGGGGGAACCGCGTCAACGTAGGTGCCCGTGGACTTCCAGGAAGCCATCTCTGCATCCATAGCTGCCTGCCACTGAGAGGAGTAGGGACCCTCTACTGCCTCCGCGTAAGAGCGCGGAGTCGGGATGTCAAGTGCATCCGGGTCTCCCTCAGGGGCAAGCAGTACAGACGCGAGATGAGGTGAAGCAGCAGCCAGACACTGAAACTCCTCCTGCCTGTCCTCAAGGACGTCCGTGCCAAGAGCACACTCACCCCCGACGGACGGAGGACAAACAGACGCAGACTCAGCAACAAGACTAGCAGCGTAGTCTAGACGACAGCGAGCAGCAAAGTCGACGAGCTCAGCAACAAGAGCAGACGTAGCAGTGGACTCAAAGGAGGGGTCAGTGAGGACAGTAGCAAGGAGACGCGTGACAGTAGGACTGGCAGCACGAAGAGAGTCCGACTCAGGGTCGGCAAGCGCAGGAAGAGAGGACTCAGGAGGAGAGGGCAAAGGGGCACGCAGAGGAGCAGTGGACGGATGCAAAGACATCCTGTGCGTGCCAGGGACAGGAGGAGGACGCTGACTCGAACTGCGACCACTAGTGCGAGCCGCACGAACAGGCGACGCAGGACGAGACGCAGGTTCACGACGCTCAGCAAGACCTCCAGTAGGACTAGTGTAAGGTGAAGGAGAAGGCAGTGGGGAGGCCGGCGGTAACTGTGACTGCGACTGGACAGGCGGTGGACACTCTAAGAGAGGAGGAAGACCAAGAACCTGTTGAAGAAGCGCAACAAAGTACGGCCGAGGCCGCGCTGCAGCTCAAGACACAGCAGGGACAGCACCAGCACCCTCAGCACCTCGGGCAGCACCAGCGCCAACAGCACCTCCAGGGGCAGGACCTCCAGCAGCACCAGCAGCACCCGCAGCACGACCACCACCAAGACTGACAGTAGTAGTCTCGGAACCAGCACCCTCAGCAGCTCCAGCTCCAGGCGGACCCGCAGGCCCAGCAGCTCCGGGACCGGCGGCACCAGCACCCTCAGCGGTCGAAGAAGCGCCAGCTCCAGCAGTACTCCTCCAGCGGCGAGCAAACCACTCACGCAGCTCCTGTGGAGAGAGTGGCTCCCGCCGAGACGAAACACCCTGAGAACCTCCAGGCCCAGCACCGCCAGACGCCACAAGGGGAGGTCCAGTGGCCGCAGGCTCCACACCTCCAGGCTCAGCAGCTCCAGACGCAGCACCCCCAGGCTCAGCACCCCCGCGCGCAGCACCCCCAGAGGCAGCACCCCCAGGCTCAGCACCCCCAGGCTCAGAACCCCCAGAGGCAGCACCCTCAGGCTTAGCACCCCCAGGCTCAGCACCCCTAGGCTCAGCACCCCCAGAGTCAGCACCCCCAGGCTCAGCACCCCCAGAGTCAGCACCCCCAGGCTCAGCACCCCCAGGCTCAGCATTCCCAGCAGTACCTGAGTCACCAGCAACCTCGACCGGCTCGACTGCATCTACCTGGGACACACCGGAAGGGGCAGGACCCTGAGGGGGGAGGGGGTCTACCGGGGGGGGACCTTGCACAAGGAAGTGCGGTGGCGGGGGGAGGGAAGGAGTGCGGTAGGGGAAGAGGCGGTAGAAGGGGACGGACTCGTCGAACGTGACGTCCTGGGAGGACAGAACACGATGAGAGGAGGGGTGGTAGAACTGCCACCCTGGGGCGTCAGGGGGGAAGCCTAGGAAGACACAGGGAGCAGCACGAGGGGACAGCTTGTCCGCAGACAAGTCGCGGACAAACGCCTGAGATCCCCAGACACGGAACGCAGACGCATCGGCGACCTTCCCCGTCCACAGCAGAGCTGGGGAGGTCTCCGGCCGGGAGACCCTGGGGTGAAGGTTGAGCTGATGCGCCGCGTACCGAACCGCAAACGGCCACAGAAAATGGGGGGCAGCCGCATGCATCATGGACGTACGAGCGACGTCCATGACCATGCCAATGCGGCGCTCAGCAATCCCATTTTGCTGTGGAGAGTCCGGAAGCGTGAAGGTCTGGCGGATGCCTCGTGCACGAAAGTAGGCTCGCAGAAGGCCAGAGGAGAACTCTCCGCCTCGGTCAGAGTGCAGACGCAGAACAGGAAAGTCCGAGCCGAAGCTCCTCCAGAGCTGGAGACGAGCTGCGCGGATCCAGTCGATCAACACCTCAGTGACATCACCCTTGCTGCGCAAGGGGAAGACTGTGGTGTAACGCGAGTAGTCGTCAACCACCAGCAGGAAGTAGCGCTCGTGACCCTGTCCACGGACGCGGGCCGGTCCCCACACGTCCATGTGAAGCGTCTGCAGAGGAGCCTCTGTCGGGGGAAACTGGGAGGAGTGAGGGGCAGCCCGGAGCCGCCCCTCGACATAGGGGACACTGGAAGGTCCTGGCCTCGAAGGAAGGGGAGGGAGAGACCGGGTAGACCAGAGACAAGGACACGGGAAGCCATGCCCCGAAGACGAGGCAAGGAGGGGTGGCCAAGACGGTGGTGCCACAAGAGAGTCTCGTGAGACAGGAGGCGACACGAGCAGGGGGCAGACTCAGGACCAGACCTGGACGCAGCAGCAAACACCTGACCCGACGCAGCTACCTGGCCAGACGCAGGGACTGGAGGAGACTCAGTGGTCAGGGTGTAGAGACTCGACCGGGGCCGACGCGAAAACGTGGCTAGGTGTCGGCCTGTGCGGGCGTCCGAGTAGTGGGTCCCCCGCTGACTCGCAGGAGTAAACAAGTGAACCCCCGCATCCTGCAGGTCAGCACCACTCACCAAGTTCGTCGAGAACGAGGGGAGGTACAGACCCGACAGGGTGCCCGAGGGGGCAGCCGGACACGGGAGGACAGTGGAGAAGTGAGCGAGGACAGGACCCCCAGAGGGGTCAGCCAGGGAGACTGCAACCGGCCGATCAAGTGGCGTGAGTGTGGTGCGGTCTCGAAAGAAGGAGCGAGAAGCCCCTGAGTCAAGTGTGAAGGTGAGGGAGGCCGAAGCCGACGCAGTACCTGAGAGCGCAGCCTCACCAGTACCTGAGAGTGCAGACGCACTGGCACCTAGAGCAGCAGCCTCACAAGCACCTAGCGCAGCAGTACCAATGCCCGGGTCAGGCGGGAAACACCGGTAACAGTCACCCTCATCACTAATAGTCACATCATACATGGCAGCAAGGATAGCATCAAAGTCAAGATCAAAGATTGCTACGCCAGCCCTAGACAGCTCTCCCCAGCGGGGAATCTCACCAGCCTCGGGGAACTACTGACGCCAAGCGTCCGTCAGGCGGCCAAAGCAGCGCTGGGTGGAGTGGGCACCCCCACACTGCTCACCCGCCCGGTCGCCGGAACGAAGAACGTAGGTGCACGGGCCAAGACCCCCACCACGCTGACGCTGCGTGTACCACTCACGGAGCTGTTGAGGCGGGGGGATATCCCGAGAACGCAGCTGCTGCTGCTGCTGCTGGCGCTGACCACCACCAGAGCCGCTCCGCTGCGGGGCACTACCCCGACCGGCTCCACCTCCTCCGCCACCGCCGCCTCCACCTCCGCCACCACCGCCGCCTCCGCTCCCACCGCCTCCGCCGCCACCGCCGCCGCCTCCGCTGCCGCCACCACCACCACCACCCCCACCACCACTCCCACCGCCACCCCCACTCCCTCCGCCACCGCCACTGCCACCTCCACCGCCCCCGCCAGCTCCACGTGCGCCCTTGCCCCCCTTGCCCTTGCCAGGGCGGCGTCTCCCGCTAGGAGCAGACGCCGCGCCGACTGACTCAAGACCAAGCAGGTCGGCAGCAGCAGCAGAGGCAACAGAGGGCAGCAGGGGGGAGGGAGAACACCCCTCAAAGATGGGGGTGCGAGGGTCACCACGAGAGGCTCCTACAGCTACTATGCTCTTTTCTGCTGCTAGGAGGGCCTTCTCGAGGAGGTCAACGGTGAGAGTGGTGGGGCAAACTGAGAGGAAGTGGTCCCTGACTACGCGAAGGGAGTCAGGGAGACGGGTGACTATGTAGTAGAGGGTGATGTACATGGGGGGGGGGGGGTTCTTGGCGCAGAACTCAGCAGGAAGCGCAGCGCGGTAGCGAGTGTCACTAGTGCGGAGGTGCGTAATGAGGTCAGCAACTGTGGGAAAGGCAGCAAGGTCAGGGAAGAGGTACGGTAGCATGAGGCGGCTCAGTGCAGCAGTGGCAGGGGAGGAGTAGCGTGCAACTACAGCGTCGTACAAGGTCTGAGCACTCTTGTACTGGCTAAAGTGCGCACGCTCAGAGGTAGGCAGGTGGCGACGCACAGCAAGACGTGCAGCAGCATCGCGCGTGGCCCACTGTGAGCGAACAGTGGCGTCAGCATCAGCAGCGGGGGTAGGAGAGGCACCAGAAGTGAGGTCAAAGAGGGAGAGGCCGTCTGCCCTATCGCACTGTAAGAAAAGTTGCAGGTCGTCGACCCAGACGTCAAAGTCAATGGCCCTACCCTCAGCGTCAAAAGCTAGGACACTAGGGGTAGCCATGACAACAGTAGACCAGCAGTACGAACAGTAGGGTAAGGGCAGTGCAGGGGTAGAAGCGCTGCTCTTACCGGACAGGGCGGCTCGGCGGCTCGGGTGGCTCGGCGGCAGGGCGGCTCGGCGGCTTGGCGGCTCAGCTGCTGGGCGGCTCGGCGGCTCGGCTGCTCGGCGGCTCGGCTGCTCGGCTGCTCGGCTGCTAGGCGGCTCGGCGGTTCCTCTGCTGGGCGGCTCGGCGGCTCGGCTGCTGGGCGGTTCGGCGGCTCTGCTGCTGAGCGGCTCGGCGGCTGGGTGGCTCGGCTGCTAGGTTGCTGGGCGGCCCCGCGGCCCGGCAGCTCGGTCGCTGGGCGGCTTGGCGGCTGCGGCTCCTGATCAGGGACGGCGGTGGGGCCGGTAGG
Source organism: Closterium sp. NIES-65 (assembly GCA_948144175.1). NCBI lineage: Eukaryota > Viridiplantae > Streptophyta > Zygnematophyceae > Desmidiales > Closteriaceae > Closterium > Closterium sp. NIES-65. The sequence goes on from CANXME010000398.1 coordinate 876,175, forward strand.
AGGCGGCGTCAGAGCCGGGAAGGGCGGCACCGGGGCCGTAGGAGCAGGCGCCGGGGCCGTAGGAGAAGGCGCCGGGGCCGTAGGAGTAGGGGCCGGGGCCGTAGGAGCAGGCGCAGGGGCCAGCCAAGGTGGCGTCGGGGCCAGGAAGGGCGGCGTCGATGCCGCTGGGCGGCTCACGGTGGGCCGACGGGCGGCTCGTAGGGCCGCAAGGGCGGCAAGCGGGGCCGACAGTTTGTGCAAGAGGCCGCTAGGGCGGCGCGCGGGGTCGGTGGGGCCACTGTACGAGGCGGCGACGGGCCGCAAGGGGGAGGCGGCGACGGGCCGCAAGGGGGAGGCGGCGACGCCGCTGAAGGAGGCGGCGACGAGCCGCTGAGGGCAGTACGACGGGGCCGCGAAGGAGGCGGCGCGACTGGGCCGCAGAAAGGGGCGGTGCGACGAGCCACTAAGGGCGGAGCGACGGGCCGTAAGGGCGGCGCGACAGGCCGTGAGAGGGCCGCTAGGGGCGACGCAACGGGGCCGTGAGGGGCCTAGCGAGGGCGCGCCGGTAGGGAGAGCACACGGAGCGCGACTCGGGCTGAGTGGAGCGCGCTCCGGGCAGGAAAAAAAATTCGTAGTGGTGGGCCCTAGGAATCGTTCCCGTTAGGGAACCTGCTCGATACCATGAGAAGAAACAAGGAATGAATGAACTATGAATGAATTGGGTATAAGTACTAACCCTAATTGGGTTGTACCCCTTACGGGCTACCCCACTATAGCCTACACAATATGCATGAGCTATAATGTTCTGACGGACTTCTCCCCTTCTATTCTCCATTTGAGCCTGAATGGGCATAGCTTCCTCAACTGTCCACCTGGTTCCAGTAGCGGGTCAGTGCGCCCATAACCCCCTAGGCTAACGTGCTTGTAACCCCCCTAGGATCATTCGTGGATCTCACAGTGCAGCTCTACTGACACCCCCCCACACTGGGAGGCCTAGGACTGAGCACAGCGGCAACGACCTGCATGTGCATACACCGGGATTCGAACCCGAGACCGCTCTGATACCATGTCAAAATCCCAACCACTAGACCATTCGGATAAAATGGCTTGTTTCAGTAGCGGGTCAGTGCGCCCACAACCCCCAAGGCTAACATGCTTGTAACCCCCCTAGGATCATTTGGGGATCTCACAGTGCAGCTCTACTGACACGCACTAGCCTCCGTGAAGACGGAGCTTCTGGGGAGACACGATTGCACAGACTTAGATGAGATGCACCGCTATCTTGGCCTGCAGATAACTAGGGACAGAGCAGCGCGCACCATTTTGATTCAGGGTGCACTTCATGGTTCTTGCATGTGGCCTTAGTTATTGTTGATAATTACTAGTACCACCCTGGGCGGCACTATTAGTCTTACTCACTAGCCTTGTGGCCTCTTGCATCAGAGGTTGGACAGTAGTGCCGCCCAGAGTTGTTTCCTGTTTTTTTGGGACCGCCTTTTACCTTGCGCAGGGGTTGTGTCAACATGCACATATACATTCACATGTGCACATTTTAGGCTAGGCTGGGTTATACTGGAGAGAGAGTATATGTTCTTTACAAGTACTTTCCTGTATACAACCTTCTAGTCATTCTTTCGCTTGCTAATATAGGGTACGAGGCGCACAAGATTGCAAATGTTGTCTTGTTGAGGTAGGAGAAGAATCTCTTGTTACCGGTATAGGAGATTAAACGGCTTGCCGTTGGATTTCAAGATAAAACGATTGAAGGCGATGGGCTTGGTTTGGAGACACAGAGGTTCAATAGAGGGGGGGGGGGGAAGATAACAATACAATTTTTATTTTTTTGTGTGCATGGGGTTATGGAAGGGCTCTTTTGGTCTTTGTAAAATTGCAAGAGGGATAGAAGGCCGTGGGAGCCAAATGGAAGAGTGATAGAGGCTCAGGCATCAGTATCCAGTGAGGAAGCATCAAACAGCCAAAGTGCTCGTTGGATGGGTAAAGGGTGTGATTGCCCCTAGACCGCCGTGGCAGGTGAGAATTGTAGAGGAGGAGTTGAACGATGAGGCGGGTTGCTCCCTTACGTAAAGAGGGAGGCGTTACATACTGCAATATCGAGGCGGGTGGGGGAAGGGGATGGGCTGAAACCTTTCAGGACAGGAAAGGAGTGGATCGAGGAATACCGAGGCGAGGGACTTGTGATATGTGGTGGTCACATGCGAGAAGGCAGTCTATTTTGCCATAAATTGTATTATCGTGGGTGTAGAGCCAGGCCCAAAATTGGTTCATGCCCACCCTGTAGAATCAGGGTTCCAGCCCCTCCTTACCCTGACCTGTAGGGTAACTTTTTCCGTACCTTGTTTGTAGCAAGGTAAATTTACCAATACACTGATTTGAGCAGGGTATATTTACATTTAGCCTGCTTTCAATGCTGTTTTGTCCTTCAATTAGTTTCATAAGTAAAAACAACTTGGCACACAAAACAGAACTACTCAGTGCCACCCCCACTGAGCATGGGCGTGGCTTGGTGTCACACCACGCGGGGGTGCGTTGGCAGTCCAGTGGGCAAAACAACAATAAGGCGACACCACGTGCCACCGACAACATTACACGGTTTCCCGCAAGTGGTCACAAGCGACAACGGTGGCAGTGTGAGAGTGGTACAGTTTGTCAGCACGCGAAGTGTGGCCTGATACGCGCTAAAAAAGTTTCGGTATCAGGGTAGTGTACACACAACCCTGATACCGTCAGGGTAACAGTAAATCCTGTTAGTGTAAACAAATGCAAACTCTTTTTGTGTAAGGGTAACTTTCTTTAAATCCTGATTGTGACAGGGTGATCCTGAAAAAGCGGCCGGCCCCCGGGGTAATCAGGGCATTTTACCCTGATATTTTGGGCCCTGGTGTAGAGGTCCAGATGGCGGACCCTGAGTACGACATAAATGCTAGGATCCGCTTAGCTTCTTGAGGGGCACTCTTAGGGATAAGGCCCTCGTCAAAGATGGAATGAGTGAAGAGATTGGAGGGAATGATTGAGCAATCAGTCTAGTTGGGTCGTTTAGCCGAGATGGATGTGAAGCGAGAAGGATGACGATGATCATATCGAGCTCAACATTGGAGGAGAGGAAAATAGGGGCATTGTCCGCGTAGCACGCCATGAGCCATCTTTGAGTAGGGGACAAGGCGTAGCATGGGAGACAGTGAGACATTTATCGGTGAAAGGGCCTCAATAACACAAACGAAGAGGAGTGGGGCGAGAGAACGGCCTTAGTGAACTCCTGTATGAAGAGGAATACGGGGCCAACGAAGTTGTTAACGGAGAAACAGGTAGAGGTAGTATTGTGCATGAGTTTCATCCAATGTATGAAGGCACCTAGTAGGATAGGGAGTGGATGAGGAAGGTATGGTCTATTTGTCAGAATCCCAGCCACTAGAAACTTGGATAAAAGGGCTTGTTAAGTAGCGGGTCAGTGCGCCCATAACCCCCCAGGCCAACGTGCCTGTAACCCTTCCCTATGATCAATCGGGGATCACCAGTGGACCTCTGACACCCCCCCCGCACTAGGATGCCCGAAGTGCATACACCGGGATTCAAACCCGAGACCTTCGCTCTGATACCATGTCAAAATCCCAGCCACTAGACCACTGGGATAAAATGGCTTGTTAAGTAGCGGGTCAGTGCGTGTCAGAATGAGAAACGAGAATGAGGAGTGACTAGCAGGAACAACAGTACAAATATGTCAAACCCTAATCTGGTGTACCCCTTATGGTGTGACCCACTACAGCCTAGAACCACACAAACATATAATGTTTGACACACCCCCATAGGCAAAGTGGGGGAGACCTAGGGGTCACAAGACCAGTCAAGGCAAAACAAGGCAAACAAGCTCAGGGTGGATCTCGAGGATTCCACACAAATTCCGAGCACAAGCAAGCGGTCACAAGACCAGTTCACATGCAGTTTTATAATAGAGCAAGAGGTACAATGATCACAACCTAACAAGGCAAACATGCAGGTATATATATAATGATCACAGTACAGGTAAAGTCAAGAAGTAAGTAAGTGAGAAACAGTCGGCACAAGGCCTAGAAGAGTGCAAAAACGCTGATGGTCAACAGGCGGAAGCGCCTTGGTGAACACATCAGCAGTGTTGGCCTCAGTGGCCACGTAACGCAGAAGAAGCTGACCACGCTGCTGTAGCTCTCGAGCTAGAAAGTAACGCAGAGCAATGTGCTTCGTCCTGTGCTCCAGTCTGTGCTCCTGGCACAAGGCAATGGTTGCCTTGTTGTCGACGTACAGTACTGGAGGAGAACGAGGCTGCTCTCCAAGGTCAGTCAGCAGGTAGGTGAGCCAGCGAAGCTCCTGGGCAGCCATGGCCGTGGCGTAGATCTCAGCCTCACAGCTGGAGCTGAGAACAGAAGAAGAACGAGTAGAACGCCAAGAGACAGAGCCAGAGCCAAGACTGAAGGTGTAACCCTGAGACGACCGCTGAGTAGCCTGGTCGTCTGCCCAAGAAGCGTCTGAGTGCCCAGTGAGAACAGGCCGGTCTCGCCCTCCAAGCACTAGCCCCATGCCCGACGTACTGCACAAGTAGCGCAACACCCTCTTAGCTGCATCCATGTGCTCCTTCCGGTGACGGCCGGGAGCAACATAGCGTGCTAAGATGCTGAGAGGGTATGCTAGGTCAGGTCGAGTGCAGGTCATCAGGTACATGAGGCAGCCCACAAGCTCTGGATACGGACCACTCGACTCTACGGACTCATCCGAAGGCAGAGCTGAGAGCGAGTGACCCGTAGGCAGAGGAGTGGACTGAGGCGAGGAGTACGTGAAGCCGAAGCGCTGAAGGACCTGCTGCACCATGTGTGACTGAGTCAGGGTAATGGTGCGGCGTGCTCTGTCCCGGGTGATCCGCAAGCCAAGATAGCTTGTCAGTTCACCCAGGTCTGTGCACGTGTGTCTCTTCTGCAGCTCGGACTTCACGTGGGCGAGTGCGGCAGTGTCCGCAGTGGCAAAGACCAAGTCGTCGACGTACACGAGGATGTAGAACGGCGGCAGCGAGGTGTCGGTGCGCAGAAACAGCGACGGGTCAGCAGTAGAAGGAGCAAACCCAAGAGCCGCAAGTGTAGTCCTCAGTGTGTCGTGCCACTCACGCGGCGCCTGGCGGAGACCGTAGACTGGCCGCCGGAGGCTCCACTGGGTGCCAGGAGGGAACGACCCAGTGAAGCCAGGTGGGCGGCGCAGCCAGATCTCCTCGTGCGGGCTGCCCTGCAAGAAAGTTGTGCTGAAGTCAAGAGAGTGGAGCTCGTAGTCACGCTGAGCGGCGACGTGTAGCAGAACCCGAAGAGTGGTCATCTTCGGGGTCGGGGAGAAGGTCTGGAAGAAGTCAACTCCCTCTCGCTGACTGAAGCCTCGTGCAACGTAACGCGCCTTGAAGACAGGCGGAGAGCCCGGCGGCCGCTTCACCCTGAAAATCCACATGCCGCTGACGATGTTCGCCCCAGGTGGGGGAACCTCGTCGACGTAGGTGCCTGTGGACTTCCAGGAAGCCATCTCTGTGTCCATGGCTGACTGCCACTGAGAGGAGTAGGAACCGGCCATCGCCTCTGCGTAAGAGCGTGGGGTCGGGATGTCTGGTGCATCCGGGTCTCCCTCAGGGGCAACAAGCATGGACACGAGATGGGGCAAAGCAGCGGCAAGGCAACCAAACTCCTCCTGCCTGTCCTCAAGGACGTCCGTGCCAAGAGCACACTCACCCCCGACGGACGGAGGACAGGCAGACTCAGACTCAGCAACAAGACTGGCAGCGTAGTCTAGACGACACGCAGCTGCAAAGTCGACAAGCTCAGTGACTAAGGCAGACGCAGCAGCGGACTCAAAGGAAGGGTCTGTGACAACCGTAGCCAGGAGACGTGTGACAGTAGGACTGGCAGCGCGAAGGGAGTCTGACTCCGGGTCAGCAAGAGCAGGAAGAGAGGACGCAGGAGGCGACGGGAGAGCAACACGCTGCGGAGCAGTGGACTGACGAAGCGCCATCCGGTGCGTGCCTGGGACAGCAGGAGGACGCTCACGCGGGACACGACTACTAGTGGTAGCAGCTCGAACAGGCAACGCTCGACGAGACGCAGGTGACACAGGACGTGACGCAGGCTCACGTCTCTCAGCAAGACCGTCAGTCGGACCAGTGTAAGGAGCAGGCACAGGGAGTGGGGAGGCAGGCGGTAACTGTGGCTGTGACTGGACAGACGGCGGACACTCTAAGGCGAGAGGAGAACAAGGAGGAGGAGGCTGACCAAGAACCTGCTGAAGGAGCGGAACGAAGTACGGTCGTGGCCGTGCAGCAGCTCTCGAACCAGCAGAGACACCAGCGGCAGCAGCAGCACCTCGAGAAGCAGCAGCACCTCCAGCACCAGCAGCACCTCCAGCAGCACCGCCTGCAGCAGCAGTACCTCCAGTAGCACCGCCAGCAGCAGCAGTACCTCCAGCAGCACCGCCAGCAGCAGCTGCACCTCCAGCACCAGGGTCCGTAGCACCCACAGCAGCTCCAACGCCCGGGTCCTCAGTACTAGCAGCACCTCCAGCAGCACCGCCAGCAGCAGCAGCACCTCCAGCAGCACCGCCAGCAGCAGCAGCACCTCCAGCACCAGGGTCCGTAGCACCCGCAGCAGCGTCAACTCCGGGGACCCCAGCACCAGCAGCTCCACTACGGAGACTGATGTGCCGAGCGTACCACTCTCGAAGCTGAGGGGAAGAGGGCGGCTCCCGCCGTGGTGGGGAAACACGAGTACCAACTCCAGCAGCACCACGAGCCCGAGACTCACCCTGCCGGAGGCTGCAGTACCGTGAGTACCACTCACGCAGCTGCTGCGAAGAGGGAGGTCCTCCAGGCGCCTCACAGTCAACTGCAACACCACCAGGCTCAGCACCCCCAGGCTCAGCAACTCCAGGCGCAGCACCCCCAGACTCAGCAACGCTAGGCTCAGTACCCCCAGACCCAGCACCCCCAGGCTCAGCACCCCCAGGATCAGCAACCCCAGACTCAGCACCCCCAGGCTCCGCCCGCTCAGGCTCCGCACGCTCAGGCTCCGCACGCTCAGGCTCAGCACCTCTAGCAGGACGCGAGTCGACAGCTACCTCGGCAGGCTCAACCGGGTCTACCTGAGAGACACCTGAGGGAGCGGCACCCTGAGGGGGAAGGGGGTCTACCACTGCAGCACCTGGCGCGAGGAAGAGAGGCGGGGGAGGGAGCGGGGCAGTGCGGTAGGGGAAGAGGCGGTAGAAGGGCACGGACTCGTCAAAAGTGACGTCCTGAGAGGGGAAGACTCGGTGCGAGGCGGGGTGGTAAAACTGCCAGCCAGACGCATCCGGGACAAAGCCAAGAAAGACACAGGGAGCAGTGCGGGAGGAGAGCTTGTCCGCAGACGTGTCGCGAACAAAAGCTCGGGATCCCCAGACACGGAAGCGTGACGCATCGCCAACCTCCCCCGTCCAGTGCAGTGTGGGCGAGGTCTCCGGAGCGGAGACACGGGGCCAGAGGTTGAGCTGATGCGCAGCGTACCGGACCGCAAACGGCCACAGAAAGTGGGGGGCAGCCGCGTGGACTAAGGAGGTACGAGCGACCTCCATGACCAAGCCAATGCGGCGCTCAGCAACCCGATTTTGCTGTGGAGAGGCCGGGAGCGTGAACGACTGGCGAATGCCGTGCTCGGCACAGTAGGCTGCCAAGAGGTCGGAGGATGACTCGCCACCTCTGTCAGAGTGCAAGCGCAGAACAGGAAACTCCGAGCGAAAACGCTCTCGCAGCTGAAGACGTGCTCTGCTGATCCAGGGGATCATAACATCAGGGACTTCACCCTTGGTGCGCAAGGGGAAGACCGTGGTGTAGCGCGAGTAGTCGTCAACGACGATCAAGAAGTACCTCTCCTGGCCCTGACCACGGACGCAGGCTGGGCCCCACACGTCCATGTGGAGCGTCTGCAAAGGAGCAGTCGTCGGGGGGAACGAGGAGGAGTGAGGGGCAGCGCGCTGCCGCCCCTCGACACAGGGAAGACAAGGAGGAGCAAGGGAGGGTGGGAGGGGAGGGAGTACCCGAGGAAGACCAGAGACAAGGTACCGGGCGTGCATGCCCCGAAGGCGCTGCACTGACGGGTGACCAAGTCGGTGGTGCCAGAGGACAGTCTTGTGCGCTAGAGAGCGACACGAGCAGGGGGCAGACAGCTGACCTGACGCAGACGCAGACGCAGACGCCGCTACCTGAGGGGACTCAGTGGTCAGTGTGTACAGGTCCGACCCCGGCTGCCGAGTGAAGGTAGCCAGGTGACGGCCCGTCCGAGCACACGTGCAGTGTGTCACACGCTCGTAGGCAGGGGTGAACTGGTGAACACCCCCATCCTGAAGCGCACAACCCGCCACCAAGTTCGTAGAGAACGAGGGGAGGTGGAGACCTGACAGTGTGCCCGACGGGACAGCAGGACAAGGAAGGAGGGTGGAGGAGGTCGCAATGACCGGACCCCCAGAGGGGTCAGCGAGCGAGACAGCGACTGGTCGAGCAAGGGGCTCAAGAGCAGTGCGGTCACGAAAGAAACAGCGCGAAGCGCCTGAGTCTAGAGTGAAGGTGTGCAGTGCCTCAGTGGACTCAGTAGCACCTGGGGTGGCGGACACACACGCACCTAGAGCAGTAGCCTCACCAGTACCTGGGGTAGCAGACACGCAAGTACCTAGGGCGGCAGCCTCACTCGTGCGGATGCCTGGGTCAGGCGGAACACTCAGGTACTGGTCCTCCTCTCCACTAATAGTCAATGCATACATTGCTTTGAGAATAACATCAAAATCAAGAGCATAGATATCGATATCCTTCTTGAGGAGATCAGCCCACTGAGGGAGCTCAGGAGCGTCAGGAAACTGAGCACGCCAAGCGTCATCTAGGCGAGAGAAGCAGCGCTGCGAAGTGTGCGCCCTCCCGCACGTCTGTCCCTTGCGGCGACCAGTGCGGATGACGTACGTGCAGCTAAGGCTACCCCCCCCACCCTCGTGCTGTAAGTACCACTCACGAAGCTCCTGGGAGGACTGAGGGTGCTGCGCGCTCTGGCCAGTGCCAGAGCCTCCACGACCACCACCGCCGCCTCCACCACGACCACCACCGCCCCTGCCGCCTCCACGTCCACTGCCGCCACCACCACCGCCCCCACCCCGGCCACCGCCGCCGCCGCTGCCTCCACCACTCCCACCACTGCCACTAGCCCCTCCAGCCCCGCCTCCACCCCCACCGCCGCCACCACCCCCACCACCGCCTCCCCCGCCGTCACCCCCACCGCCCTTGCCTCCCCTGCCCTTGCCGCTGCGACGCCCGCTGGGAGCGGACGCAGAGCCGACTTGCTCAGCACCAAGGAGGTCAACAGCAGCAGCAAAGGCGACAGAGGGGAGAAGGGGGGAGGGGGAACACCCCTCGAAGAAAGGGGTGCGGGGATCGCCACGAGAGGTACCTACAGCTACAATACTCTTCTCAGCTGCAAGTAGTTCCTTCTCTAGGGCGGTAATGGTGAGCTAAGTGGGGCAGCGAGCTAGGAAGTGGTCCCTGACTGTACGCAGAGTGTCAGGGAGGCGGGTGACTAGGTGGTAGAGAGTGAGCCAGAGCGGGGGAGGGTTGGAGGCAAGAAACTCAGCGGGCATGGCTGCACGGAAGCGGGCATCACTAGTACGGAGGTGAGTGATGAGGTCAGCGACTGTCTGGAAAGCGGACAGGTCGGGGAACAGGTAGGGAAGGGAGAGACGGCCTAGTGCAGCTGAGGCCGGGGAGGAGTAGCGCGCAACTACAGCAGTGTACAGGGCCTGCGCAGTCTTATGCTGGCCGAAGTGCTCACGCTCATCTACTGGCAGGGAGTTGCGAATAGCAAAGCGGGCGTGGGCATCGCGAGTCTGCCACTGCGAGCGAGCAGTAGCGGTAGCAGTAGTAGCAGGAGAAGGGACTGTGCCTAGTGCGTGATCGTACAGCGAGATATCCTCTCTGGCAGTGAGCTGGAGGAACAGGTGCAGATCATCGAGCCAGGTATCAAACTTAATCGGGCGGCCCTCAGAATCGAACGAGAGAACTGTAGGGCTAGCCATAGCTGAAGTAGCAGTAGCAGCAGTGGTGGTAGTAGCAGTAGCAGTAGCAGTAGCAGTAGCACTAGTAGTAGCAGTAGCAGTAGCAGTGCTGTGCACAAGTAAGTAGGGCGCGGCTCGGCTAGGGCGGCGCGGCTCGGCTAGGGCGGCGTGGCTCGGCTAGGGCGGCGCGGCTCGGCTAGGGCGGTGCGGCTCGGCTGGGGCGGCGCGGCTCGGCTGGGTCGCGCGGTTCGGTTCGGGTCGCGCCGTGCGGCTCGGTCGTAGAGGGGCGAGCGCGGGAGGGCCGGTCGGGGCTAGCGCGGGGCCCTAAGGGGGGGCCGTGAGAGGCTAGCGCGGGGCCTGCAGGGGACGTGGGAGGCTAGCGTGGGGCCTTAAGGGGCCGTGAGAGGCTAGCGCGGGGCCTGCAGGGGCCGTGGGAGGCTAGCGCGGGGCCGACGGGGGCCTTAGGAGGCTAGCGCGGGGCTAGCGTGGGGCCGACGGGGGCTTAGGAGGCTAGCGCGGGGCCGATCGGGGGCCTTAGGAGGCTAGCGCGGGGCTAGCGTGGGGCCGACGGGGGCCTTAGGAGGCTAGCGCGGGGCCGACCGGGGGCCGTGAGAGGCTAGCGCGGGGCCATACGGGGCCTTGAGATCGAGGCGCTCGAGGCGCAGGAAAAAGAACGGCGGCGCACGAGGGCGCGGCTAGCGGAAACGGTGGGCCCTATCGTTTCGGTCCTAGGTGGAACCTAGGCTCGTAATACCATGTCAGAATGAGAAACGAGAATGAGGAGTGACTAGCAGGAACAACAGTACAAATATGTCAAACCCTAATCTGGTGTACCCCTTATGGTGTGACCCACTACAGCCTAGAACCACACAAACATATAATGTTTGACAGTGCGCCCATAACCCCCCAGGCCAACGTGCCTGTAATAATGACTTGTTAGAGATTTTCCACCGAATGGTCCTTCAAAAGCTAAAACAAAATAATTGCACGGTTTGTGAGCATGGAAGGCGGCAAGGCAAAGAGATGTGAATGGAAAGTAATGGCGAACGGGTTTTGAAATCGGGCACACTAGTTCCTTCACACATTAGTTGGCCCAAGGCTTTGCGTATCTCAAGGAGCGAAAAAGGGGATGTTGAGGAGCTGGGTGACACCTTGGGCCTATTTCCAAATCCAAAGTTAGCTCCAGAGGATGCATCCTGTGTGAGCTCCTGTCTGTTATCCCCGCAGCCTAATAATTAGTCCCTAGCTCTCCACATCTCTACGGAGAGTTACTCTACATTGGTGGGAGCTGAATTATGGGTGAAGGCACAGGTGGTTTGAGTGATCGTAACTTTGCTTGTGTTCTCACTACTCGCATGTTCACAGATCTACGTGGCAAGAGTTTCACAAGCAAAACGGGAATATGGAATGATAGAAATTGTAGTGGCAATGTGACTACAGCTGGGACCTAGCAGCCTAACAACCAAACAGGTCGACTTCCAGCGCATCAAAAAGGCGATCTGCCAGCAGGCCAGGTCGACGGCATGCCAACGCAACTGAAAGGCAGCTTGCCAACTATGCAAGTCGACGACCTGCCAGCGCTGCACAAGTGCGGCTTGCCAACGCTGCAGCAAAGCGGCTTGCCAGTGCTCTATCCGTCGGTGACAATAGGGCATACGCATACCAATTTCGCATGTGTTTGTAGGCGGTCGAGCATGTTGTGCCTCGTCACGCCCGTCACGTAGATGTTGTGTTGGCCACGTGCCGACAGTTGCGCCCAACGCTCCACGTCGCCTTCGGGCTACCAGCCCACAGGTCAACATTCCCAATGCCTCCACGGCGAAGCTTGCACATATGCGAGCTTCGCCATTGAGCAGCTAATTTTGACCAGGTCGACGCTGCTCCGTCGAAGAGCACCCCTCGACGAGCTTGTCGACCAGCGCCCTTCGACGGGTTCGTCGACCACCCAGGTCGATGACGGCCGTCGACCCCCCGGTTGACGGCTTCACAGTTGTCACCGCAGGACGACCAACTTAGTTGATATGCTCGTCGAAGTCAGTGTCAACCACTACAAGCTACACCCTCTGCGCACCCGACAACAAAGTTGGCTTAGTCCAAGCGAGGGAGGGGCCAACTCTTGCCACTAATCCCCTTGTTGTTTGCTCGGGTGATTGATTCATTTCCTCTCAAGATCTCGAATCATCTCCCTCGTCTTTCAAACATTTAACTATGCCCCCAACCACTTTGTCTTCGCCGTCTTTCAGAACCAACTCATTGAGAGACCTTGCTTCTTACCTGTCATCGTTGTTGCTGTAGCTCATGTACAGGGTCGTTGCTCACCGATTTTGCGGCCCAAATAAAGATCCTTTGAGACGACATCTCCACCCTTGCTAGAATCCCTCGTCTCCTGTACAAGCAACAACCTCTCATTCCCAAACCTCTCTCATTTATTCATGCATGAACAACCTAACCTACAAGGCAATCTCCTCTTCCGCCTAATACTCGCTCGCTACCATCAAGCGCTCGGTTCCAATTCAAAACCAACCTGGGCGTCTGCACATTTTGTTCTTCTATCGCAGTTCCTTTCACTACCGATCTCTGTTCAGTTGCTCACTGCCATCTCATTTGCTATCCACACACTAAAGATGTATTTGTCAAAAGTTAGAAGAAGAAAGAGGATTGAACTAGCAGAAATGGGGATACAAATAGCAAACCCTAGAAGGGTTGTACTCGCTATAGAGCACCCCACTACAGGCTAGAACATAAGAATAACATTCTGACACACCCCCATAGCCAAAGTGGGGTGTAATCAGCAGAGCAAGCAAAGCAGTACAAGCTCAGGGTGGATCACAATGTCACCACACATTCTGAGCACAAGTTCAAGAAGTAAGTTCAAGTGCACAATTATGAGCAAAGCTAGTGGTGGTCACAACGGGCAAGTGAGGAGGAGGAGTGAGAGCGAGAGGAGTTGGGAGGCGACGGCTGAAGCTGCAGACACTCGGGCAACAGGAGGCACACTGGCACAGCGGCTACCGGGCGAAGCCCCCGGAATACTGGAGTAACTGGCCCCGCGGCTAAAGTAGCGGCAGACGAGCAACGGACCCACGGGCGGCTGGCACAGCTGGCTACGACTGGGCTACCGGGCGAAGCCCCCGGAATACAGGTGCTGCTGACGACACGACGGCAACCTCCATGCAGCTTCCCTAACTATCCAACTCCCCCAACACACACCCGCTGATACGCTCCTAGCTCCACTCCCACGCACCCCCCTTAAACCCTAAACCCGAGTCTCCCACACAACCACCCCCCTCAGCGACAGCTGCAGCAGTGGGAGACGAAGGAGGAGGAGAAGGGGACGGCACGCACAAACGACACCCCCACAACCATCACCCCCATACCCGTCACCCCCATACCCTGAGTGTGCGGTAAGCGAGCTCAGGTGTGCGTGAAGCGTGCACAAGCTTACGGGAAGCGAACTCGGATGTGCGGTAATCGAACTCAGGTGTGCGGGGAGGGGGGCCGCAGGGTGACGCGCGGGTCGACGGGGACGGGTGCACGGGTCCCCAGGGGCGGCGCGCGGGTCGACGGGGCCGCCACGAAGGGCGACCGGAAGCCGCGCGCGGGTTGACGGGGCCGCCGCGAAGGGCGACGAGGAGCCGCACGCAGGTCGACGGGGACGGGCGTGCGGGTCGACGGAACGCGAAACCGCCGCGTGCGCCCAAGGTGCGCGGTGGGCAGAAAACCGCCACGCGTCCCGAGCGCATGGCGTGCAGAATACCGCCGCGCAAAGCAGGTAACCGTCGCGCGCCTCGAGGCGCACGGTGGGCAGAAAACCGCCGCACGCCCCGAGCGCGCGGTGGGCAGAAAACCGCCGCGCGCCTCGGGGCGCACGGCGGGCAGAAAACCGCCGTGCACCTCGGGGCGCAGGGCGGGAAGAAAAAATGCCGCACGCCACGGGGCGTGCGGCACAGAGAGTAGTAGTAGCAGTTGCAGCGGAAGCAACGAGGTGGTGAGCCCACCCAGAGGATCGATCCAAGGGGATCGACCTGCTCTGATAGCATGTCAAAAGTTAGAAGAAGAAAGAGGATTGAACTAGCAGAAATGGGGATACAAATAGCAAACCCTAGAAGGGTTGTACTCGCTATAGAGCACCCCACTACAGGCTAGAACATAAGAATAACATTCTGACAGTATTTCCCCTCCTCCTATCTCGGGCAGGCCAGACTTACCCTTTGGAGCCTGTAGGTGGTGGCGGACGTTGTGAAGAAATGAGGAATGAATGAACTAGGAAAGAGATGGGTACAAGTAGGAAAACCTAGAAATGTTGTACCCCATATTGTCTACCCCACTACAGCCTAAACAGACTGAAGCATATAAGTTTGACACACCCCCATAGGAAAAGTGGGGGAGAGCAAGAGGTCACTGTCAAACATTATACCGTATTCACCCGGATATACCCCCAGGTGGGGGTGTAAAAAAACATGGAAAAATGGTGGGTGGGCTTATAATGTGGTAAATTTTATAACCCCATGGGCTAAATAAATGACACTTATGGAAATTTAATTTTATAACACTGGAATGTGGATTTCACCCTGGCGATTTAAATTGATGCTAACACAAAGAGGTTCCATGCTGAAAAGTTCCGAGAATGTGTCGTACAGTCAAGAATCCCAGTCAGCACCAGTCAAATGTTGCAGATTTCGCGCACGTGCACCTCCTGTGGAAATTTTGCCAAGCGAGCCAGGGGGGAATTCGTCATGCACGTCTGTGACGATTCGTTTAGGTGCGTTAGTGGCGATTTCGCTAAAAAAAAAAGCAGAATTCATTGGGTGCGCTTATACAAAGATTGACAGAAATTGGGGTGGGCTTATAATCGGCAACTGGCTATAAGCCCACTAGTACGATTATAACCGCATGGGTGTAACATAGGCCTGGGGGTATATCCGGGTGAATACGGTATATGTTGTGTTAGTTTAGGCTACAGTGGGCCTATAGGGGGTACACAATTCTAGGGTTAGGTACTTGTACTCATTTCACTGCTAGTTCATTCATTCCTGTTCAGTGATTCCAACATGGTATAGAGCAGGTCCTTCCTAGGACCGAAATTTTCTAAGGGCCCACCACTACGTAACTACCTACCTACCTACCTACCTGTGCCCTAGGGCGCCTCGGCGTGTCACGCCCCTAGAGGCCCCTCTTGACGGCCCCGCGCTAGCCCCGTTCAGGCCCTGTCGGCCCCACGCCCGCTCTCCCTAGCGGCCCCGTTCAGGCCCCGTCGGCCCCTTTAAGGCCCCGTTCAGGCCCCGCGCTAGCCCCGTTCAGGCCCCGTCGGCCCCGTTTCAGGCCCCGTCGGCCCCGCGCTAGCCCCTCTCAGGCCCCGTCGGCCCGCGCTAGCCCCGTTTCAGGCCCCGTCGGCCCCGTTTCAGGCCCCGTCGGCCACGCGCTAGCCCCTCTCAGGCCTCGTCGGCCCGCGCTAGCCCCGTTTCAGGCCCCGTTGGCCCCGTTTCAGGCCCCGTCGGCCCCGCGCTAGCCCCTCTCAGGCCCCGTCGGCCCCGCGCTAGCCCCATTCAGGCCCCGATCGGGCTCGCGCTAGCCCCGTTTCAGGCCCCGTCGGCCCTGTTTCAGGCCCCGTCGGCCCCGCGCTAGCCCCGTTCAGGCCCCGTCGGCCCCTTGCTAGCCCCGTCAAGGCCCCGTTTGGCCCCGCGCTAGCCCCGCTCAGGCCTCGATCGGCCCCGCGCTCGCCCCTCTAGGGCCCCAACCGGCCCCGTGCCGACCTCGCCAACCCGTGCCCACCACCTAGAGGCCCCGGGCGGCCCGTTCCCGCCGCAGCACACGAGGGAGAGCGGGCGGCCCGTCCCCGCCGTGACCCGAGCCGCGCGACCCGAGCCGCGCGCCCCGAGCCGAGCCGCGCGCCCTGAACCGAGCCGCGCCACCCAGCCGAGCCGCGACCCGACCTGAACCGAGCCGCGCCGCCCTGCCCTACCTGGTTCGTCCTACCTGCTTCTCCTACTGCTACTGCTGCTATTTCTACTGTTCCTATGGCTAGCCCACATGTTCTCGTGTTCGATGCTGAGGGCCGCCCTGTGAAGTTTGACACCTGGCTCGATGACCTGCACCTCTACCTACAGCTCACAGCCAAGGATGACATCTCACTGTACGATCACGCCCTAGGCCATGTCACTGCCCCTGCTGCTACTGCTGACAGCACTGCTCGCTCACAGTGGCAGACTCGTGATGCCCACGCTCGCTTCGCCATTCGCAACTCCCTGCCGATAGACGAACGCGAGCACTTTGGTCAGCACAAGACTGCACAGGCACTGTACACAGCTGTAGTTGCTCGCTACTCCTCACCTACCTCTGCCGCACTAGGCCGTCTCTCCCTCCCCTACCTGTTTCCCGACCTAGCCTCCTTTCACACAGTCGCTGACCTCATCACGCACCTCTGTACTAGTGAGGCCCACTTCCGTGCCGCCATGCCTGCTGAGTTCCTTGCCACGCACCCCCCCCCACTCTGGCTCACTCTCTACCACCTAGTCACCCGCCTCCCTGACACACTGCGTGCTGTCAGGGATCACTTCCTAGCTCGCTGCCCCACTGAGCTCACCATTGCCCTCCTCGAGAAGGAGCTACTTGCAGCTGAGACTAGCATAGTCGCTGTAGGTGCCTCTCGTGGCGACCCCCGTACCCCGTTCATTGAGGGGTGTTCTCCTTCCCCCCTTCTTCCCTCTGTCGCCTCTGCTGCTGCTGTCCACCTTCTTGGTACTGAGAAGGTCGGCGCTGCGTCTGCCTCGAGCGGACGCCGCAGCGGCAAGGGCAAAGGGGGCAAGGGTGGTGGCGGTGACGGCAGGGGAGGCGGCGGTGGGGGCGGTGGAGGCAGTGGGGGTGGTGGCTCGGCGGGAGGGGCGAATGGTAGCGGTGGGGGTGGTGGCGGCAGCGGCGGGGGAGGTGGCAGGAGTGGAGGCGGCGGTTGGGGTGGCGGTGGACAAGGCGGCGGCAGGGGTTGGGGTGGTCGAGGAGGTGGCAGCGGTGGTGGTGGCCGTGGAGGCACTGGCGGTGGCCAGGGCCAGCAGCACACTCCCTCGCCCCAGGAGGTCCGTGAGTGGTACTCTCAGCACGGGGGTGGGGGTGGTCTTAGCTGCACGTACGTCATTCGCACTGGTGACCGCACTGGTCAGCAATGTGGACGACCCCACGCCACATAGCGCTGCTTTTCTCGTCTCGACGACGCTTGGCGTGTTCAGTTCCCTCAGGCCACTGAGCTGCCCCGCTGGCTTGATCTCCTGAAGAAGGGGATTGATATCTATGCTCTAGACTTTGATGCTATTCTATCTGCCATGTATGTGATGTCTACTAGTGGAGAGGGTGCTGAGCACTTGTGTGTGCCGCCCGACCCGGGCATTAGGGCCAGTGCGTCTGCCGCTCCAGGTACTCGCGTGTCGGCTACCCCAGGTGCTGGTGAGGCTGCTGCTCTAGGTGCTCGTGTGTCTCCCCCCCTTGGTACTGCGTCGACTGCCGAACTGCACACCTTCACACTGGACTCAGGTGCTTCTCGCTGCTTCTTTCGTGACCGCACTGCCCTTGAGCCGCTTGCTCGGCCAGTTGCTGTCTCCCTTGCTGACCCCTCTGGGGGTCCGGTCATTGCGACCTCTTCCACTGTCCTTCCCTGCCCTGCGGTCCCGTCGGGCACACTGTCAGGTCTCCACCTCCCCTCGTTCTCTACGAACTTGGTGGCAGGATGTGCACTCCAGGACGGGGGTGTTCACCAGTTCACCCCTGCCTACGAGCGCGTGACACACTGCACGTGTGCTCGTACGGGCCGTCACTTGGCTACCTTCACTCGGCAGCCGGGGTCGGACCTGTACACACTGACTACTGAGTCCCCTCAGGTTGCTGCGACTGCGTCCGCGTCCGCGTCAGGTCAGCTGTCCGCCCCATGCTCGTGTCGCTCTTTGGCACACGAGACTGTCCTCTGGCACCACCGCCTTGGCCACCTGTTTGTGCAGCAGCTTCGTGCCATGCACTCCCGGTACCTTGTCTCTGGCCTACCCAGGGTCCTTCCTGCCCTCCCACCCTCGCCTTCTCCTACCTGTCTCCCCTGTGTCGAGGGACGGCAGCGCGCCGCTCCTCACTCCTCCTCACCCCTGTGTCTCCCTGGAGGAGCCCTCTCCTCGGAGCAGCTGCGTGCGTGGTACTTAGAGTACTGCAGCCTCCGGAGAGGTACCGCTCGAGCCGGACGTACTACTGGGACTGGTGCTAGTGCTTCTTCTCCCGTTTGGGAGCTCCCCTCCCGCGAGCGGATCCGTGAGTGGTACGAGCGGCGCTGCACTCTTCGGAGTGGCGTGCCTCGTGTTACGGACCCCGCTGCTGTTGGAGCTGCTTCTGGTGCTGAGGACCCGGGCGTTGGAGCTGCTGCTAGTGCTGAGGACCCGGGCGTAGGAGCTGCTGCTGGTGCTGAGGACCCGGGCGTTGGAGCCACTGCTGGTGCTGAGGACCCGGGCGTTGGAGCTGCTGCTGGTGCTGAGGACCCAGGCGTTGGAGCTGCCGCTGGTGCTGCGGACCCGGGCGTTGGAGCTGCTACTGGTGCTGAGGACCCGGGCGTTGGAGCTGCCGCTGGTGCTGAGGACGTGGGCGCTGGAGCTGCTGCTGGTGCTGCGGACCCTGGTGCGGGTGTCCCTGCAGGCTCTGGTCTCGCTGCTCGGTCTCGGCCGTACGCTCCTTCAGCAGGTTCTTGGTCAGCTTCCTCCTCCTTTTCCTCCTCCCTCCTTAGCGTGTCCTCCGCCTGTCCAGCTGCAGTCGGCGTTACCGTCTGCCTCCTCTCTCCCTAGTCCTGCTCCTTACACTGGTCCGACTGGAGGTCTTACTGAGCGGCGTGAGCCTGCGTCTCTTCCTGCGTCGCCTGAGTCTCGTCCTGAGTCGCCTGTCCGCACTGCTCTCTTTAGTAGTCGAGTCCAGCGTCAGCGTCTTTCTGCTGTCCCAGGCACTCACCGGATGGCGCTTCGTCCGTCCACTGCTCCACAGCGTGTCCCACTGTCGTCTCCTCCTGCTTCCTCTCTTCCTGCTCTTGCTGACCCTGGGTCAGACTCTCTTCGTGCTACCAGTCCTACTGTCATGCGTCTCCTGGCTACTGTTGTCACTGACCCTTCCTTTGAGTCTGCTGCTGCGTCTGCCTTAGTTGCTGAGCTTGTCGACTTTGCTGCTCGCTGTCGTCTAGACTACGCTGCTAACCTAGTTGCTGAGTCTGAGTCTGTCTGTCCTCCGTCCGTCGGGGGTGAGTGTGCTCTTGGCACTGACGTCCTTGAGGACAGGCAGGAGGAGTTTGAGTGCTTTGCTGCCGCTTTGCCCCATCTCGTGTCCATGCTTGTTGCTCCTGAGGGAGACCCGGATGCACCAGACATCGCGACCCCACGCTCTTACGCAGAGGCGATGGCCGGTCCCTACTCCTCTCAGTGGCAGTCAGCCATGGACGCAGAGATGGCTTCCTAGAAGTCCACTGGCACCTACGTCGACGAGGTTCCCCCACCTGGGGCGAACATCGTTAGGGGCATGTGGATTTTCAGGGTGAAGCGGCCGCCGGGCTCTCCGCCTGTCTTCAAGGCGCGTTACGTTGTACGAGGCTTCAGTCAGCGAGAGGGAGTTGACTTCTTCCAGACCTTCTCCCCGACCCCGAAGATGACCACTCTTCGGATTCTGCTGCACGTCGCCGCTCAGCGTGACTACGAGCTCCACTCGCTTGACTTCAGCACTGCTTTCCTGCAGGTCAACCTGCACGAGGAGATCTGGCTGCGCCGTCCACCTGGCTTCACTGGGTCGTTCCCTCCTGGTACCCAGTGGAGCCTCCGACGGCCAGTCTACGGTCTCCGCCAGGCGCCTCGTGAGTGGCACGACACACTGAGGACTACGCTTGCGGCTCTTGGGTTCGCGCCTTCTACTGCTGACCCGTCGCTGTTTCTACGCACCGACACCTCACTGCCGCCGTTCTACATCCTTATGTACGTCGACGACTTGGTCTTTGCTACTGCTGACACTGTGGCACTCGCCCACGTGAATTCGGAGCTGCAGAAGAGACACACGTGCACAGACCTGGGTGAACTGACAAGCTATCTTGGCTTGCGGATCACCCGGGACAGAGCACGCCGCACCATCACCTTGACTCAGTCACACATGGTGCAGCAGGTCCTTCAGCGCTTCCGCTTCACGTACTCCTCGCCTCAGCCCACTCCTCTTCCTACCGGTCACTCGCTCTTAGCTCTGCCTTCGGATGAGTCCGTAGAGCCGAGTGGCCCGTATCCAGAGCTTGTGGGTTGCCTCATGTACCTGATGACCTGCATTTGACCAGACCTTGCATACCCTCTCAGCATTCTTGCACGCTATGTCGCTCCCGGCCGTCACCGGAAGGAGCACATGGATGCAGCTAAGAGGGTGTTGCGCTACTTGTGCAGTACGCCGGGCATGGGGCTAGTGCTTGGAGGGCGAGTCCCAGTTGTTCTCACTGGGCACTCAGACGCTTCTTGGGCAGACGACCAGGCTACTCAGCGGTCGTCTCAGGGTTACTCCTTTAGTCTTGGCTCTGGTTCTGTTTCTTGGCGTTCTACTCGCTCTTCTTCTGTTCTCAGCTCCCGTTGTGAGGCTGAGATCTACGCCACAGCCATGGCGGCCCAGGAGCTACGCTGGCTCACCTACTTGCTGACCGACCTTAGAGAGCAGCCTCGTTCTCCTCCAGTGCTGTACGTCGACAACAAGGCAGCCATTGCCTTGTGTGAGGAGCACAGACTGGAGCACAGAACGAAGCACATTGCTCTGCGTTACTTCCTTGCTCGAGAGCTGCAGCAGCGTGGTCAGCTTCGCCTTCGTTACGTAGCCTCTGAGGCCAACACTGCTGATGTGTTCACCAAGGCGCTTCAGCCTTGTGACCATCAGCGCTTTTGCACTCTTCTAGGCCTTGTGCCTACTGGACCTCACTTGCTTACTTCTTGAGTCTGTTTGTACTGTGATCTCTATATATATACCTGCATGTTTACTCTTGTTAGGTTGTGATCATTGTACCTTTTGCTCTATTATAAACCTGCATGTGAACTGGTCTTGTGACCACTTGCTTGTGCTCGGAATTTGTGTGGTATCCTTGAGATCCACCCTGAGCTTGTTTTGCCTTGCTTTGCCTTGACTGGTCTTGTTACCCCTAGTTCTCCCCACTTTGCCTATGGGGGTGTGTCAAACATTATATATGTTGTGTTAGTTTAGGCTACAGTGGGTTAGTCTATAGGGGGTACACAATTCTAGGGTTAGGTACTTGTACTCATTTCACTGCTAGTTCATTCATTCCTGTTCAGTGATTCCAACAGTCACAAGACCAGTCAAGCAAAGCAAAGCAAGCTCAGGGTGGATCACAACGTCACCACACAATCCGAGCACAAGTGCAAGGCCACAAGGCCAGTTCACATGCAAGATTATATATAAAGGTAAACAAGCAAGTGCAGGTATAGAAAGATTACAGTACAAGCAAGGTCAAGAAGTGAGCAAGTGAGGCCAAGTAGGCACAAGACCTAGCATCGTACAGAAGCGCTGATGATCACACGGCGGAAGTGCCTTGGTGAAGATATCAGCAGTGTTGGCCTCAGAGGCCACGTAAGCAAGGCGCAGCTGACCACGCTGCTGCAGCTCACGAGCAAGGAAGTAGCGAAGAGCAATGTGCTTCGTTCTGTGCTCCAGTCTGTGCTCCCGACACAAGGCCAGCATGGCCTTGTTGTCTACGTACAGAACTGGAGGAGAACGAGGCAGCTCTCCTAGGTCAGTCAGCAGGTAGGTGAGCCAGCGTAGCTCCTGTGCAGCCATGGCCCCCGCGTAGATCTCAGCCTCACAGTTGGAGCCGAGAACAGAAGACGAGCGGGTAGACCGCCACGAGACAGAGCCGGAACCAAGGCTGAAGGTGTAACCCTGTGACGACCGCTGCGTAGCCTGGTCGTCAGCCCAAGAAGCGTCAGCGTGACCTGTGAGGACCACTCGACGTCGCCCTCCAAGCACTAGCCCCATGCCCGACGTACTGCACAAGTAGCGCAACACCCTCTTCGCTGCAGCCATGTGCTCTGGTCGGTGTCTCCCAAGAGCAACATAGCGTGCCAAGATGCTAAGAGGGTATGCAAGGTCAGGTCGTGTGCAGGTCATCAGGTACATGAGGCAGCCAACAAGCTCTGGGTACGGGCCACTCGGCTCTACGGACTCATCCGAAGGCAGAGCTGAGAGCGAGTGGCGAGTAGACAGAGGAGTGGCCCGAGGCGAGGAGTACGTGAAGTCGGAGCGCTGAAGGACCTGCTGCACCATGTGTGACTGAGTCAGGGTAATGGTGCGCTGTGCTCTTTCCCGGGTGATCTGCAAGCCAAGGTAGCTTTGAAGTTCACCCAGGTCTGTGCACGTGTGTCTCTTCTGCAGCTCGGACTTCACGTGGGCTAGTCAAGCAGTGTCAGCAGTGGCAAAGACCAAGTCGTCGATGTACACGAGGATGTAGAACGGCGGCAAAGAGGTGTCGGTGCGTAGAAACAACGACGGGTTGGCAGTAGAAGGAGCAAACCCAAGAGCCGCAAGTGTAGCCCTCAGTGTGTCGTGCCACTCACGGGGCGCCAAGCGGAGATCGTAGACTGGCCGCCGGAGGCTCCACTGGGTACCAGGGGGAAACGACCCAGTGAAGCCAGGTGGGCGGCGCAGCCAGATCTCCTCGTGCAGGCTGCTCTGTAGGAAAGCTGTGCTGAAGTCAAGAGAGTGAAGCTCTTAGTCGCGCTGAGCGGCTATGTGCAGCAGCACCCGAAGAGTGGTCATCTTCGGGGTGGGAGAGAAGGTCTTAAAGTAGTCAACTCCCTGCTGCTGACTGAAGCCTCGAGCCACGTAACGCGCCTTGAAGACAGGCGGAGAACCCGGCGGCCGCTTCACCCTGAAAATCCACATGCCACTGACGATGTTCGCCCCAGGTGGGGGAACCTCGTCGACGTAGGTGCTTGTGGACTTCCAGGAAGCCATCTCTGCGTCCATGGCTGACTGCCACTGCGAGGAGTAGGGACCCTCTATCGCCTCAGCGTACGATCGAGGAGTCGGGATGTCTGGTGCATCCGGGTCTCCCTCAGGGGCAAGCAGCGTGGACACGAGATGAGGCAAAGCAGCAGCAAAACACTGGAACTCCTCCTGCCTGTCCTCAAGGACGTCCGTGCGAAGAGCACACTCACCCCCGACGGACGGAGGACAGACATACTCAGACTCAGCAACAAGACTAGCAGAGTAGTCTAGACGACAGCGAGCAGCAAAGTCGACAAGCTCAGCTACTAAGGCAGACGCAGCAGTGGACTCAACGGAAGGGTCTGTGAAAACAGTAGCCAGGACATGCGTGACAGTAGGACTGGCAGCACGAAGAGAGTCAGACTCCGGGTCAGCAAGAACAGGAAGAGAGGACTCTGGAGGAGACGGCAACGGGACACGCAGAGGAGCAGTGGACGGACGCAGTGCCATCTGGTGTGTGCCTGGGACCGCAGGAGGACGCGGACGCGGAGCACGACTACTAGTGCGAGCAGCACGAACAGGCGACGCAGGACGAGATGCAGGCTCACGACGCTCAGCAAGACCTCCAGTAGGACCAGTGTAGGGAGAAGGAGCAGGCAGGGGGGAGGCGGGCTGTAACTGTGACCGCGATTGGACAGGCTGTGGACACTCTAAGGGAGGAGCAGGACCAGTAGTGGGCGGGAGACCAAGAGCCTGCTCAAAGAGCGGAACGAAGTACGGCCGCGCCCGCGTAGCGCCTCAAGAACCAGCAGGGACAGCACCAGTACCCCCAGCGGTAGCACCAGCGCCAGCAGCACCTCCAGCTCCAACAGCGCCAACTTTAGCACTTTCAGACGCACCAGCGCCAGCAGCACCTCCAGCGCCAACACCCCCAGCAGCTCCAGCTCCAGCAGCTCCAGCTCCAGCAGCACCAACTCCAGCAGGACCGTCAGCTCCAGCAGCATCAGCAGCACCTCCAGGCCCAGCAGCTCCAGTACCGCCAGTACGAGCACCTCCAGGACGATTGGCTCCAGTAACTCCAGTGCCGACCCCAGGGTCAGCAGTAACAGCAGCACCTCCAGCTCCAGCAGCACGGCTCCAGCGCCGGGCAAACCACTCGCGCAGCTCCTGCGGAGAGAGTAGCTCCCGCCTCGACGAAGCACCACCAGAGGCCACACGAGCAGACCCAGCACCCCCATGCTCCGCACCCCCAGGCTCCGTACCCCCAGGCTTAGCACCCCCAGGCTCCGCACCCCCAGGCTCAGCACCCCCAGATTCAGCACCCCTAGACTCTGCACCCCCAGGCTCTGCACCCCCAGGCTCAGCACCCCCAGACCCTGCACCCGCAGGCTCAGCACCCCTAGCAGCACCAAAGTCAATAGCTACATTGACAGGCTCGACTGCGTCTACTTGGGACACACCTGACGGGGCAGGACCCTGAGGGGGGAGAGGGTCTACCAGGGGAAGACCTGGCGCAAGGAAGAGCGGCGGCGGGGGGAGGGGCGCAGTGCGGTAGGGGAAGAGACGGTAGTAGGGTACCGACTCATCAAAGGTGACGTCCTGGGAGGACAGAACACCGCGCGAAGTAGGGTGGTAAAACTGCCAACCAGGCGCGTCAGGGGGGAAGCCAAGGAAGACGCAGGGAACAGCACGGGGGGACAGCTTGTCCGCAGACAAGTCGCGGACAAACGCCAGAGATCCCCAGACCCGAAACGCAGACGCATCGCCAACCTTCCCCGTCCACCGCAAGGTGGGGGAGGTCTCTGGCAAGGAGACCCAGGGCTGAAGGCTGAGCTGATGCGCTGCGTACTGAACCACAAACGGCCACAAAAAATGGGGAGCAGCCGCATGGATCATGGACGTACGAGCGACGTCCATGACCATGCCAATGCGGCGCTCAGCAATCCCATTTTGCTGTGGAGAGGCCGGAAGCGTGAAGGTATGGCGGATGCCCTGCGCACGACAGAAGGCTCCCAGACGAGCAGAGGAAAACTCCCCGCCTCTGTCAAAGTGCAGACGCAGAAAAGGAAAGTCCGAGCCGAAACTCTCTCTGAGCTGGAGACGAGCTGCGCGGATCCAGTCGATCAACACCTCAATGACATCACCCTTGCTGCGCAAGGGGAACATCGTGGTGTAACGCGAGTAGTCGTCAACCACCAACAGGAAGTAACGCTGGTGACCCTGGCCACGGACGCGGGCGGGGCCCCACACGTCCATGTGAAGAGTCTGCAGTGGAGCCTCTGTCGGAGGAAACTCGGAGGAGTGAGGGGCGGCGCACTGCCGCCCCTCTACGTAGGGAACGCAGGTAGGGGTAGGCCTAGGAGGGAGGGGAGGGAGGGACCGGGGGAGACCAGAGACAAGGAGACGGGAGGCCATGCCTCGGAGACGAGGCAGGGAGGGGTGACCAAGGCGGTGGTGCCAAAGGAGAGTCTGGTGGGACAGGAGACGACACGAGCAGGGAGCAGACTCAAGACCAGACCTGGACGCTGCAGCAAACACCTGACTCGACGCAGCTACCTGACCAGACTCAGCAACCGAAGGAGACTCAGTAGTCAGTGTGTACAGGCTCGACCCCGGCCGACGGGTAAACGTGGCCAAGTGTCGGCCCGTCCGAGCACACATACAGTGGTTCACCCGCTGACTCGCAGGAGTGAACTGGTCAACCCCCCCATCCTGTAGATCAGCACCACTCACCAAGTTCGTAGAGAACAAGGGGAGATAGAGACCTGACAGGGTGCCAGAGGGGGCCGCCAGACACGGTAAGACAGTGGAGAAGCGAGCAAGGACAGGACCCCCAGAGGGGTCCGCCAGGGAGACCACAACCGGCCGACTAAGCGGCGTAAGCGTGGTGCGGTCTCGAAAGAAGGAGCGGGAAGCACCCAAGTCAAGGGTGAAGGTGTGTAAGGCCTGAGCCAACGTGGTACCTGAGAGAGCAGACTCACCAGCACCTGGGGCAGCAGACGCACTAGCACCTAGAGCAGCAGCCTCACCAGCACCTAGAGCAGGAGCCTCAATACTCGGGTCAGGCGGAACACACAGGTAACAGTTACCCTCATCACTAGTAGACACAACATACATGGCAACAAGAATAACATCATAGTCAAGATCAAAGATAGCAACCCCCGCCCTAGACAGCTCTCCCCAGCGAGGGATCTCAGTGGCGTCAGGGAACTGGTGACGCCAAGCGTCCGTCAGGCGGCCGAAGCAGCGCTGGGTGGAGTGCGAGCCCCCGCACTGCTCACCAGCGCGGTCGCCGGTACGGAAGACGTAGGTACAGGGACCAGTACCCCCACCTCGCTGACGCCCAGCGTACCACTCACGAAGCTGCTGGGGGGACGGGGTCTCACGAGTGCGCTGCTGCTGCTGGCGCTGACCACCACCAAAGCCGCCTCGCTGCGCAGAGCCACCCCGACTAGCTCCACCTCCTCCGCTGCCACTGCCGCTACAGCCGCCACCGCCTCCTCCTCCGCTCCCACCGCCACCGCCGCCGCCGCCTCTGCCGCCACCGCCGCCACCGAAGCCCCCACCCCCGCCACCACTACCACCACCACCCCCACTCCCTCTGCCTCCTCCACCTCCACCTCCACTGCCCCCGCCAGCCCCTCCAGCGCCCTTGCCCCCCTTGCCCTTGCCGGTGCGGCGTCGCGCGCTAGGGGCAGACGCAGCGCCGACCGACTCGGTGCCAACGAAGTCGACGGCAGCAGCAGAGGCCATAGAGGGCAAATGGGGGGAGGGGGAACACCCCTCAAAGACAGGGGCACGCGGGTCACCTCTAGAGGCTCCTACAGCGACTATACTCTTCTCAGCTGCCAGGAGGCGCTCCTCAAGGAGGTCAACGGTGACTGTGGTCGGGCAAACAGAGAGGAAGTGGTCCCTGATCGAGCGAAGGGAGTCAGGGAGCCGGGTGACTATGTAGTAGAGGGCGATGTACATGGGGGGGGGGGGTTCTTGGCGCAGAACTCAGCAGGAAGCGCAGCGCGGTAGCGGGCGTTACTAGTGCGAAGGTGCGTAACAAGGTCAGCGACAGTGGGAAAGGCGGCGAGGTCAGGAAACAGGTACGGCAGTATGAGGCGACTAAGAGCAGCAGTGGCAGGGGAAGAGTAGCGTGCAACTACAGCGTCGTACAAGGTCTTAGCACTCTTGTACCGGCTAAAGTGCGCACGCTCAGCGGTCGGTAAGTGGCGGCGCACAGCAAGACGGGCAGCAGCATCGCGTGTGGCCCACTGTGAGCGAACAGTGCTGTCAGCATCAGCAGGCGAGGCAGGAGAGGCACCAGAGGTGAGATCGAACAGGGAGAGTCCGTCTGCCCTATCGCACTGTAGGAACAGCTGGAGGTCATCGACCAAGTCAACAGCACGACCCTCAGCAGTTAAAGGTAAGGACACTGGGGGTAGCCATGACAGCAATGGTCTAGCGGGGAGTGCTCTCACCAGTCCGGGTGGGTAGGGCTGGTGCGCGCCGGTAGGAACAGTAGCGGCTCGACGGCGGCTCGGCGGCAGCGGCTCGGTAGTGGCGGCTCGACGGCGGCCTCGGCGGCTCTCCGGCTCGGCGGCTCAGCTGCTGGGCGGCTCGGCTGCTGGGCAGCTTGGCTGCTGGGCGGCTCGGCTGCTGGGCGGCTCGGGTGCTGGGCGGCTCGGCTGTTGGGCGGCTCGGCGGCTCGGCAGCTTGGCAGCTGAAGGGGCCGTGAAGGGCGGGGGCGGGGCCGCTAGGGGCGGCGACGAGGCCGCTAGGGGCGGCGACGGGGCCGCGAAGGGCGGCGACGGGGCCGCTAGGGGCGGCGACGGGGCCGCTAGGAGCGGCGACGAGGCTGCAAGGGGGCCGCGAGGGGCCTCGAAGGGCGGCGACGGGGTTGCTAGGGGCGGCGACGGGGCCGCAAAGGGGCCGCGAGGGGCCTCGAAGGGCGGCGACGGGGCCGCTAGGGGCGGCGACGGGGCCGCGAAGGGGCCGCGAGGGGCCTAGAGGGGCGGCGACGGGGCCGCGAAGGGGATCTAGAGGGGCGGCGACGGGGCCGCTAAGGACGGCGACCGGGCCGTAAGGGGTGTCGACGGGGCCGCTAAGGGTGGCGCGAGGGGCCGTGAGAGGCCGCTAAGTCGATTTCAGTGGTGGGCCCTGAGAAGCGTTCCCACTAGGGAACCTGCTCTATACCATGTGAAGAAATGAGGAATGAATGAACTAGGAAAGAGATGGGTACAAGTAGGAAAACCTAGAAATGTTGTACCCCATATTGTCTACCCCACTACAGCCTACACAGACTATAGCATATAAGTTTGACAGATGTAAAGCTCTTTAGAACATCGATGTGAACGCAAGTTCCACGAGGGGTTTTAATTTCTTATGCTAAGAAGAACTTGTCCTCCCCCCAAGCCCCCCCCCCCCCCCCCCCCCACTAGGACCGCCAATTCATGGGTTGATTGTCATTTTTCGAGGACAAACCCACCTCCATTTCCCCCAATCTCTACTCCTGGCTGCTTGATGACTCATTTTGACCGTCTTAGATTTCTTTGTCTCCGATAATAAAACAATCCCTAGCCTTGATATGTAAATTATGGAGGACAACGAAAGCTCAGATTTAGATGAACATAATAACATTTTCCTATTGATTTATGTTATTAAGAACTGGTTAGGTCCTGTATATTTATCCAGCCCACTTTAAGGTTGAAGTATGTATAATATGTAAGCAGAACCCACTTTAAAGTATCATTTGGCAGTAACGGGACATACTACAGCGAATTCGGGCACGATTCGTCGCGCAGAGCAAGAGATTCCCACTCAGCGACGCTCACCACACGGCCGACCATTGGACAGCCGCGCGACGCTCGACATGATGGCGGTGCGGAACCAGTAGGCACCCCGTCCGACTCCACGAATTCGAGCCAACGCTTCACGTCAAGAGCACAGAATACGCAGCCTCGATGGTACAAAAGTCGGCGGCACTCGCTTTTCAAATCATCATCGAAATTGATCTCGTCACTTCATCTCGACTATTCAGCCTCTCTTACTCTTAGTTCCAGCACTCCAGCACTCGATCATGGCTCGTGTTTCCTTCATCGTTTTACTCGTCCTAGCGCTGTCGTGCGCCGCGTGTGTGTCTGCGGCGAAAGTGGTTCGCGATGGAACTCTTCAGTGGACTCTCATCACACAGGCCCTGCAGAAGGGAGGCCAGCACAGCACCTACCTTTCCATCGTCAATAAAGCAGGTTTGTAAACTCTTTCAATGCCATTCATCTTTCTTCCCTCGGTTCTGCGAAGAGATATATTTTGCTTACCTCGAAATCTGTCAGTCGCCGCAACTCCGCAGCTCTCTTCCGGGTGATCTAACCGACGCAGATGTGTTTATGGAGCGCAGGCACGAAGTTTATCACTGACTACCTCTCCACCTCCACCACTGGCTTCACCTGCTTGGTGCCATCAAACGCGGCGTTCAAGGTTCAGAAGGCCTCCGTCCTGGTAAGTACCCTCGCTGCCAAACTCTGCGAAACACTTAGTCCGTCGCTCGTCGCTCACGCCTCGAATCTTGCTTTGCCCTTGCCATTCTAACAACCCGTGGCTCGGGCCCTGTTGCGCCGCGCAGAAGCCTTTTGCGAAGAGCGCGGTCACTCTCCAGGACCTTCTGAAGAACCACATGCTAAACTTCCAGGCCCTGCCCCCGCGCTTCGTGAAGGACAAGGTTGGCCAGGGATACAGCACGTTCCGTACCAACGGCCAGATTCAGAAGTACCAGGGCGCGGGCAAGACTATTAGCTTGGGCCCGCAGTTTGCGCAGCAGGGCACGCAGCTGGCGAACATCACCAAGGTGGTGTTCAAGGACCCCACGGCTATCTGCTACGAGATCAGCAACGTCCTCGTTCCTCTCAAGTAGCTGGAGAAGTTGTGGGGTTAGCAACAGCGCGCGCATGGTCTCTTCACATGTTAGCAGCACAGGTGCCAGACTTTATTGTAGGAAAGTACTTAGCGCTTCCTAGTTTCTGCAGCCATGGATACCTTCGAGGTGGTGTGATAGTGCATACACATGCTTTGTACGGATTGTTGTAATAAATACGGCTGCTAGCACGTTCAGCTACTTAGGCAAGTTAAAGCTCGCGGCTCTTATTACCTAGCGTTCTACAATAGATTCGCTACGCACGTCCGTACGTATAATACCTCGTCCCCAGTCAATGTGGAGCGGTAGTGAGTAAGCAATCGCACCTCACAGACATAAACGGCTGCAGCACAGGTGCTAGACTTGTATTCGTCTTGGTAACTAGTGCCTAATTATTGTCTGCAGCCAAGATTACGTTCAGGTCTTAGTGATTAGTTTGTACGGATCCTTCAAATAAAGAGATTGGTTCTGTTGCATCACACTACCGTCCCTGAAGCCCTGAAGTAATATCGAGAGCTCACAAAACACCTCACAAGCCTGGCAGATTTTTTGCAACGTCTATCAAAACATTTGTACATGTCTAAACCCAAGGCGTTGCTTGGGACATCTAAAAGATGCCTCCATGGTAAGCTAAAAGTTTCCAACCTTTGTTGCCATCAGGAATGAAAAGAAAGGAACCACGCAATTTAATAGCACACCGTTCCCCCCCTCCCTCCCCCATCTACTTTATCTCTCTTTATATAAGATTACAGAGGAATTCGAAACATGAATCTCTCATGGTCTTAGACAGAAAGAGGAAAAAAGGGAAAGAAATACATAAATAGTTTTGCGGCTATATAATGTTTGACAATGATGTAGTTATTAGGGTTGATATTCTTTCGATTTCATTCCACTAGAACACTGCCGTATAAGCTCTTAGCGTTTCTCACCATTCTGTATGTAGTTTGAACATTTTGTGAGGCAGCCAAACGTCGACTGACGTCCCGGCCCCAGGCACACCCCCGAAATCCCTAGGCTTATACAAGGGGACTGTGCGCACGCCTATTGACCACTGCATCTGTATGCATGAGTACGAGTGATCATGAAGGGACCCATAGCTTTCATATGCTAGCGTCGCTTCGCACATGTAACAATAAACGATTGCGACTCTCGCGCGGAGACATGCACGCTGTCTGTTAGAGCCTTGCGCGGGCCTCGTACTGGTATAGCTGCGACTGTACGATGCTGCGTCGCTGCTTTCGGTGCGTCACCGTGAAAGTTTTTTCCCCACTCTCTCATCGCTTCGGCTTCCATCCGACGCCATCCGCCGCAATTCCTTCTCGATCTCATACCGCATCGGGTACCGTTTGTAGCGCGAATGCCGCGTGTAGTCCCCGCAGCGTCGTCAGCGGGGTTTGAGCATAAGCTTAAGCATAAGCATGAGCATAAGGACGAGCACGAGCATCATCAGCATCGTCACTTGCCGGCAGTGCGCGCGGGCATTAGAGCAGCGCATGTCTCCGCGGAGGCAGCAGCGCCGACGGCTGTAGCAGCCCGCGCTACAGACGCGCACCCCGCTCCAGACGCAGCGGCGGCGCGTCTCGCGGAGCAGAGCAGCGCGGAGCGGGCAGCTGTAGCGCGCAGTTGCGGAGCGGCTGCCACGCCTTCGGAAAGCCCCGAGGCGGAAAAGGCGCTAGAGGGCGCTGTGGCGGAACGATTCGCGGAGATTCTGTCGCGGATGGCGGGGAATCACACTGCGGGGGTGTCGGGGGAGGCGCAGGCGGGAGAGGGGGGAGAGCGGGGTGCGCGGGATGATCGGGGATCAGGGCGGAAGTTGGAAGGAGAAAGAGAGGGCGCGGTATCAATCAACCGTGAAAGGGGGGGAAAAGGGGACGAGGGGAAAACGGGGAGAGAAAGGGGAGAAACGGGAGCGGGTGGAAAGGCGAGAGCGCAGAGAGAGGAGGGCGGAGAGGAAGCGGAGGAAGCGGCGGAGGAAGCTGAAGAGGAAGAGGAAGAGGACGAGGAAGAGGAAGAGGAGCCGATACTTAAGTACCAGAGGCTAGGAGGCGACGTGCCGCAGATAGTGCGCGGTGGCGTGCAGGCGACGTGCGTGTCGGTCTCTGATAAGATGCTGGCACTCGGCACGTCTGACGGCTGTGTGCATGTGCTCGACCTGCTTGGCAACCAGGTGTGCAACACCAGCTTCAAGGCAGTTTGCCACGGTCGCTCTGCCCCCGCCCGCTCCCCTCTCCCGCCCCCATCCCTCCCTTCCGTCCCTGCCCTCCCTTGCCTTGGTTGGTGGCGCCTCACGCTCGTCCGATGGCTGTGTGCATGTACTCGACCTGCTCCCCAACCAGGTGTGTGCGCACTTGCCCCTCTCCCGCCCCCATCCCTCCCTTCCCTCGGTTGTTGAGGCGCCCTAAGCACGTCTGACGGCTGTGTGCATGTGCTCGACCTGCTCCGCAACCAGGTGTGCAACACCCGCTTTTCTCCCGCCCCCCTCCCACCTCTCTCCTGTCCCCCTCCCTCCCTTTGGTCCCCTCCCTGTCTTCCCTCTTCCCTCCCTGCACTGTCAGTTCTGCGCTGTTACCCAGTCTTTCCCCCCTCCACCCCGCCCCAGCCTGGTTTTCCCGCCCCTGTTTCCCCCCCCCCCAACACCCCGCCCTCTCCCTGTTCCCTGCTCCCCCCCGCCCATCTCCCCCCCACCCCCCCAGGTGAAGCAGTACGAATCGCACAAGGCGCCGGTGCGAGCAGTGGTGTTCGATGCATCGGTGAACCACATTGCCTCGTGCGCTCACGACGGCTCCCTCGCCATCCACGGGCTCTTCTCCCCAGACTGTCTGCTGCTCAAGTACCGCCTCCCACTCCTCGCCCTTGCGCTGCACCCCTCCTTTGGCTCCTCGCGCCGGTCAAGGCAGTTTGCCACGGGTGGGGAGGCTGGAGAGCTGGTGCTGAATTCGAAAGGGTGGCTTGGAGCGTCGGATCAGGTGCGATGGAGGGGGAGGGGAAGGGAGATGGGGTAGGCAAGGAGAAAGGTCACGCCACGGGTGGGGAGGCTGGGGAGCTGGTGTGAATTTCAAGGGGTGGCTTGGAGCTTCGGATCAGGTGTGATGGAGGGGGAGGGAGGGGGGAGGGGAGGGTGGGTGTCACAGCAGTAGGTGCGGAGCTGGTGTTAAACTCCAAGGGGTGGCTCCTTCTCCTGCTCCTCCTCTCATCCACGCACGTGTGTGTCGCCCCAGGTGTTGCATGCAGGAGAGGGCGCGATAACATGCATAGTGTGGCACGGCACGGTGCTGCTGTGGGCGAATGAGCGGGGCGTGAAGCTCTTCTGCCTTGCCTCCTCCACGCCCCTCGCCCATGTGGACCGCCCTCGCTGCAACCTCACTGCGGGAATTGACTCCCGCCCGCATGTGTTTTGGATGGTACGCCCCTGCTGCTGCTGCTGCTGCTGCTGCTGCTGCTGCTGCTGCTACTTAACGTCTGCTGTTTGTTTGCTTGCTTGCTTCTTCTTTTTTCTTACATGAAGATAACGTTCGATAGAAGCTGTTTGGTGGTGCTTGTATGTTGACTCGTAGGTTGGCAGCTACTCATCTTAGGCTTCTTGAGTCGCCTCAAACGTAACGTTATCAAAGGACAGCACGCTATGCTTTTGATGCGGGTGTTCTTGCTGTGTGGCATTACATGGCATGGCATGTACGCACGGCATGCCTTTGTGATGCTGCGTCTGCATGGCATGGCATGCACCACATCAGGACGAGACTACGCTTGCCATAGGGTGGGCGGACACGATAAAGATTGCTGCCATTCGCACTCGCTCCTCTGCATCTCCTGCCGCCACCGCAGCAGCAACACCCGCCACCACCACCACTCCCACCACCACCATCAACACCACTGCCGCCGCCACTCCCACCACCACCATCAACACCACTGACGCCGCCACTCCCAGCAGCAGCAATAATGCAACCGCTGCCGTCCCTGCTGCCTCCCCAGCTGCTGCAGCAGCAGCAGCAGCAGCAGCAGCAGCAGCAGCAGCAGCAGCAGCAGCATCACCACCACCACCACCACCACCAGCGGCGGCGGCAGCGCGGTACCTGGCAGTGCTGGCAGTGCTGCGAGTGGAGCATCTTATAGCCGGCCTCGCTCCCTATGCTGACCGCCTTCTCGTTCTTTCCTGCCCCTTTCCTTCCTCGCATCTGCCACCACCCCCCTCCTCCTCCTCCTCCTCCTCCTCCTCCTCCTCCTCCTCCTCCTCCTCCTCCTCCTCCTCCTCCTCCTCCTCCTCCTCCTCCTCCTCCTCCTCCTCCTCCTATACCACCTCTTCCCCCCCTCCACCCCCCCCATCCACCCAAACCCCCCTCCAATCGCCACCCACTGCCCTCACACCTGAAGGAACCACCACTCTCACAAATCAAGACCCCACTTCTGCTTCCACCCACGATACTTCATCCTCCCTCCCATCAGCCTCACCACCCACATCTGTCCCACCCCTCGGTTCTTTATCGGCTGCACCGGCTTCATACCAACAGCCATCCCCCCAGCAGCACCCATCCGCCCTGCAGCCATCCCCCCCTGAGCTGCGCATGCTCACACTGCGCAATCAGGAGGTCATGTGCGACGCGCTGCCCCTGCATGGCTTTCAACACACTGCCCTCACGCACTTCGCCCTCGCCCACTCGCCTTTCTCCGGTATGTTATGCCCCTGACCCTGCCACTCTGTCTCCCCCTCGCCCTTTTCCTGTGTACCCTGCCCACCTGCAACTCTCTCACTCTAGCTTTCTCATGCCCCGTTCTGCGCCGCTGTATTTGAGAATTCTCGAAACGAATTTCGAAATGCATCACGACCCGTTGTGCGTATGCGGGTGGTTCTCCGCAATTCCCACCCAACCCAACCCACCATGTGTGTTGCTGCAGGCAGCAGCATGCAGGGGGCGCAGTGGCATGCAGGCAGCGAGCCGTGCTTCGTCATCCTGTGCCCATTCGACGTGCTCGTGGCTAGACCACGGTGAGACCCCTCTCTCCTCCCTTGCTCCCACTCTCACTCTCTCTCCCCCACTCACTCTCGCATCCTTCTCGCACTCCCATCACATGCCCTCTTCACTTCCCCACTCACTCCCCCTCACTGTTGCCTGCCTCTTCCCCTGTCCCTACCCCTGCTGCTGTACATTTCTTCCCCCAGTAACACTCAGGATCACGTGCAATGGCTGCTGGCGCACGGCAGAGTGCAAGCAGCAGTAATATATTCCTCCCTCCTCTCTGCATTCCCTTCATCCTGCCCCTGCCGCTGCACCTTTCCTCTCCCAGTGACGCTCAGGATCACGTGCAGTGGCTGCTGGCGCACGGGAGAGTGCAAGCAGCACTTGAGGCAGCAGAGCAGGCAGCACGGGGCAGCGTAGGAGGAGTGGGAGGAGAGAGAGGAGGGGGAGTGGGCGGGGAGGCGGATGGGGAGGGGCAGGAAGGGAGCGCGAGTGGGAGGAACGGAGATGTGGTTGCGGAGAACAGACTAGTTCAAGAGGTGAGGTGAGGTGAGGTGTGGTGCGGTGCGGTGCGGTGCGGTGTCGTGAGGTGTGGTGTGTGCTGCAGGTGAGCGGGAACGTCTTGTCGGTTTTTCTTGCTTCCCACTCCGTCCGACACTTTCTACTCCTCCTTTGTAGCACGTTTGGGAAGACTCAAAAGGTAACACATGCTGCCTCACTAACCCAAAATAATCATCCATTTTCCACCCTCCCTCTTCAAATCCAATCAGGTGGGGTGGCGCTATTTAGACCATCTAGTGCTGCAGCGCAAGTACGCCCAAGCAGCAGCGCTCTGCCCCAAGCTTCCATCTGCCTCTCCCCTTCCACTTACCTTCCCCCACAACAACATCACTCCATCAGGTGGGGTGGCGCTACCTAGACCATCTAGTGCTGCAGCGCAAGTACGCCCAAGCAGCAGCGCTCTGCCCCAAGCTGCTCGGATCCAACACCACAGCCTGGGAGAGGTCCGTCCGTGCTGTGCCTCTCTGGTTCGCTCTGCTTCTCCGTCTCTGTGTTGACTTCTGAGTCGACTCAAAAATCGCTCTGCTTCACCTTCTCTGTGCATGCGGTCTAACCAGAGGAGGCGCCATGCCATCGCTGCATGCGTCCCCCCTGTCTAGCCCCACATCCCCTGTCTAGCCCCACATCCCTCATTCCTGGCTATCAGGATTGTCATGGCTCAAATCGTTTTCTCCCATCCCTCGTCAGACTTGCTTTCCGTGCCCCTCCACCTCCATTTGTCGAACCTTCACCACCTTTCTTGCGATTGTCTCTTCTCACTCTAGACCAGAGCCCTCCGGTTGCCTCTCTGTCCCTCTGTTTCCAACTTTTGAGACGTCTCAAAACCGTGTGTAAGTAGACGACTTTTGAGACGTCTCAAAACCGTGTGTAAGTAGACGACTTTTGAGACGTCTCAAAACCGTGTGTAAGTAGACGACTTTTGAGACGTCTCAAAACCGTGTGTAAGTAGACGACTTTTGAGACGTCTCAAAACCGTGTGTAAGTAGACGACTTTTGAGACGTCTCAAAAGTCACTCCAGACCAGAGCCCACCGGTTGCCTCTCTGTCCCTCTGTTTCCCCGTTCTCCCCCACTTTCCCTCCCCCTCGTATCGTGCATGCCCTGCCTGCCCTGCCTGCTCTGCCTGCTCTGCCTGTCTGCGTGCATGCATGCGTGCAGGTGGGTATTCACATTCGCTCAGATGCGCTGCCTACCAGCCCTCGTGCCGCACATACCCTTCGACTCGCCCCAGCTCGGACCAGCTGTCTACGAGGTACCTGCTCCATCCCTCCTCTCTCTCTCTCTCTCTCTGCTCTCTTTCCCCTCTCTCTTCTCCCTTTCACCTCTTACTGCTCCCTCCCCCCTCCCCTCTATTCGCCTTCCTCGCATGAATCCGCCACTCTCCTCGTCCCTTCATTCTTCTCACCCCTTCCCCACCCGCTCTCCAACATTCCCCCGTCCGCTCCTCCTCCCCTCACCTGCAGATGGTTCTATCGTCCCTCCTGCTCTCCCCATCCGACCATCCACTCTTCCTCTCTCCCATCCGCACGACTTTTGAGTCGACTCAAAAGTCAACCCTGCTGCTCTCAATTTTTGAGGCGCCTCAAAAAATCATCCGCACGACTTTTGACTCGAGACTCAAAAGTCAACCCTGCTGCTCTCCCCATCCGACTATCCAATCTTCCTCTCTTCCATCCGCACCTGACCGCACCGCACCACCTCTAGTGCATGCGAGACGTGTTGAGCAAGACCGTTCTCTTTTTCCCTTCATCCCCCTCATCCCCTTCGTCTCCCACTCTCTCTTCAACACCCATACCCTTCCCCAATCCCCTGCCTTTACAGATGGTGCTCTCGTCCCTGCTGCTCTCCCCATCAGACCACCCTCTGTTCCTCTCCTCCATCCGCACGTGGCCGCATCGCCTGTACAGCATGTGCGACGTGCTGGGGAAGGCCATGCAGAGACACCAGACACTCACCCGAGGAGCAAAGGAGTGGGAGGGTCATGCATCAACGCCCCTGTTAGAGGTGCGGAGGGGATGTGAGCGGATGAGAGGGGATGAATGGTGGTGGGTAAGAGGTGACAAGAGGGGCATGTCAGTACAGGCATGGGGTACGAGGTGACTTTTGAGTCGACTCAAAAGGTATGGGGTACGAGGCCCAGCTGTTAACTCGACTTAAAAGTCTTCTTATTTCCCCTCTTTGTCTCGCCCAGCCTGCCATACCCCATACTAGGCTGTGGCAGAGCTGTGCATGCGCTCTTAATGGCTGACTTGAGAGTTGACTGAAAAGATAGCTGTCCTGCTCCCCACTCTCTCCTTGTCTCTCTCGCCCGGCATTCCCATACCCCATACTAGGCTGTGGCAGAGCTGTGCATGCGCTCTCAGCAGTTCCCTGACGCTCTGCACTACTACATCCTGGTACGTACGTACGTACGTACGTACGCCCACTGCTCCACTGCACTCCTGTTTACTCCTCTTCACTCCTCTGCACTCCGTTACAATCCAGTGCACTGCACTTCACCATGGCATTCTGGTCCGGTTAACCGGTCAAGCTCATAGTGGCGTAGCTGCAAACGTCCTGGTACGTACGCCCACTGCTCCTCTTCACTCCTCTGCACTGCACTGCACTGCACTGCTCTGCACTGCTCTGCACTGCACTGATCCCCACTGCTCTGCACTGCACCATGGCATTCTGATTTGGTTAACATGTTTCCTGTAACCTCCGTTCTTGTTTGCATAGTCATTAGTAGTGTTTTTTTGCACTCTACCTGCCCGCGTTACCGCATACCGCCCATCATTCCACAACCTCGAAAATTCACTTTAAGGCCCATTCAGTTACAAGATTATTTGTTATTCCTTCGTTCCGCCTGTCTCCCTCTTCATTCCGCTGCTCCTTTCCTTCCCCCCTCTCCTCCCCCCATCTCCCCCCATCTCCCCCCATCTCCCCCCATCTCCCCCCATCTCCACCACCCGTGTGCAGGCAGCACTATCAGACCCCACCAGCACCGATCGCACCAACACAGTCTTGCATCTCATCTCCTGCCAGCCCTTCTCTCCTCTCATCGCCTCACAGGTGCCTGCCCTTCCTTCAAACTCCCTATGCTCCTTCCAATCCAAGTTCCTGCTCTCCATCTAACCCCCTGTGTACTCTCCTTCTGCCCACATCCCCTGGCCTTTGTGACCCCCTATGATCCCAAGCGTCTTATACAACTCTTGTTGCTCTCTTTAGAACATACCGCCAACCCACCCCCCAACCATCCCATGAATTTTCCTCCCCGCCTCCACCCCAACCCCACCCCCTCGTTCCCCCTTATTGCAGCTGCCCCTGCTTCTGCAGCTTGACCCGTCCTGCATCCTCCTCTTTCTCGCCCACCACCCCTCGCTGCTCCCCCCCTCCTCCATCTTTCCCCACCTCTCGCTGCTGCGTTCGCACGCACACGACACACTACGACGGAGACGGGAGGAAGGCGAGGAGGGAAGGTTGGGGGAAGAGGAGGACGGAGGATTGGAGGGACGGAGGGAGGAGAGGAGATTAGGAGAAGGGGATGAGGAACGGAAATTGGGGGAAGTGCGAGAGAGGAAAGAGGAAGGGGGGAAGGAAGTGGGGTTGTCAGAGGGGAAAGGAAGGGAGGAAAGTATAGGGAGTGGTGGTCATGGGTGGGATTTAAGTGCTGTAGTGAGAGGGGATGGAGCAGGCGGGGGGATCAGCCAACCCACGTGGGTCAAGAATGAAGGGGATAGAGGAGGAGTGGGTGGAGCAGGAGAGGCGGTGTGGTGTGAGTGTGAGTTACATAACGAGAGGAGTGAGAACGGGGGGGCTGGCCATGGGGAGGAGGAGGAGGCAGTGAGATGGGCAGCAGGAGGGGGAGAGGGGCGAGAGGGAACACCAGTAGAGGGAGAAGAGAGAGGAGGGGATGAGGAGGCGAGGAGGGGGGAGGGGGGGAAAGGGAAGAAGAGGAGAAAAAGGAGCTGGTGGTTGGCGGGGGAGGAGAGGGAGATGGTGAGGGGGATGATAGGAGCAGAGCAGGGGGAAGCATTGGAGTGCAGAGCGGTGGGGGCATGGCTTCACATGTATCTGCATGAACTCTTTGTGTGTGATGCCACGCTTACACAGCCATGGCATCCCATTCAGGTGCGCTGGTGTTTTTGAGGGGCCTTACACGTAGATTCACGCAGCATTGGAATGCAGAGTGGTGGGGGGGGGTGTGTTTACTCATCTATCTGCATGAACTGTTTGTCAATGATGCCACGCTTGCACAGCCATGGCATCCCATTCAGGTGGGCTGCTGTCCTGTGCACCCCCACATGCACTGCACGCATGCAGGCTGGTGAATGAATCATGAATCCCCATGCGATTTTTGGGACGTCTCAGATTTCTCTCTTCATGTGCTCCTCTAAAGAATGCTTGAACCATGCAACTTCCTGCCTTTCTTCACACAGTGACACGCCGCACATGACACGCCATCCCACAGTGCCACACCACAGTGTTTCCCTAAACTTTCCCTCCCTTTTGCCGTGCTACGTCTCCCTCACAACCCTCCCCTTCACCACCCCCGCCTTCCCTCATTCCCTCACACCCCCACACCCTCCCCTTGAGCCACTCCTTTGCATCTCCCTCTGCTCCTCTCTGCCCCTTCAGGAAGGCAGGAGCAGCAGGTGCTGGGCCCTCGCAATCTGCTGCCTTCCGTTCGTTGTTCCCATTCTCACCATTCTCCCTCACCATTCTCCCTCACCATTCTCGCCACAGTACATCAAGATGACTTTTGAGAATTCTCAAAAAAACATACGAAGATTTCTGAGTGTATAGTTTACTCAAAAGTCATCTCGCCGCAGTACATCTCCCTCACCACCGCCTTCCTTCCTTCCCTCCCCCCCTCCCTTCAGCTGCTCCTATACACGATGCTCGACCCTCGCAATCTGCTGCCCTTCCTGCACAGCACCACCAACTACTCGCTTGACATGGTATTCGTCTCACACCACCACAAACTTGAGCATGGTACAAGCATGCTCTTTCCTTTCACAGCACCACCAACCAACTACTCGCTTGACATGGTATTCGTCTCACACCACCACAAACTTGAGCATGGTACAACCATGCTCTTTCCTTTCACAGCACCACCAACCAACTACTCGCTTGACTTGGTATTTGCTTTCCCCCCACTCGTCTCTCCACTCTCTCTACACTCACCTCTCCACTCGTCTCTCCACTAGCCTAGCCGTTTTGCTGCAAGGCTTCAAGCCAGAAACTAAATGGCGGCACTGCAAGGCACGTCCTTGTCTACCCTTCTCACGCCCCACATTATCCTCTCACACACCATCCGCCGCTCCTGTCCTTCCTACGCGCCTTCCGATCCGTCCCCATTACACACTCGTATCACAATTATCCCTCCCAGGCGTACCGGGTGTGTGAGAGGAGGGGCGAGGTGGGGGCGATGGTGTATCTGCTGCAGCGTATGGGCAACCATGCAGCAGCCATGGCTCTCTGCATTGACCGCATGGAAAACGTTGACCAGGTGCGCTGCTCATGGCCAGTTGCTGCAAACGATCTTGTTATGAGTTGATGTGTGTTATGTTCACTGGGAAACGGTTGAAGTTGTAAATGAGAAGAAGAAGAAAAAAACTACAGAAAAAAAAAAAAAAAAAAAAAAAAATCCAGAACCGCCGGTCTGCCAATCCCCCAGCATCCCCTCCCCACCCCTTCCTTTCCTGTTCACGCCACCTCAGGCTCTGGACGTGGTGGGGGGGAGTGGTGATGAGTCCCTGTGGGATGCTCTGCTGGAGATTTTCTAGAATTACAACAATTTTATAGAGAATTCATAGATTCCCTCTCGCTCCTCCTCCCCACCTCTCCATGCTACCTCAGGCTCTGGACGTGGTGGGGGAGAGCGGTGATGAGTCCCTGTGGGATGCTCTGCTGGAGCGAGC